>CAWUFW010008953.1:600000-832590 GCA_963921515.1 Calotriton arnoldi | reverse complement strand
GGAAAACAGGCATTCGCATGGCTTTTTCCTGACCGAATGGTGTTAGGTGCGCCTCCGACCGAGATCGGAATCGGCCCCCATGTATGAAAACCTAACCAGGTATGTGCCTAACCACTTAAGAGCATAATAGACTACTAGAGTAGTAGAACAAAAAACTTTTGTAGGCGTAATTATTATTTGAATATGCAGCACACACCAAATAGTGAATGCCCAAGTAACTTTCTGGAGTTGTGCATCTGAATTAAACAAATGATGAGCACATTAGGTCTTCCTACATGTCACAATTTGCTTCTGTGACATCATAATGTTGCATAATAGCCAAAGCCCAGAATTACATGAAAGAGCATTCCCTTGTTATATCCTGTTACCATTGAGGATCAAAAGGGAGGGCTTAAGAGGAACTGAGCAGCAGAGATACTCGATGCGACTGCGCTTCTCTCTTCTGTTCTCATCCCCCTTTCCACAGGGAGTTTTAATAATCTGAGGTGGGTTTGAGATTGAGAGCAAGGTAGAACATTTATCAATCCTGTTGAATCTGTGTAAGGAAATTCCTCTTTTTGTATGTTCAGCCCCACATTTTTGGACTGATGCTGCTAGTTTTTCGACTCTGAGAGTGCACTGAGGCCTGCTAACCAGGCCTCGGTGCCAGTGTTCTGACCCTTACAAAGTGTATGTTGAATTGGCTATACCCAATTGGCAAGTACTAACTTACTTATAAGTCCCTAGTATAGGGTACACAGGGCATGTAAGGCAGGACATCCATCTTGGCTTCAGCACTGTTTGTGCCACCCTGAGTGTGACAAAGGACAAAATTGATCCCAGCCTGCCACTGCAGATGGGAAGAGAAGTGTTTACACAGCAATTGTGACTTTGCCATTTAAAACCGATAGCAAAGCCACCGCTCCCTCAACCTTAAATGTAAGTCTCCCTAAGGAAAATCTATGGAGCCCTATGGCAGGGAGCTATATGTTGTTCAGTAAGACATATACATTTTCATATGTCTTAACAGCAACACTTGAAATTGTTGTTTTGTTGTGGAAAAGTTATTAGCCCCATTGGCTAACACAGGTTTACCAACTGACACCCCAGTCTGGCTAACTTCTGAATGGGACAGCCTAACTGGGTACTGCAAGTTATCAAATTAATTGTGGTATTGAATCCGACTTGATGCCCAGGTTGAAATTATTGCCACAAATAAAGTAAAGCAACTTTTAGAAAGTTGTCACTCTGTGCCTAGCTAGTCCAGTGGCCTCACAAATGCCTTAGCACAGAGACAACTTTCTGCCCATCTGGGGAGATGTGTGTATGACTCCCAGGCTTGGGAACAGAGGCAGTTACTGCAGAGTGAGGTGTTACCTCCTTGCCCAGGAAGGCCACTGAGGGTTCTAGCCCAACAGGCGAGCTTCAAAGGGGAAGCTGCCTTTGAAGGGCCTCGTGTGACAATACTCCCAAGCAGGATGCCTTTCATTCCGTTTTGCTGCTATCTGCTGCTGGGCCTACAAAGCCACTTATCCCCAACAGCCAAAAGTTGCACCGTAGTCTGCTGAACCCAGGAGTCACTCAAAGTTTGGATTCGTCAATCCAGAGGGACAACGGCCCCCATTAATGGATTTTGCCCCAACCGCAGTGCAAGGAGACCAGTAGTCCAACATTGGCTGGCCAGTTACTGCAACAAACCGGACTTTGAGGCACCCCGATCTCTGCAACCAAAGCTGACTCACACCACTCGCCGACCGAGGATGCACCACAAAGCTACCCCCATTGACCGCACCTTAACCAGAGCATCCTTAAGCATGTTTTTACCTGTATCTCAGCATCAGGACCACTCTATTATAGTCTATGGTGGTCATCCTATAATGTTTGGAAATTGCCTTAAAAATGCTCTGGTGGCCTGGTAACTCTCCAAAGTATCCTCTCTGGTCCCCTAGACCTCCAGCCTGTCAGATTGGGTCGGCCAAGCCGGGTTGCAGTTGTTCAACTATTTCAAACTTTTCAAAAATTTACAAACATTTTGTTGACCAATGCTTGTTTACGGTTGCATTTAAAAGTATTTATTTCTTTAAAAATCTGTATCTCTGGAACCCTCCAATGGATTGCAATGATCAAGGTCTCTAGAAATACATAAAAACATGTGCTATTTTTTATAAATTGTTGTTGTTGTATCTCTTTCTTGTTATGTGACATTTTTATTGTCTTGTTTATTGCTGTTAAATGCTTTACACTAAGTTCCTTTACCAAGCCTTGCTGCTTGAAGCCACAGCTACCTAGGGTTGAGCAAAGGTGATACAAATGAGCTTGACTGGACCCAAGACATTTTTGCGTGTGTATTCCATGATAGCGCTTTACAGCCATATCTTACAATACATCCAAATCCTCATGATCTGCTTTTGACACTTCTGACACATTCCCCCCATTCTCTTTCCATACCTGATTTCAACATCAAAAATAGTGTTACATTAATATTTAAATTAAAAAAGGTAGTGAAAATAGTTTATAATTAAATTTGAAATGCTTTATTTTTTATATTTTTTAAATAAATTATTATTTGTATTTGTAATTATTTTAAATAATCTAATTAAAAAAAGTCCTAAGAGATTTTACGTTAAGTACCTAACTCCATTATTTTCTATGGGAGGGTATTGCAGTAGGAGTGGTTGGCCATGGGCTGTGCTGGTCTTACTACAGTTTCTCTGTGGAAGTAATACTTTACACTTATTAATTCAGAAATTGTGAATAGGCCAAAGCAGTGAAGGTACTCAAAAGTGTCAAAGTAAATTTACTCTTGTAACTAACACATAAGTGTAAGTTACCTTTGTGAGCAGCCCCGTTAGGGTTTTTCCATCAGAACTAATCACTGTACGTGTGACCAATGCATTTTTTATTTTCAGACTTTGGTGAGTTCAGGACATCGGTCACAACAAGATGTGTATCAAACCCACTAACCCTTATTTTTACTAAGATCAACTCATTGGCATCCAGATGTTATTGCACATTGACAATTACATCAGGGGGGGCAACCACTATATTTTTCTGTGTGTGACTGATGTGTACATTGATGATACTTTTCAAAGGATGGCTCAATGAACAGAACGAGGACTGCTGATAAAATGCACAATTTGTTGCTGTAGTACTCTGTTGGAATCCCACCAAGGTGTACTCACGCAGTCTCCCATTCTTCCAATGTCAGTAAATTGATTACTACAAAATAAATAATATCAACATCTGTTATGTAAAGTAATTAGAAGTGCGATATGAAGCACTCTAGAAAGAAATATTAATTGTAGATGCCAATATATATCACTGTTTTACTCCTCAGTAAAACAGAAATTGCATTTGCAACGTTTCCCTCTAAACAATGCAAACTCAAAGTGAGGTCTTGAAGAACAAATTCATGATAACTTACCACACAGGAGTGTTTATATTTTCCAGAAACGTTCGTCTTGACCAGATTATAAATTGATGAGTTATAAAAGAAATGACTAGGATTAGTTTCAAATTAAACTTTTTATCTTCAACGTAGTTTATTGAGGGCTAACCATACTTCCAACAGACCTTTGGTCTAACACAGAAAACATAAGAGGTGCAGGTTCAGATGTCCATACTGATTCTGACAACAACTGTGCATCCATATTGTGTAACATAGATTACACACTAACTGCAGAGCCTGGAAAGACACGTGCATGAAAAGTTGTTTAACGGAATGTCTTAAGAGTTGATGAACATCATGCTCAACACAAGTTTGCTAATCACTGTTTCCTCATTAGTTTTGTCCAACATTTTGGGAAAATCTTATATCCAGCAAAGGTACAAGTCTTTTTGTTTGGCAAACAGAAATAGAAACGGTGTATATTTTTTAAGCAAATGTTCATACGACTGTAGAAAGCCATACAAAAAATGTTAGTACTAAATATCAGGATTTAAAACACTCCCTGCTTTTGGATGGATAGCAACAATCAAGATATTAAAATTTAATACACCATTGAAATGTAAATAATTAAGAAGCTGATCATTAATACCACAGAGTTTAGGCATACATAGCTAAATTGGAAAAGCCAGTTAACCACCCCTACAATTCACGGAGGCACAGAAATAACTTGTTCATTAGTCTGTAAAATATTTTAGAACCAAAGCGCAAAGAAAGTGTGGATGCATTTTCTCTGTAGGTAAACTTCAGAAGTGTAGAGAGGGAGGAGAAATCACTGAAATGCAGAATTACAAGAATCATTTTAAAAGTAGATTTCGTCAATGGAACAGAATGTCTGTGTAGTGTTGTTTTGGAATGTGTGTCTCGGGCACGGCTATCTATTATGTAATGTTGTGTTTTGAATGTGTCCCGCGCATGGAGTGGACACTGACCAGTGTTCGAATGGCATCGGTCAGTTGCCGTCCGATCACCGGGCCAGGAGGTCACTTCATGGAACCGCTGCAATAAACTACTTTTCTACTGAACTCAATCGGGCCCATTGTACTTATTTCATCTGGCTACGATCAGGAAAATGGTTCCACTCACCGACATTACCCACGCGGAGCAGGAGCGAACTGCAGACTCTACCTGGAGAGTACTCGCACCTAAGGTACTGCCGTTGGGGTGCAATTTCTGCCATTGGGGTGCAATTACTTCAATTTGCAAAGGGTGACTGAAGTGGAGTTGAGCAGCATGAGCGTTCTTTCGCGAGCGCTCATGTTCCCAGGCATCACCTAGAGTGCTACGCGACTGGGTCATCACTGGTCACACTCTGCCGTGGCGTTCGACGTAACGTATCGACCATATTTGACTGGTCTCGAATTCACGTTACAATGTCTGTGCTGGGTGTGCGTGACAGCCGTATTGGAGAAGGCAAATATCAGCGTCTGTTCAGAAAGGAACACCTTGTTGGCTTCTTTGGTCATCGGACAGTTTCAAAGGCCTGTCGTCTAAATCGAATTGAAGGTGAGAAGTACCAGCTCTGTCTGGTTGGGAGCGTCTACTGCATTGGGAGGTTGCTGTATGACTATTTTTGTGTCATTTTCAACCAAGTTAGAGGTGAGAATCACCAGCTCGGTCTGGTTGGGAGCATCTACTACATTGGGAGGTTGCTGCATGACTATTTTTTGTGCAGCCACTTTAGACTTACGTATTTGTTTGTTTCTATTCCTTCATCTTACTACTCCATGGATTAACTGTATGCCTATTTTTTGGTTTGCACTTTGGTTTGACATAGTTAGTTTCTGGGTAATTGAGCATTTCGTTTTCGGTGCGCATTTCAGGAATTGTGGTTGGAGATTCTAATTCTGAGCATGGCTAACCCACATATTATTACCCAGCCACCGCCTTTTCTTAGTAAACCTGGGAGACCGGCTATTATATGGTCAGAATGGCTCAGGTTATTTGAAAATCATCTTGTGGCCATCGATGCTGTGGGTTACAGTCCCACGCGGAAGTTTGCATTGTTATTCGGGAGCTTGAGTCAAGCGGCTCAAGGAATTTTTGATAGTATCGCACCAGTTCCGTCATCCCAAGCTCGATCTGGTGATAGTCAATGGAATGTATACTTGTAGGCAATAGCAAGACTTAAAAAACAGTTTTCAGATGAGCCAAATATCATGCTGGAGCGCCATAACTTTTATAAAAGGAAACAAATGGAGGAGTAGAAAGTGGAAGAGTACATTTCAGCGCTCAGGGTATTGGCAACCATGTGTGGTTTTGGCCCCATAGCAGACGATTACATAACGGATCAGTTTGTTTTCAACTGTGCTTCTCTCAAAATTAAAGAAAGAATTCTAGGCTGCAAAAACCCATCTTTGACGGAAGTGATAGATTTAGCTTGAGCATCGAGGGTTCTGCTATTTCAAGTAAAGTCATGCACAGAGACTCCAGCTCTTGCATCAATGTGGTGTCTTCACCTGAGCTAAATCAGGAGAATTTATTATGTTCAGTTAACATGAAAGGGAAGTGACAAAAATGTACTCAAAAGAAGCATACAATTTTTTGTTTCAGATGTGGCTCTAAAAACCACATTAGTAATTTTGCAGGATGTCCAGCTATTAGCAAGCATTGTATATTATGCAAAAAAGTAGATCATTTTCAGAATGTGTGCAGGAGCAATAGAAAACCAGTCAGTGTGGGCAGTGTGGAGGTTGAAGTCGATTCATGCACAAATTCTCTTAGTAATGTGATTTTGACACTAAATTGTGAGGGGGTAATGATCAAGCGTCCATTGTGTACAGCATTCATTAACAAAATTTTTTTGCAGGTAATGGCGGACTCTGGGTCACCAATAACCATCCTGAGGGACACTACATTTGATGAACATTGGGGGAAAAAGGTTACTCTGTTACAATCAGACGTGAATCCTAAAGCATTCGGCGAAAAAGACATCAAAATGATTAGGCACTTTTTGTGCATTGTACAATGTTTAGGTAGAGAAACAGAAACAAAGGTATACATTGCAGTAAAAGGGAAAAATATTATCGGGTGGAGAGACTTAGCACGTATGGGGCTGTACCTGGTTCCGGGAGATGCGAACCCGATTAAGGTGGGGAGTTGCCTGTGTGTCATATAGAGTGTTCAGGTGTAGATGGCGCGGGAGGTTTCTTGAAAGGAATATTATCTTATTCCAATCTGTATTTAGTGACCGACTTGGGTTGGTGAAGGGCATGGAACATCCTATAAGACTAGTGCCTAACGTTTAACCCGTAGCTCATAAAGTGCGTTCCGTTCCCATGAGTGTCAGGGAGAAACTGAAGAATACTTTACAAAACCTATGTTCTCAGGGGATCATACAACCTACAGATTCGTCACAGTTGGTGGCACCCATAGTGGTCGCACGTAAGAAGTTAGGGGAGATCAGACTATGTGCGGACTTACGCGCACTTAATAAAAACGGGGGGCCCGATTCACAGAACTAACTTAATACAAAATCCTAAACTTACTACCATTTTGTTATTCACAGAAGGCACTTACTCATTTTGGTATTCACAGAAGGCACTTACTTACTCATTTTGAGTAACTTACTCATTTTGTGTAACTTACTCATTTTGGTATTCACAGAAGGCACTTACTCATAAATGAGTAAGTGCCTTCTGTGAATACCAAAATGGTAGTAAGTTTAGGATTTTGTCTTAAGTTAGTTCTGTGAAAAGGGCCCATTATCGTTGACTGCCACCCGCTGCCCAGAATCCAGGAGTTATTGGCGAATCTCGGGGGAGCCAAATTGTTTTCTCTGATTGACCTAAGATCATCAAGGGGCTTTGTCAGATGAGTCTCAGGATATGACAACATTTGTGACCCCTTTTGGTGCCTATAAGTTTTTATGGCTGCCTTTCAGTTTAGCATCGGCAGGTAGTGTGTTTCAGAAACTTATGGACACATTATTTCAAGGCACCAAAGGGGTACAAGCGTACTTGGACAATATACTGATATACGCAAAAACTTTAGAGGAACATAATGTAATTTTAAGGAGAGTGCTGTCTATCCTGAAGTCTTGAGAGATGACAGTCAGGGCAGACAAGTGTAAATTCGCTGTGCAGGAGTTAGAGTACCTGGGCTACACTGTGTCTAGTACTGGTATAAAACCAAATTTTCAGTGGTAAGGGCAATTGAGGAGGCCAGAGCACCCACAGGCAAAGATTCTTTATGTTCGTTCCTCAGGCTGGCCGAATACTATGCCAGGTTTGTGCCTAGTTATGCACAAACGGTGGAACCCTTGCGGGTGTTACTTAGGAACAGGCCGTCTTGATATGGGGCTCTGACTCTGACAAACAAGGGGGTACTGTACCACTTAACAACTCATTATCTTGAACCATTACCGGATATGGTGCTTATTTGCACTTCTTCATTCGGTGCAATATTAGGATTTTATTAACCCAAATCGTATAACCACATCAAGATTTCCTGCCTTGAAAAAGCCACACAGGCAAAACACGTATCGGCAGTTCTTTTGTGTTTGAATGCACTTCTGGAATAAGAATTAAAACAGCACATTAAGCTTTAAAAAGGACTTTGGACTTTGGTAATTATTATCCGAAATATTACTACTGATTATTAGGCACAGACCTCTCTCTAGGCCTAAATCAGTTACTTAGGAAGGGCCAAGGGTTCAAATGGTCAAAGGATTTAGAAGAAGTGTTAGGAAAAGTGAAAGAGTTGATTGTCACAGCACAAGCCCTACATGCGTTCAGCGATGATTGTACTTCTCTCATAACTGTGGACGCCAGTATTCACGGTCTGGGCGCCATGCTAAGTCAAAAGGTAGGCGGTTGCAAACAGACTGTAGCATTTGCGTCAAGGCCACTTAAGCAGTTCGAATATCAATACGGCACGATACAACGGGAGGCTCTGGTGTGTGTATGGGTGGTCCAAAAGTGTAAAATGTATATTTGGGGTCGCAGTTTCGAATTGTATACTGACCATAAACCTTTAGTCTATATTTTCAACAAAGTTAACAACAATAATATGTCTGCCAGCCTCATGAGACTAGTATCCAATTTACAGGAATATAATTTTGTCGTTGAGCACATTTCAGGCGGTAAGAATTTCTGGGCTGATTGTTTGTCCAGGATGCTTATAGAAAAGGATGATGAGGATGATTCAATAGTGGATGACATTGAGTGCGTGGCTGTGGTGGACGCAGTAACTGAGTACGAATCAGTTATATCAAAGGAGGGCTGCAAAGTGGCTTGTAAGGGTGATCAAGTTTTGAGTAAGGTAGTTGAATATGTCAATCACAGCTGGCCCGAACCAAGATGTCTTAATGGGGATTTGAAAATTTTCGCACAGGTAGCTGAAGAATTATTGGTGGAAAACGGCATCGTACGGCAGGGGGACAAGTTTGTTCCACCTGCTGAGCTGTGTAAGGTGATTATAAACAAGGTACACCTCGGACATCTCGGTTCTACAAAAACTGGGATGAAAATAAAACAACACTATTGGTGGCCTTCTATGGATAGTCAGGTGAAGAAATTGATTGACAGCTGCCCTTCGTGTCTTCTTTCTGACAAGCATTGGCGAACGATGCAAACCACGTTGCACCCAACGCAATTTCCCAATACTGCATGGGAAAAGGTAGGAATGGATTTTTCTGGGCCATATTCGGTGCTTTCTCAAGAAATTAAGTATGTGGATTATTTTTTCAAAATTGATGTATTTCAGTTTTGTGGAGGCACCAGATACTGAGTCAACTATTGCATTTCTCAGTGAGATATTCTTATTGGAAGGTGCGCACAGGTCAGTTGCCGTCCGATCACCAGGCCAGGAGGTCACTTCATGTTGTGGGTGGAACCGCTGCAATAAACTTCGTTTCTACTGAACCCAATTAGGCCCATTGTACTTATTTCAGTCAGCGGTATAGAATAAATAAAAGACTGTTATAAGGGGCATTTGCTCATGAGAAAAGTAAATGCCCTCTACTATGCCCTGTCAGAGCACTGGAAGGGAAACTAGCCTCTGAAGAAAATGATCGGACTGAATCCTTTTTCATCAATTTACAATTAGTATAGTTACTAAAATAAAATAAGTGAGAAAGCATTGCCCCATAATATTTAGAAATTAATTGAAAATTTGTCATACTGCCATTATGACAGGTAATCAATATCTTTTAGACATTTTAACAAGGGCTCAGGGCTTTTTTATGCATGTGCTACACAGACATTGATGCAGAGAAGTCCCTCCTTAGAGGCGTCATAGAACCCCCACCATATAGCCTTGAAGGGTCTTGTTTGGTGTGTCAAAAAAGGAGTTGAGGGCGACAAAATATATACGCCACCTATGGTGTCAAAATAGTGTTGGATGGGCCCTGCATCTATTTTACTCATCTTTAAAATACTGCAAATAGTTTCCAGGGAAGATCATGAAAAACTATGCCTCAGAAATGTGCTTTGCAAGGGCCTAGCAAAAGACTTTCATAAAAAATCTAAGACATTACAAGTGGACTGGTGATGACTGATTAAAATAAAATCCTACTCAAGATTGATTACACTGTTGCTAGCCAAGCCAACCAGCCCTTCCTTGCATGTTTAGTTCCCATAACCTTGAAAGCAAACTCTTAGAATTTATACTTGATAAACGGAATCCCACTATGCCATCCACCATCCCATTTAAACTTGGCTCATCAAAGGAGTCAACCATCTCCTAACCCAGTTTGTCGTTGACTACCTGAATCAGTCAATCCCCTGAGGATGTCTTGACCCCTTGTTGCCATAAAGACAGACATTGCTTCCTTATGAATAACTGTCTGTACCTGATACTTCCAGCACATAAATATCATCTGATTGTTAGCCAAGGCCATAGAAATACTGGTGTAAGGCCAATTCAAAAATCGCGGCGATTACAGTTTTCAAGTACATCAACCACTGCATTGAATCATCTGCTCAATCCACTTAGCTAAAACTAGCCATTCAGAATATTTGGGATAATATCCAAGCTGTATCAGACTCATTAAAGGTGTGTAATCTTGTGCTAATGGATCTCCCTGTGGCCTAAAAAACATGGACCAGAGCAAGGGTCTCATAACAGTAGCTCTGGAGCTATTGGTAGCTCCCCTGCACCTAAAACGTAACTCTCAGAAGTGAATCTCAGCCAGTAGATCCATTAAAGAAAACAATACTGCCCATGTGAAACATGTCAGCACTGCAAACCAATGGCAGAGGAATAGGCCACGTTACAACGCATGCATTTACAACGCATGCTATTACAACGCGGTCATTACAACGACTGTGCTGTTACGCTGCATACCATTACAACGCAAGTCATTACAACGACTTGCTGTAGGGGGGCGCTGGATTCTGGAATAGTATGATTTACTACTCCAACTCCAGTCTGTGCAACAGTAGAGAAGGTGTTGGATTTAAAATCCAACACATTCTGCCCCCTACAGCAAGTCGTTGTAATGACTTGCATTGTAATGGTATGCAAGGTAACAACGCAGTCGTTGTAAAGACCGCAATGTAATGGCATGCGATGTATCAACATCATTGTAAATGATGTTTACCATGGCAGAGCCTCATTCTAACACAGAAACACTCACATTGTCAGCCTAATGTGCCTGCAATGTGACCAGCTATCCCCAAATGCAGTCTTGCAAAGTCACAAGGATATTCACCATGTTTTACGATCTGCAACATCAATCAAAGTATGGTTAAAAAAAGAAGAGTTCGAGCATTAGCCAGAACAGGAGCCAAAATGGAGTCACTGAAGTGTGGGACTCCAGGAGCCAGAGAGAAAGTGTGTGAGTTGGGTGTATGATCAGCCTAGGAGCTGAGGAGAGCAAAGGCTGGATGTACTTATGTATTTATTTATATAGTATTTCTATGGCGCAAACCTAGCAAAAATGCATCAGAGTGCTGTACATGGTCAAAGACAAGGATAATGTCAATGAGAAAGAAGAGTTGGAGCTGGGTTTATAATGGTTAATTCATTCTGATGTAGTGTTCTTTAAAGAGGTGAATCGTCAACACTTTCCTAAATTGGAGCAGCTTTGCAGGGTTCCTGATAGACACTGGGATCTTGTTCCAAGTCTTGGTTGCATAGATGGAAAAGTCTGATGTCTTGTTTTTTCCTTATTACACTTCTTAGTCTGCAGATTGGTGATATCCTGGCTGTGCCAAAATTGACTGAGTATGGTGAGCTTGTCTGCGAGATAAACAGAGTGGTTGTTGTGATAGGTTTGTAAATGATGCCGCTGGTATTGAAGATGTGTGGGCCGGCAAGGGGAGCGAATGTAGTTCCATCAGGATGGGGGTAATGTGATCATATTTCTTCTAGGCCTGGGAAAAATGTAAATTATTCTAGAGTAATTGGAGTACTTTTGCTAATTTTGTGTTACTCTTTTGATGAAAATTACAGAAAAATAGACAATGTCTGTTGGTGTAATTATGAGTAATTTCACACAAAGATCCTAATACAGCTGCAGAGGAACAATGAATTTAGTGAGAGCAAGTGGCTGCTGATGTTTGTTTTCTTTTACATTTAGCACGATTTTCTTTGTCCAAAATGCATAATCAGGGCTATTTTGTACATGAGGGCTCATTATGAGATAAGAAAATAGCGCTAAATGCTGGATTATGCAGGGTTATGCTTATGCCCCTCACGTAATTCAACATAATCTTCTGTAGTTTTGTTGTAATTTCACTTAACATAGTTAAAGGAACACAGGTCCCTAAGCACTAATTTAAGAATTAATACTCTGGGAGAAAAAATAAGGTCCAGGGTTTATCCAATTGAAAATAAGGACATTTTATTTCAGAATAACAAACAATAAGGATTAGAACCCCCGCTCGGGTAATCCAAAACAGGTGTTAAAAATAAGCAGAACACAGGCAAAGAACATACAGCGACCATCAACCTTATACAAAATTGGGGTCACTGATTTGTAGAACAGAGCACTACTGCACCCATAAATAATTTATGATTCAAGCGGGACAGAGTGATTAGGTCAATGACGTTTTGATCCATTTAAATTATAGGATCACCATCAGGACAACATATATATTGCCTGGATACGTAGGTAAACAGTAGAAGAAAAAATATAAATAATTAACACCTCTAGAGGTAAGAAAGGGAGAAGAAAAAGAACTAAAGATAAATTAAGATCTTAAATTTGTCCACGATGAAAGTGAAGATTGCTGGAGCATGCAAGAGAAAATCATGCACAAATAGTGGTAGTGTTGGAGGCACAAGATCATGCTATATGGTTAGGAGTGGCCTACTATTAAAAGCACCAGTTGATATGGAAAGTATAAAGTGGAGCAGCAATGTGCAAACACATGCAAGTGATCAAGACACAATGTAAGCAGTGAGTGAAAAAAGGCAATCAGTTTGATGAATCAGTCTACTATACATAGGGAACGACAAGTAGCGGGTCAAATAACCAAGGCCAATGACACCTAATGCTTACAAGGAACTGTGGAGATAAATTCTAAAATTAGACATGGGATTGATAATGGTGTAAATAAAATAAGGAATGAATTAAAATACTCTCGTACTTATCAATATGTCAGGCTAAACGTCGCGCACCACGGCCCCAGCGAGAAGTGTCAACAGGTTCTCATCAAGATGGGAAAATATTCTCGAATGTGCAAAAATGTGCACTATTAACCAATTTGCAAGGAGCCAGGGGAAAAAAGTTTAAAGACTAATGATCCTGCATAGTGATGACAATGATCATGAAAATACTACAAAACAAACAACTGGTATACCTACTTCTAGCAGTAAACAATCACCGAACATGCAGAGTTTATGCGGCTATGTTCCAAAGAGTCCTCATCAAGTCACACTTTTCATTTCAGTGAAAATCCAAATCTACAATGAATAATGCCAGTCCCAATAACTTATAAAGGCCCCTGATCATATAGATACAGTGCTTATGATATCGTAACACCTCTTTCCACTCATGTCACTGCCTCGCTGCCAAAGACGCCGACCGCATAGGTGTGGTGTCAGTATCTGAGTACATGCGCAACCAATATAAGGGAGAAAATAGAGGAAGGACCCGTAGAAGGTGTTACAAGTCAGATCTAGGCTGCTGGCCAAATTGGAACAAGCATAAGTTCTGGTATCCTTCAAAAAATTAGAAATTAGAAAATTAAAACTCTTGGGATCAATATTCCTCCTATGTGTTAAAGGGATAGTGTCTAATAATGAATATTTAGGTGAATAATACTCAACCATCAATCAAAAAACTTTATTTCCGATCACTATAGATCATAAAAGTACACAGTAAAACAAGACACTTACAAACACGATTACAAATAAGACATAGAATATTAAAAATACTCCTTCACAGTCCATTACAATAGCAGCACAGCAGAGCGATAAGAATTACATCATTATTTGTACCAGAAAAATTAATTACAGTAGCAGCACAGTAGAGCAATAGGAATTACATCATAATTTGTATGGGTAAACTTCATCATAATACTATAAAAACAATAATAAAACGTAATAAATATCTTGAGGGATATTAAAAGAACAATGTTCACATAAATAGTACAAAGCCCACTATACAGCTTTAGCAGGAACCATACAGTACGGCACAGGCTAGGAACTATCAGGGAACACTTGGTACACCTGACCCACATAGCCATTAGGAACTTGGCTGTGCAGAATACGATCATACGAGATGTATTTGTCTGCAGTATTCTATACGCCTCCTTGTACTTACTTACTCCCAGGTTTCTACATAATGGGGCTATCCATTTGGATCGAGATTGGTTGTACAAGGGGCAAAAAAATAGAACATGCTCAAGTGAATCAAGTCCCCCTCGGCAACAGGCACAATGTCCTTCAACCCTGTCTCCTACTTTGCACCATTTGCCTTTAAAATTATTTACAGTTAGGCAGCCATACCTAAACTGCAGGTATAGTTTCCTTGCTAGCGGGGGTACAATTTAATCTATTGTAACCTCAAATGACAATGGCGGTTTAAAATTCATAAAAGCAGTCGAAAGCGATACTTTACAGTTCATTTATCAAATCAGTCTCAACAGTGCCCCAGTATACAGCTTTGAGGCTGGATTTATTAATCTGACTAAGGGTTTCTGGTTGGCTCCAGTATGCACCTAGTCCTAATTTCTGTAACAGATTCTTAAGTGTGTGCAACCACAGGATCTTGTCCACACAAGTTGGAGTCATTAAATCACGGAGGCCCGCACTATAGGACTCAAGTTTTGCGGTAGACCATAGCCGGTGCCAGAACATGAGCATTCTAAGCACAATTTTATGAGCAATTCTTTTCTGGCCTAGATCTAAGTAGAGTAGAATCAGCAGGGTGGACACTGGAAGATTCAGCAGGGATCTAAAAAAATGTTGTTCAATTACTGGCAGATCACTAGAAATAATACGCATCCATGAATTTCTGATTTAATTATAGAAGCAATAGTTATCATGTGAGAGTAAAGGAGAGGACTAATAAATAGAGATCAGAGGCATGCCGAAATAGGTGGCCATTTGGAGATAGAATGGTTGGAGTGGCATGGTGGTTCAAAGTTAATAAATGAAGGGTAGAAAGTGAATAGAATATAGAATACAGGGAATAGGGTTACAACACATTTATAATGCCAATCAATAATACATTTAAAACATAGACTTGTGAATGAATTTAGGCAAAAAATGAATTCAGTGGACAGTAGGTACAAGCATTCTCAGTTATGTCACAAATCAACCATGTATAATCCGACGCTGGAATCAGTTTCTTGGGAACAACATACATTACGAGAGTAATCCAAAAATTGAGAATTTTCTTGGGAGGAATCTAGAATAACACTGATTTCCTGGGTATACTTGAGAATATACTGGCAATTTCAAATCAAAGCTGTTCAATATTCCATTCTTTTCAGTCCCTTATGGAAGCTGTCCTTTTTTAGAATCCATGTTAGTTCGACTTAACATAAATTACAAGTGACAGCATAAATTACGTTGGGGTTTTACAGTTGGAAACAGTGTGAGTGCAGTTCTTAAATTATGGTATACAAATTCTTTAGACTCAATAGTATAGTCACATACACTACAATTACTACATTTCCGATGGCCCACAAGAGGTACCAATCCCCCAAAAATCATGCAAAGTATGATGAGTTCTAGATGACGGTAGGCATGCTCTGACCAAATGGTAAATTTTCTTTAGTTGATCTCAGATGGGTAATAATGTCCATATCGTTCTTAATTTTCAGGTAGGGAAGTGCCTCACGTGGACTGTACCATGCGCTTTTTAAGGACCAAGGGATCAATTTACATGGGTAGCCCCTAGCAAGCTATTCAGTCTTCAGTGTTTCTGTTTGAAAAACTGTTCCTATGGATCCTCAGAAATTGTGAATATGGGAGAGAATCACGTAGGGCTCTGAGGTGATGGCTAAAGTACGCTAACAATGTTTTCCATTCTATGGTCTTGCGCTATAATCCAGTATACAGTTCACCATCATTATTTTTAATCAAATCCAAAAATGAGATTTCTTTTGTACTAAACTGGAACTACATTTTCGTCCTGTACAATTAGTATTCAGCCATGTCACAAATGTTCTGAGTCCAACTCCGTCCCCTTTCCAGATTAAAAAAATATTGTCGATAAATCTCTTCCAGATTATTATGTTGTCATTAAATTGGTTGTTCTCTGAGAGAATGATAGTGATTTCAATAATGTCCATAAAAAGAATGGCAAAGTTGGGAGCATAAACTACTCCCATAAATGTATCCTTTATTTGTTGATAAAATTGGCCAACAAATTGGAAGAAATGTTTGGTTTTGCATCATTTTTACAATCATTGTCATCACTATGCAGGATTATTAGTCTTAAATTAAACATGTTCCCCCACCTCATTTCAGATTTGTTAATAGTGGACATTCTTGCACATTGGAGAATATTTGCCCATCTTGATGAGACCCTGTTGACGCTTCTCGCTGAGCCTGTGGTACATGAATTTTATCCTGACATATTGATAAGTAAGAGGCTATTTTAATTCATTCTTTCTTTAAATACACCATTAGCAAACCCATATCTAATTTTAAAATGTATCTCCACAGTTCCTTGTAGGCATCAGGCATCATTGGCCTTGGTTATTTGACCCCTCTACTGTCATTCCCCAGGTATAGCAGACTGATTCACCAAGCTTCAATCACTGCTTGTATTATCATGGTGCATGTGTCTTGATCACTTGCATGTTTTGCTCATTGATGCTCTACTTTATACTTCCCATACGAACTGGCACCTTTAATAGTGGGCTGCTCCTACCAATCTAGCATGATCTTGTGTCTCCAATGCTACGACTATTTGTGCATGATTTTCTTTTGCATGCTCCAGCAATCTTCCTTTACATTGTGTCCAAATTTAAGATCATAATTTATCTTTATTTCTTTTTCTGCTCCATTCCCTGCCTCTACAGGTGTTAATTATTTATATATTTTTTTCTACGTTTATCTATGTATCCAGGCAATTTAAATGTTGTCCTGATGATAATACTATAATTTAAATGGATCAAAACACCGTTGACCTAATTACTCAGACCGCTTGATTTATGGTTGCAGCAGTGCTCTGTTCTACAAATAAGTGACTCTAAATTTGCATATAGTTGAGGATCACTCTGTGTTCTTTGCCTGTATTCTCCTTGTGATTAACACTTGTTTAGGATTAACCAGGCAGTGGTACTACTCCTTATTATTTGTTATTCAGAAATAAAATATTGTTCTTATTTTTGATTGGATAATCCCTGAGCATTATTTTTCTCCCAGAGTATTAATCCTTACCTTACTGCTTAGGGACCTGTATTTCTTTAAATATATATTACCCTTGATCCCTAGCAATTCTTGGGTTTCCCTTGTGTTTGTCAAACCCCATAATTTCGCTTAACTGCACTACAGAAAATTAAGCAAGCTACACCCACCTCTAATTCCTTCAAGCCTTTGTCCACATGCAAGAGAAAAGGGTTTGAACAGCAGTTCCGAAATCAATCTCTTTATAAGAGAGAGCTGGTACCAAGCCTTCTTTCTAATTCTGGCAATGTGTTCCTTGAGGGTGAGGTTGGGTCCTGGATGAATTCAAGTGACTTGTTATTCAGTGAAAGTTGGGGTTTAATGCTGTCAAGGTTCATGTCATTGATCCAGGTTTGTAATGTATCTTGTTTATTGTACTTGGCAAATAACATAACAGGAATTCTGTCTTAGATGGGCTGAGCTCCGGGTAGGCATTGGATATCCAGGTTTAGGTGATGTGCAAGCAGTGTTTAAAGCACTGGATGTCTGAAGCAGAGGATACTTTCATTTAGAGTTGTGTATCATATACATATTGGTAAATCTTGATGCTGTTACCTGTGAGTAAAGATCCAAGCAGCTTCAGGTATATGTTGAAGATGACAGGAGACAGTATGGTGCCCATGGGGGACTGCACAGATGATAGTGATTTTTTGTGACCAGTGCAAGCCTATGTGAACAACCTGCCAATTGGAAAGGTAGGAGGAGAACCAGAGAACATTGCTGGTGTTGCAGCGGTTACTGAGCATATATAATAAATGTTTCATATATATATATATATCACTGCTTTCCGCGTTGAACTGAAAGGTTCTTCCCTGCAACAACGGACACGGACCAAATTTGTAAGTGCAATAAATTATTTAATCTTCAATGCCGCCATAACGTTTCGGCTCGTCCGAGCCTTTTTCAAATGACATTGTATTCATACTCGACTTCCGCTTTTAAAGTGACCAGTGCAATTAACCAACAATCACGTGTAAATGGTGCCCATAGACATAGAAAAATTTGTAGTTCGTTGACAATTCATGGGTTAAGTTAAAAACCAACCGCAAGTTAAAACATTAATATATCGTAAAATCAATATAAAATGTATAAAAGGACATGAGGATAAAGACAGCAGTAGAAATAACATCAAATTTACAAAAAAGATTTTTGTGCATAAAAATGCTGACCTGCCACCAAAATCAAATTCAAATAATATTAGCATAAATGCTTTGTACTTGTTTAATCTGTCTCACTCCATAAAAGCAAGACCTGATATGTTTGTCCACAACTGGGAATCCCAACATTTGTTGAAAAGGACCCCATTGACTCACTCATGGTTTTAGGCTATTACCATAATATTCTCATGCATGTTAAGTGACACCTATTGAAACAATTAATTGTTGTGTTTCGGGTTAAATCCCATTTCCTAACGCCACGTGCATGTAGTAATGTTTATATATGTCAATAAAGCCTACAAATGTGCATATAAAAACTATCCTCCGTGATGAATTTGACCTAAACTCTGTGTCTGTTAAAATTAGGAAATAAAATGTGCAACGATAGTTACTATATTAATTGATCCTTTTTGTAGTTACAGAGCAACCTGAGGCAGATATTAAAAAATTAGATCCATATCTGGGTCCACATGGAGGATTATACTGTTCCATCACCAATCCTCAATGTTGTCAAGAAATATCTTGTTTGAATATATGGAATAACTTATATGATACGACCCCAATAACTCCCTCCCATCCATTCTCTCCAGTTTAACCTTTATATAATGTGAATTCCAGTCATGCTAATTCACCGTTATGTACAGATTTGTAATTGTCACACTTCTTTGCATAAAAATATGTAAATAGATATAAATATATAAATATAAATTCATAAATATAAAAATGCAAAACAACCAAATATAAGATACCTTATCACTGTACATAAAAGACCCAGTGTAAATATCTAAAAAGGTAATACAGAGTAGAAAAGTGTAGAGGTTAAAAGGAGCTCCCATCACATAAAAATAAATACCATAAGCATTCGACCCGTAAATAGATAAAATATACACGCTGTCATCTAACCCAAACATGTGTGCAAATCCTCCGTGGCGTTCAATCCCCCTGGGGTTTTGGAATCAAACTGGAGAATATATCTTGTCTCTAATCTACGCAGTTTAGATTCCCTATCTCCTCCCCTTCTACTAGGTGGGATTGCATCCACCACATAGTACTTGAGACCCTCATTATTGCTGTTGTGATACTCCCTAAAATGTCGCGCCACAGGATATGTGTTGTCTTGGTTGGATATAGCACGTAGATGTTGCAAGATGCGTTTATTGACAGATAACTTTGTGCTACCTATGTACAGAAACTCACACGGACATTTCAGTACATATACTGCATATTCTGTTTTGCATGTTAGGAGTTTCAGGATCCTATATTCCTTATCACTGAAGGGGGTTTTGTACGTTTTGTATTAATCCCATGGAGACAAGCCTTACAGGATTTGCACTTGTAAAACCCTTTATTGGTCTGTAACCAATTGGATTTATCAATAGTTTCCGGACTGGTGTTAACCAGGCAATCTCTCATTGAGGGGGCCCTACTATGCGTAATGGACACCCTACGTGGCAACGTGGGTCCAATTACTGGGTCATTCAGAATTATCGGCCAATTTTTATTTATAATTCTATGAAGGCTAGCATGTTGCCTGCTATATCCCATGATAATTCTGAATTGATGGGTATCCCCTCCTCTTCATATTTCTCAATCATTCCATCTTGAAATGTTGTATGGACCACCTCCCCCTTGTCATTTAGGAGTTCTTCCCTGCTGTACCTCATAGATTTAATAATAGCACTATTGATGATATTGTCAGAGTATCCCCTCTCACGGAATCTCTGTTTGCTACAGACCTGTGCCGCCTTCAGATCTTGGTCGTTGCTACAGATTCAGTCTGAGGCGTAGCATCTCCCCATACGGGATGCTATTAATGAGGTGTGCCGGGTGTGCACTACTTGCATGTAATGTAGAATTTCCAGAGGTGTCCTTTCTATAGAGCCTAGTCTCAATCTGGTTATTGAATATGAATACCTCAGTATCTAAAAAAGTAATAGATGTTTGCCTCATTGTTACCGTAAAATGGAGGTTCAGATCATTATTATTGATTTTAGTCACAAACTCATCCACCTGCTGTTTGGTACCATCCCACAATATAAACAAATCATCAATATAACGCAGCCATACAATCACATTGTCATCAAGGATTTTGCCAAAGTTGCGTTTGAGGACCCTTTCCTCCCAAAAACTGGCCCCCATGGCCACACCCCTTATCTGTTGATATATGAGATTGTTAAACATAAAATATATATATATATATACATAAATATATATATATATATATATTATCTACTGGCGGTCGCCAGTAGATAGTTATAGTTACAACCTATTATCCATAGGCAATCCGCGACATTCTATTTGAAATAACTCTCTTGCCGGTTGACGTATCTTCGCAAAATTTTCAAACTTTGTGGCCCGCTCCGGTCCGCTCCTACCCTGAAAGTCTCGGGGGGGATTCGTCAAGCGGGGGCCGAGACAAAAGGGGGGTCCCAAAACGCGTTTTCCCCATGCAATTTTCCATAGGAAACTTTAGACACGGCTACAGCCCGAACTGCTGAACGGAATTACACCAAATTTGGCAAAGAGGTAGTTCTTGGTTCAGAAAGAACCCTTTTTGTTAAATGGTGTAAATCCGTTCAGTAGTTGCTGAGAAAATCAAAAGTAAAAAGATAGTGATATCTATGGCCGAGTAGGGTCCGCGTACCCTCCCGATCACGAGCTGCATGTTAATTGGCTGTCAGCTGGCTGTCAACATTCCGATTCAGGAAATGTTGGCAGCCATTTTGTCCTCGGTAGAACCGAGGGACAGAAACAAGAGCGCAAAGCGCACAAAGGGGGCAGGGTAGAAACACCCTGACCCCCTAGGTTTGCTCAGGGGTCCCACAAGGACCCCTGGGCAAAAAATTAAAAAAATTAAAAAAATCGGCAGGATGCGCTCAGGGTGCGTGAATCCTGCCGAGCAAATCGAGCGCGGTCTCCGCGCTTCGATGTCACTGGCCCCGGGTGGGCCAAGTCCCGAGGGCATGCTGGGGGGTTAATTTTATGTGTGGGGGCCTCTAAGGGCCCCCAAGCCCTGGGGACCACCACCCCTCGGGGCTTTATGTATAATGGTGCGGGAGGGCTCTGAGCCCTCCCGCAGCCCCGAGGACCACCACCTCCCAGGGCTTCTTTTTTTAAATTAAAAACATGTGTGGGGGCTCCAGCCCCCACACGCCCCGAGACCACCACCTCCCGGGGCACTAAGAAAATTAAAATGGGGGTCCGTTTTGGACCCCAAGCCCCGGGGACCACCACCTCCCCGGGGCTTTCAAAATGTAGGGAGGGGGCCGCGCGGCCCCTCCTGGAGCCTGTGGTGGCCCTGGGGACCGCCACCCCCAGGGCCGGCTCCTGCAGTGTCCCGGGGTGCCTACCCCGGGACACTGCTGTTTGCAATGACAGGACGGGAGCCTCGCGGCTCCCGTCCTGTCATTGCAAACTTGCTTGGATATTGGAAGAGAGAGCAGGAAACCTGCTCTCTCTTCCAATATCCAAAGCTGATTACTTTCCACATGGGGAGCAGCATGTTAGCTGCTCCCCATGTGTAGTAATGCCGGCTCCCGTAGGACACGGGGAGCCGGCGGGACTGTGGGGGCTTGGGGACCCCCCACAGTCCCCAACGAGAGGCCAGGCCCCGGGGATGGGGTCCCCGGGGCCATAAGTGGCCACGGAGGGGGCCACGCAGCCCCCTCCCCAAAGTAAAAAAAGGAAAAAAATAAAAAAAAGTGCAAGGCCGGCCCGGGGATGGGGTCCCCGGGGCCTTAAATGGCCTGAGGAGGGGGCCACGCAGCCCCCTCCAAATAAAAAAAGAGGCCATGCCCGGGGGATGGGGTCCCCGGGGCCACTACAGGCCCAGGGAAGGGGGCCACGCGGCCCCCTTCCCGTTTTTAATTTATTTTAATTTAAAAAAAGGTAAGGCCCTGGGGGATGGGGTCCCCAGGGCCTAAAAATAGGGAAAAAGGAAGGGGGGCCACACAGCCCCCTTCAGGGGGAAAAAACGAAAACAAAAACAAAAAACGATCGGGCCCGTAGGCCCCGCCCCTTCCTTCACCACTCTGCAAACGCGCCCCTGGCGCGTTTGCAGAGAGGAACGAATTCCCCTTGAATGCTGGGGGTCCCTGGGGCCAACTAGCCCACCAGGAACCTCCAGTATGCGCCAGGGGCTGCCTTGCAGAGAGGTGTACAGAGGCCACGCCCCTTTTACACCTCTCTGCAACGCAGCTCTATGGCGCTTTTGGAGGTATATGGTGGGCTAGTTGCACCCCAGGGACCCTCAGGATTCAAGGGGAGTTAATCCCCCGACTTAAAAACGCGCCACGGGGCGCGTTTGCACAGTGGTGAAGGGAGGGGTGGGGCTTCCGTGACATGTGTGCAAACAGGCCCCGTGGCGCGTTTTAAGATGGGGAATTAAATCCTCTTCAATCCTGAGGGTCCCTGGGGCCAACTAGCCCAACAGGTACGTCCAGAAAGCGCCACAGAGCTGCGTTGCAGAGAGGTGTAAAAGAGGTGTGGCCTCTGTACATGTCTCTGCAACGCAGCCCCTGGCGCATACTGGAGGTTCCTGGTGGGCTAGTTGGCCCGTAGGGACCCTCATGATTCAAGGGGACTTAATCCCCCAACTTAAAACGCGCCACGGGGCGCGTTTGCACAGATGTCACCTCAGGCCCCGCCCCTCCCTTCACCATTGTGCAAATATTCCTCTAAAATCAGCCGAAATACGAATTCTGATTTACTCACCTGTTATCAGGAGAGACCTCAGTGCTGCATCTTTCAGCCCAGTACTAATCCTGAAAAGTAATTTTAACCGTACTTACCAGTAACTTGAATTTCCTTCTATAGGCTAACATTGACTGGTTTCACTTGGAAATTCTTCTAAGTGTGGAGTTTTGGAACTTTAAAATATTCCTCTAAAATCAGCCGAAATACGAATTCCGATTTACTCACCTGCTATCAGGAGAGACCTCAGTGCTGCATCTTTCAGCCCAGTACTGGTCCTGAAAAGTAATTTTAACCGTACTTACCGGTAACTTGAATTTCCTTCATAGGCTAACATTGACTGGTTTCACTTGGAAATTCTTCTAAGTGTGGAGTTTTGGAACTTTAAAATATTCCTCTAAAATCAGCCGAAATACGAATTCCGATTTACTCACCTGTTATCAGGAGAGACCTCAGTGCTGCATCTTTCAGCCCAGTACTGATCCTCAAAAGTAATTTTAACCGTACTTACCGGTAACTTGAATTTCCTTCATAGGCTAACATTGACTGGTTTCACTTGGAAATTCTTCTAAGTGTGGAGTTTTGGAACTTTAAAATATTCCTCTAAAATCAGCCGAAATACGAATTCCGATTTACTCACCTGTTATCAGGAGAGACCTCAGTGCTGCATCTTTCAGCCCAGTACTGATCCTGAAAAGTAATTTTAACCGTACTTACCGGTAACTTGAATTTCCTTCATAGGCTAACATTGACTGGTTTCACTTGGAAATTCTTCTAAGTGTGGAGTTTTGGAACTTTAAAATATTCCTCTAAAATCAGCCGAAATACGAATTCCGATTTACTCACCTGTTATCAGGAGAGACCTCAGTGCTGCATCTTTCAGCCCAGTACTGATCCTCAAAAGTAATTTTAACCGTACTTACCAGTAACTTGAATTTCCTTCCATAGGATATCATTGCCTGCTTTTTGCTGAAAAAGTTTCTAAGTGTTGATTTTTGAAGCATACAAATATTCCTCTAAAATCAGCCGAAATACGAATTCCGATTTACTCACCTGTTATCAGGAGAGACCTCAGTGCTGTATCTTTCAGCCCAGTACTGGTCCTGAAAAGTAATTTTAACCGTACTTACCGGTAACTTGAATTTCCTTCCATAGGCTAACATTGACTGGTTTCAATTGGAAATTCTTCTAAGTGTGGAGTTTTGGAACTTTAAAATATTCATCTAAAATCAGCCGAAATACGAATTCCGATTTACTCACCTGTTATCAGGAGAGACCTCAGTGCTGTATCTTTCAGCCCAGTACTGGTCCTGAAAAGTAATTTTAACCGTACTTACCGGTAACTTGAATTTCCTTCCATAGGCTAACATTGACTGGTTTCACTTGGAAATTCTTCTAAGTGTGGAGTTTTGGAACTTTAAAATATTCATCTAAAATCAGCCGAAATACGAATTCCGATTTACTCATCTGTTATCAGGAGAGACCTCAGTGCTGCATCTTTCAGCCCAGTACTGATCCTCAAAAGTAATTTTAACCGTACTTACCAGTAACTTGAATTTCCTTCCATAGGATATCATTGCCTGCTTTTTGCTGAAAAAGTTTCTAAGTGTTGATTTTTGAAACATACAAATATTCCTCTAAAATCAGCCGAAATACGAATTCCGATTTACTCACCTGTTATAAGGAGAGACCTTAGTGCTGTATCTTTCAGCCCAGTACTGGTCCTGAAAAGTAATTTTAACCGTACTTACCAGTAACTTATATTTTCTTCCATAGGAATCCATTGTCTGGTTTTCAGCAGAAAAGTTTCAAAGTGTCGATTTTCTACAAACTACAAATATTCCTTAAAAATCGCCTGTATGACTTAAACACATTCTTTCAACTGTTTACAGGAGATGCACCAGTGCTGGATCCAGGATCCAACACTGAGTAAGAAAAAGTAACGATAACAGTTTTTACCTGCTAAGTGAATTTCCTTCCATAGGATAACATTGGTGATTCTATGAGAAAAAGTTTCTAAGTGTCAACTTTTAAAATACAATAATATTCCTTAAAAATCACGACTGTAACCAAAACGCTTTTACTCAACTGTTTACAGGAGATGTACCAGGACTGAATCTAGGATCCAGTCCTGTGGTTAGAAAAGTAATCCATAAAGTAACTAATTGCATTTAACTAGAAATTCACATTGAGCTGAATGTTGCATTGTGTATGAAAATGTGTTGCCCATTGCAACAACTGTAACTACTGTACTTAAAAGTCTATTGCCTATGTGCAAAGTATTTAAACTAAAGTAATTCATTCTGAGAAAGTATTTTTGTAATGTAATGTATAATGTAATTACAATGTAATTTAAAAAATAAAATATGTAAAAGAAATTGTTTCTAAAAATGTAGTAAATCAGTGTGAAAAAAATTAATATAAAAATTAATACATTTAAAAATTGTCTTTAAAAAACCTTTGAAATTCACTGAAAAACCGTAGGTTTCAGGCACGTTATAGTTACAAATTAGCATTTTAAAAACCTTTGAAATTCACTGAAAAAACCATAGGTTTCAGACACGTTATAGTTAGAAATTAGCATTTAAAAAACCTTTGAAATTCACTGAAAAAACCATAGGTTTTAGGGACAGTTATAGTTAGTTGGACATTGCACTCGTACAAAACCCGTGAAATTCCCCGTTATAGTTAGTTCAGCTAACTATAACTCGCGCCCGCAATGCACTGCTGATGACGTCACATATTACATCACTCATGACATGGTCAGTGACATCACTGATGACATCACTGATGACATCTCAAATGACATCACTGATGACATCATCCACGTGATAATCTGATGCAGTTCCTCACACCCTAATATAACCTTTGATACACCCAATCTAAATTACAGAGTGCCATTCGCAAAACCATAGACACTCCAACACCAATAACTACATACCCACTCACTGATTCTTAGGTCTACACACACACATCCACTCACTCACCCGTACAGTCACTCATACTTATGGTCACTCAGTACAGGACTATCATATGCACTCTTACTCCTATATAGACACTCAAACACCGCCACTCATCCATAGAGGTACTCACACACCTAGTCAGTCATGCAAATAATTAAACACACTGCCATTTACTCACCTATACAGTTATACACACACCAGCTCACTTAATCATACAAATACTAGCACATTGTTACGCTCTTATACAATCACTGATACAAGCACACACTCATCCATACAGCCACTATCACAATCACTCACTCTCGCTTATAGCTATTTATATACTCCAATACACATATATACTGCCTTTCACATATGTAGTTACTCACACATGTACCACTGGGACATACATTCACTCACTAACACACTCTTACACACACTTACCCACCCATACAGTCTATCACAGATGCACTCTTGAAACCATCCACCCAGTGAATCACCCACTCACACATCTATGCACAGTCGCACATACCCCATCCACACAAACACTCAGGCACCCATACAGATACTCATAGAACCAATCAATAACCCATATAGACACTCATGTAGCTATTCGCAAATCCATGCATCCACTTACACACCAACAGACGGATACAGACATTCACACAGTTTAGTCACTAACCCATGCATTCAGTAAGATACGTTTAATCACTCACTTGTAGAGTCAGTCACGCACGTACTAAATCATCCATTCAGACACTTATACACCCACTCATTCTTCAATACGCCTTTCCCTATATATATTAAACATATTTAAACTTTACAGAAACACACAGTCACTGGATGATGTCATCAGTGATGTCATTTGAGATGTCATCAGTGATGTCATCAGTGATGTCACTGACCATGTCATGAGTGATGTAATATGTGACGTCATCAGCAGTGCATTGCGGGGCGCGAGTTATAGTTAGCTGAACTAACTATAACGGGGAATTTCACGGGTTTTGTACGAGTGCAATGTCCAACTAACTATAACTGTCCCTAAAACCTATGGTTTTTTCAGTGAATTTCAAAGGTTTTTTAAATGCTAATTTCTAACTGTAACGTGTCTGAAACCTATGGTTTTTTCAGTGAATTTCAAAGGTTTTTAAAATGCTAATTTGTAACTATAACGTGCCTGAAACCTACGGTTTTTTCAGTGAATATATATATATATATGTATATATATATATATATATATAAATATATGTGTATATATATATATATTTATATATATATGTGTATATATATATATATATATTTATATATATATATGTGTATATATATATATAGATATATTCTTAACCTCCTGCTATCTTATACATACATTTGGACCTCGGATGTCTCTTAGTCTGTGCTGAAAGAGGCTGTATATTCAGAGGATGGACAGTTATCCAATGAGGACCAGGAATAGGATAAATTTATCTTCAACTCAATTTCATTACAATCGGGTAAAACATCCTCAATGACTATAGGTGACTCAAAAAACAAATGAATTACCCACAGGGAATGATGAGACAGAATCAGCAGAATCAGATTTAGAATTCCAAGTTTAGTTATTCATTTATAAGTAAAGAACATTTGCATTCAAATAAGATAGCATACAGCCCTAATCATCAATTTGTTAAGGATTTAATAAAATATATACCAAGCCTCTGAGATTCAAGGAAAATATGATGGATGAGCAGGAAAATCTTCCACAGCAGAGGCAGATTTGGACTCATACAGCATATGTGTTGATAGGAAATAGGAAGCCCGGTGAGCCTTGTAAAGACTCTCAGGAAAATTTTGCAAAGTTCCAAGTAGCCAGTTCCAGACAGCAACCTCCCTCAGTCTGTTGCTGTAACAACAAGAGTCACAGCAGCATGACGTGAACCCTTCAGCCGAAAGGTTCAATCTGCATCAGGTCACCGGTCAGCAGCAACGAGTCCTATTCCCAACAGCAGAATTAGAAATCTGAATCAATATAGAAACAGAAGCCCATATTAAGAAAGGCAGTCGCAGTGTCGCACTGTCAGTTCTCCCAAAGTTTGAGGAGTTATACTCGATAAGTTTCCTGGGTGACACCCCCCCCCTTGCATCACCAAAGTTGTCAGACCACTCTGTTCCATTGGTCAGTTCAAAGTGAGATGAGGGTGATGTTATAGGAAAGAAGGTACAAAAACGGAAAAATCAGGTAGGTCAATTGCGCTGCTTCCTTAGATCATGTAAGCATAGGACACATTGAGCAATAGGACATTTAAGATGGTGAGATGAGGACTGGAAAAGTTCAGTTCTCATACAGCTGTTCCAGAATGTAAAAATATTTCTTGCAACAACGTCATTCAGCCCAGAAGATGTCAAAGGAAATAGTTATCATTTCAATACAGTTTTCTAGTTTACTGAATATTCCCATATGCTTCGGAATATTCAGTCTATGACTTCACTGGAAAGAGAAAATAAAATGAGTCCTACATGAAATATGGCTAATATACGACAATGGTCATGTTAAATTGTGATCGTATGTGAATAGGAAAACTAGCTATAACCTTTCAATCTGATAAGAATTAATACATGTAAGTATAGGGTACTCATAACATTTTTGTGAGTGTCAATATTACACATATAAGAAAATGCATTTTAATCTTTGTCATTTAGGTATTATTCAACTAATACATATATAAAACATATGTTCAAGAAGTTTCACGAAGGCACCTTTAAGCATACTCATGTAGCACCTACTTTTCTTTTGTCAATTGCGATTCACACATTATAAAATGAAATAATATTTTTGTACTTTTCTCATGAAAATCAATCTACTTCGCATTTATCTTGTCTTTAGTCTTATTATTCTCACATTCATTACATGAAACTCAAATCCATTAGTAATAAAATCCAAGACGTGAGCTTTTTCACTACATTTTCTAACACATATAAATGTACGAATTACATTTCATGATTAATTGTCCCATCCATATTAATTAAGCACATGATATGTCTTAAACTGTATTTTCATCTGCATGCTTTTACAATGCAGTATCTGAATTATATTTGTATGTAATTTTCAATAACGTGAAAATTAACACAAGTTTGTCATCTTTTGCATAAACGTTGTCATAATCATTTCTTTTATCATTAAAATCCATAAAATGAAATTTCTGCTCTATTAAATCCCTCTTTGATGGCTAATCAAGCCATCATACCTTTATCTTTATCTTATCTGAAGTTTTCAAAAGTTTTAGTCAAGTTTGTTATAGAGCCTTTAGTTCATCACAATATCCATATTGTCTTTCCTCCAGCTTTCTAACTTCTTTCTTTTCACTCCCTTACTTCTTTCTTTGCTTTTATGCGTTTATAGAATGTAATAAAAAGGATTAGAATTAGTATGCAATTAGCAATGGTTAGTATTTGTGTTAATATTTTGTCAGTAAACTACATTGCAGATTTGTGAACCATTTTCCCACAGAAGTTAAACCCATCCCAATTGATTCCCAAGCACTATCAGCTTTAAGTCCACTTAAATCTTTTTCCAAGTGTGTGATGTTGGTTATATAACCCAGCAAATCTTTTCTTTTGTCAGGGATATACATGCAACATTGTTGAACTTTCAACATCTGGAAGACACCACCTTCTTTTGCGAAAAGGACGTCTAATGCAAGTGTATTTTGTCACACTATAGATCTGAAAGCAACCATTTCAGTATCTATGGCAAGAAATCCTCCAGCTGTATGAGTTGATAATTTATCAACCACAGAGGAAAGTTTTCAAATTTTGTGAGAATTTAGAATCACCCCAACTGATGGAATTATTGCACCAAATATGTCCCTATTACTTCAGCAGCATTAACACCTCTTCTTAAGTGTATGTGTTTAAATTCAATGGTTCCATCTGATTGTCACACATGATAAATATTTGGAAATAGTATTCCCATATAGCAGCATCCATACCAGTGTTTTGGTAATCTATAGTAGGCTTTTTTACCCACAGATATAGTATATTCCAGGAAATACAGGATCTAATCATGCAAGATCAAAACTCCATCCCCCCAAAATTTGGAAAGTGTGTTCACATTCACTAGAACCAAATAATGTGTTATTAAATTCAGGTTTGTGCTGCAATATGCAAAGTTCTCCTTTGTGTTGCCAATCTAGAGCCATTGCAGCTTGTGCTTCACCCCTTTTAAATTCAGTTTCCCTGTGCGCCCAAGGTGGAATTTTTGAATGACCTTCAGCCTTTTTCTTCATTTCTCCTCGTCTATCTTCAACAGAATTTAAAAAAATCCTTTTCTACATTATGCAAGAGGCAGGTTGAATTATGTCGATGTGCATAAGCAGTGTCTATACTCTGCAAGGTTTGGAAAAATTCATCCATCATTTCAGCAGTTTGTGTGTCTGGCACAATATTCATATTTTTCCTGATAGGTACTTCAGAAAAAACTAAATCATTGTTAGATGAAATTGTCCTTTGCAATAAAACAAACTAGTTATTACACTAAAGAAGTTCCATTGGTAACATGCAGGTGATGTTAAGTCACCCTTGAAATTTTTGTGGACCTTTCTTGTTTATTTTGCTTTGATGTCTTCAGTTTGCTATAATAACTCCTCAGGGTGGTTTATGTGAGCTTGTGTCTTTGAAGCAAAAAGCTTGATATTCGTTCTCCCAGTCGCTGGTTGTTGCCAAGAAAGTCCATTCAGGTGCAGCATATTTTTGATTTGGTACCTTGGCTCTTTTTGACCTTCTTACTGACGGTCCATCATCATCAGTGTCGCTCGGTTCAGATCGACTTGAGACTTCGATAACAGTTGGGGGTACTCTGCCTTCTGTTAGAATTTTCCCAATCTGTCTGCTCTTTTGAGCCAATGGTCTCACTTTATCACTCGCGTTTCTGCTGCACTGTTTGCATGAACTGGATCAGTAACTCGCCTAGTCAGCTCTTCCTCTCTTTGACCCTCGGTGCCTACAAGAGTTGACTCTCTTAGACCCTTGCTAGAACCAGTGCTTCGAGAGACAGTAGGTGGAGCCCCCTCTACTGTTTGACTGACCTGAGTCAGGTGTCTCACTGTGAACTCTAGTACACCCGCTACAGGCACTGCATCTTCAAGGGGACATGGGACTTGGCGAGTATGGGCAGCTAGTACCCAATTAGAGAGAACACTACATTTGACAGCAGTTGTGGTTACCAGAATCACTTAGAATGGCTCACGCCAGCGAGGTTAAAAACATAACTACCTACATGTTTCTTCACCAGTACCCAGTCACCGGGACTGAGGTCATGGCACTGCTCCTGTTGAGGCAAAGTATCAGCTTCCTCAACCTCCTGAGATACAGAATGTACCACATCAGCCAGTTCTTTACAGTAATCAAGTACCAAACCATCAATAATGATCATCAACTGATTAGCAGGAACTGCAGGCTGCCTCACAGCCCTCCCCATAATAATCTCATGTGTGGACAGTCCAGTTCTTCTGTCAGGGGCACTTCTCATACTCATCAACACCAGAGGCAAAGCATCAGACCATTGTAGAGATGTTGAAGCACACACTTTTGCCAATCTGGACTTTAACAATCCATTAACCTGTTCAACATCTCCAGATGTAAGCACAGTGTAGCTTTTGCTTGATTTGTAATGCTGCACATAACATCTTCAAAAACTCATTAGAGTGAGTCCGTCTATCCGATTCCAAAGAAGTCTGAAACCTGAGTTCACGAAGGAGAAGTTTTGCCACCGGTAAACTGTCATTTTGCCTAGTTGGGTATGCTTCTACCCAACGAGAAAACAGACACTCATTACCAGAAAGTATTTCAGACCATTGCAAGGAGGCATCTCAATAAAATCAAGTTGCATCCAGTTAAATGGTCCTTCAGATATTTCTGCATGACTCATGGAAACCAATGTTTTCTTTCCCACATTTTGTTGCTGACACACCATGCATCTTTGACACAACACTTTTACAATTGCTCTAAATCTGTGATTAAAACATATTTGATGAAAGAGACGCATCATGGCATCTCTTCAAATGTGTGCAGGCCATGATAGTGTCTCACCATAGACGATAACAAACTATCTGTCAAGACTGGTCTTCCATCTTTGTATACTCAGACCTCATCTTCCTGTCTCTGTGTATACCCTGCTTCTAATTCAACCCTGTCTTTCAGTGTCTGGTACTTCATATTGCAACACTTTTATTTCTTCCCCTGTTTCTACAGTTGACAACATCAGCCTACGTTCCATGATATCAGTTTTTTCTTTCAAGGGATGTCCATCGAAATGGATGAATTTAGAACGCAATAGCGTGCAGTCTCATTCGCATAGAGGTTGCCGACCGTAACATAAACGTTTCCCTGTCAGTGGGCAAAACACTTGACCACTGCAATTAAGGCGGGCATGTGTAATGACAACAGTAGGTTCCTCAGGCTCTCTCCATTTCAAAATGGTGAACCTGAAGAGATCATGAACCCACACTGCGACCGCAGCTGCCCAAAGTCTTGTACAACCCCGAAGCCGCACTGACTGTCGATAAAAATGGTAACTCTCAATTGTTCAGTAATGCCGCAAGCTCTTGTCAAGGCTACCAACTCTGCATACTGTGTAGAATACACTCCTTGCAACCAAGAATCTTCCACAAATGGCATACGCAGCTCTCAAGTTTCCTCCAGCATCTCGTAAACATGATCCATCTGCAAGCAACATATGATCTGACTCAGGTGAAGGAAAATCCAGAATGTTCGGTCGTGGCTTTGTACATTGTGTTCAGTTACATCCAAACAATCATGATCCGCTTCCTCAAACACAGTTTAATTTCTAGGCAATGCATCAATTTGGCAGGATTCAAACTTGTGCATCGCACCAAAGACACATTCTCAGCACCCAAGATCACCTAATCATACTTTGTCAATCAACTGATAGTGAGATGTTGCGTATGAATACGAGTAAGCAAAATCTCAACAGAGTGAGGTACATGCACTCTCAATGGATGACCCATTACAATGCTTTCACACTGTTCCAAGCTCACACATGTTGCAGCTATGACTTTTAAACATCCAGGAAAAGCTGAGGCCACAGGATCTAAGGTAGCCGAAAAATATGCTAAAGGCTTACGCGCAGTGCCACGCATTTGCTTCAATACTGACAATGCCGGCCTTCATGCTCACTGCAGAATAGAGTGAAGCTTTTGTTAAAGTCGGGTATTCCAAATGCTAGAGCTCCACAAAGACTCTCTTGCAGTTCCTTAAAAGAGCGCATGCATTCATCATTCTATGGAACTGGATCTGACACATCTTTATGAGTAAGCCTTTGAAGTGGCTTGGCTGTCAACTGGAAATTTGGAATCCATTGATGACAATACCGAAACATTCCCAGGAACATGCAAACTTCCTTTTGTGTGCTAGGCAAATACATCTGCAAAATGGCAGTGATCCTCTCCTGTGACACATTTCCGGCTCCTTTTTCAATGTGATGTCCTGAGTAGAGGAATTCTCTCTTGCAAAATTGTAATTTAGCTGGTGGCACTTTATGTCCATTTACTGCCAAATGATTTAGAAGTGTGATGGTGTCGCATACGCCTGATGCTTCCATATGTCGTCAATGTACTGAACCAACACAGAGTGATTTGGCATCACTAATGATTCCAGATTCTTCTTCAAAATATGGTTGAAGATGGAAAGACTTTCTGTATATCCTTGTGGAACTCGGCACCATGCCAAGACTCGATTTCTGAACCGGAAAGCAAATAAAAATTGGCTAGCCAGGTGCAACGTAATGGAAAAGAAGGCTTGACACAAATCAATGACAGAAAACCATTCAGCTCGCATGGGATCTGGTCAAGTAGATTTGGCACAATCGGGCAACATGGGATTACAATCTGATTAATTTGGTGCAAATCCTGCACTATCCGATACTTTCCATTCTGTTTCTGAATTCCTATAATAGGTGAATGACATGGGCTCCTCAAGATCTCTTTTAAGATTCCTTGTTCGATCAATGAAGCAATTAATTGTGTAATGCCAGCAATTGTCTCTGGGCTCAAATTATATGGAGGAATTTGAGGGAATTCTGCATTTGGTTTCAAAGAAAAGCATATTGGAGCAACCCCTTTGATTAATCCAATATCTTTCCCCGCAAAATCCCAAACCTCGCATGACACAGTCTCTCTTAAGTCCAAGGGCAAATCATTGCTAGTCAATAATGCGAATAGACCTTTTGATTCAGATTTTTGTTTTGCTAGTTTGCATACAACATCCTCATCATTCGTATGGAATTCCATCCTAATAAGTTTACTGGACTAGAATCAAATATTACAAACTTGTGCAAATCTTCAAATGACCCAATTTATACAGTGACAGGCTCAGTTACAGTATTTGACATTAATCAATTTGAAACTCCGACAACTTGGATTTTTTCTTCTGTGAGGGGTAGGCTGGGAACTTCCACTGTTCTTACAGTGGAATGGGTAGCACCAGTGTCAACAAGGAATGAAACAGGAGTTCAATTTACCTTGCCATCCTCATAGGGACTACTCTGGTCTACCTCTAGGGCTGCGCCAAGCACGCATTGATCCTCCCCCCTCAGACACCGACATTGTGACAAATCAGAATCGGTGTCGTCAACTTGAATTAAATATTGTTGAGTAACATTTAGGTTTTAATGAATTTGAGCATTGGTATGGAATCCTTTGCTTACATTGTATTTTTGAAACTGACCATTCATGTGAGCCATCTGGGCTTGTGGCAAGTTTAGGTTAAATAATGTCTGTCTTTGAGTTTACTGGTTCAGCATCATATCATTCACTTGAGACTGTACATTCCCACCCTGTGGTACCTGTCCATTCATTTAATTCAATAGATTAAATTGACACTTGCGCATCCAATTCCCCGAACTTGCCACAGAAGGATGAATGTGGCATGAGCAGCTACATGTGCATTTAAGTGTGCATACATCATTGTGTATGCGTTCACGTTTATGTGTGTGCGTCTTTGGTGAAGTGTGTCTGGTATTGTGTCTCTCCCTGGTAAACAGTGTTTGTCCCGGGAAGTTATAAACAGAGTAAAGTAGTACCAAAAGTATACATTGCTCTACACCATACTGGGTTCGTCTCTGGGACAACTAAGTCCATTCCTGCCGTAATATTGGCTCTGATAGAACAATGATCAACCTTGTCATATTTTCTGCAATCTTGGTTGAGTTGTGGCATACCGACAGCCATCACTGACATATTGTGAAAATGACTGACCTAATGTTTGGCCAGATATAATGGCTGCCAACCCTGGCAGAATAATGTCCATGACTGACATATTGTGAGAATTGTAGCATTTATGGTATCCAGCCTTGGTGTAATGGTGGCCCTGGGATAGTGTTGGACGTTATTGACTTATAATGGGCTTCTTTGCCATTATGGTGATCATCCATGGCATGTGATAGTAATACCTGGCCATTTGAAGCAGAATTTGTCCATGTGCAGCATTTCTACATCTCAGTAATTGATAAACAGAGAGGCTGACTTCTGGGCCCTTTGTATTTACCAAATGTGAAAAACTGTGGGGCATATTAGCAAAACCGGCGATAAAATTATCGCCGTTTTAGCGGCAGGAAATTGCCGCTAAAACGGCGATAATGGGCTTGCTAATATGCGTTATAGAATTCAATAGAAGCCCAGGTTAGATGTCCTGCACATCTAACCTGGGCTTCTATTGAATTCTATAACGCATATTAGCAAGCCCATTATCGCCGTTTTAGCGGCAGTTTCCTGCCGCTAAAGCGGCGATAATTTTATCGCCGGTCTTGCTAATATGCCCCTGTATTTTTAAGGCAAAAAAGATGGGTTTTTTCAGAAACAGGAATTGTTCGGGAAACTGAGTGAATATACCCAAAATGAAAGAGGTGCTTACTCGAAAAATGTGTATTTTTTAGAAACTGCTATGCTGATGAAGATAAAATGGTTACACTTTCTAACATTATTTAAAGCTGAGAGTTAAAATTCAACATGCAACATTTCTCAAGTGGAGGCATTTTATAATGCTAATACTTCTGCTGGTAAACCTGTCTAATTTCAAAATATCTGGTTAGTCACTACTGATAATCCTGCCTGGGTGGTTATTAGTTTATTGTTAAAGAATTTGGTGACTGTTTCACTAGTTTAACATTTCATAACATCTCAGAATAATTTTCCCTCAGCAGAAGTAGCTTTGAATATTGAATAGGTTGGAGACCCCTGGACCAGACTCTGATGTTAGAATAAGAAAATGAACCATCACAGCCTCTAAGGGTCACAGCACCAGCAATAATTGGTTAAAGTAGTTCTTCAGAGCAAAACCTAGAATGTACTGGGTTGGAACTTTCACAACCCAGCCACAAAGTATTGTTATAAGTTCCTCATAGTAGCAAGGCGAAGCTATTGTTGAATTAACACATAACATTTAATACTTTTTGCATGCATTTAATTCCCACTGCATTAACTACATGTTGGGCCTCATAAGTTATTTTTATTGGTCTAATATTTATCACGGAATAACCTCAGCTGCTACACCAATCCCATTTGGTACTCTGATGGATCTTGTTCTGTGCTGAAAGGGACCAGAATACCTAGGGGATGAACAGTTATCATATGAGGACCTGGAATAAGATAATTGTTAGCATTTATTCATTACTGAATCGATTTTCTCAGATTAAATCTATCCTTTAGGTCAGTAAAACTAGAAACAGATAAATTGGCCACAACAAATAATGAAACAGAATCAGCAGAGTAGTTTATCTCAATTCGTATCTTTATTAGATTTCAAATGATTTGCAAACCAGTCTAATTTTATGAATTGGAAGGATTTAATAAACATTAACAAACTGTGAAATTCAATCAGAAAGAAGTTATCTTCCTCAGCCGAGAGAGAGTAAATCCTAAGGAAGTAAGTCTATAGAAAGCAATTAGCTCTCATTCAAACCCTATGGATGAAAGTTCAGTAAATCACCAAATGACCAGTTCCAGTTCATGGACAGGATCGTCTGCCCCTATCCGTACTGCGGCGTCAATGCCACAGGTATTGTTGAATTAACACATAACATTTAATACTTTTTGCATGCATTTAATACCCACTGCATTAACTAAGTAAGGAATCTATTGTTTTACTAACACGCTAATGAATTACTACAATATTAATGATTGTCATTGTTGTAACAGAAAGCTATTCAGAAGTTAGTATCTTTTTGAACTTTGACTGTTATCCAACGCCATCGGAGCTTTGGAAATTATGGGACTTCAGCCACTGTTTTCGAAGCAAAGCACAGTTTTTTAGAGCATGCACAGAAAACATCATTAGCTATTAATTGCTTTTTATGATTCTAGGGTGTTTTCAAGTATTTATGTAATGCAGGTGTAAGGTGCAATTAGAGTTCAAACACCAGAACATGGAAGGTATTGATAGGTCACATTTTCTGGTTTGAACAAGACTGTGACCTGAATATGAACTAGAGAGGTCTATGTCATTCAAAAGATGCATTGAAAGACCTGCCCAGATGATGAAAGTGACTCCATACATTTCTCATTTGTCTAGAGCTGACGATAAGATGATTGTAATTGTATCCAGACCAATGAGATAATGTGGGATAGCTTTTCATAATTAAGTGTATCAGCTCTTGATTTTGAAGCCAAAGAAGGAGAGATGTGAAGACTGGTTTGGATTCTGGACCAATGCCAAAAGAGCATGAAGACATCTGCAGCTAACACTTTAACCCTTTACTATGCTTGAATGCCACATGCTGATCCAGAGGCTTTGAAGGACATCTCAAGACAGTTACACTGGTTGTGTTTTGAGATGTGAAAGATCTGAAATTCAGTAGCTTGGCTGTCAACTGGAAACTTGGAATACAGTGTCAACAAGAGCGAACCATTCCCAGGATCATGCAAACTCCCTTTTGTGTGCTAGGCAAATGCATCTGCCAAATTGCAGTGATCCTCTACTGTGACACATTTCTGGCTCCTTTTTCAGTGTGATGTCCTGAGTAGAGGAATTCTCTCTTGCAAAATTGCAATTTGGCTGGTGGACCTTTATGTCCATTTACTGCCAAATGATTTAGAAGTGCGATTGTGTTGCATACGCCTGATGCTACCATAGGTCGTCAATGTACTGAACCAACACCTAGTGATTTGGCATGACTAATGATTCCAGATTCTTCTTCAAAATCTGGTTGAAGATGGAAGGACTTTCTGTATATCCTTGTGGAACTCGGCACCATGCCAGGACATGATTTCTGAACCGGAAAGCAAATAAAAATTGGCTATCCGGGTGCAAGGGAATGGAAAAGAAGGCTTGACACAAATCAATGACAGAAAAACATTCAGCTCGCATGGGATCTGGTAAAGTATCACAACTAGATTTGGCACAATCGGGCAACATGGGATTAAAATCTGATTAAATTGGTGCAAATCCTGCACTATCCAATACTTTCCATTCGGTTTCTGAATACCCATATTAGGTGAATGATATGGGCTCCTCATGATCTCTTTCAAGATTCCTTGTTCGATCAATGATGCAATTAATGGTGTAATGCCAGCAATTGTCTCTGGGCTCAAATTATATGGAGGAATTTGAGGGAATTCTGCATTTGGTTTCAAAGAAATGCATATTGGAGCAACCCCTTTGATTAATCCAATATCTTTCCCCGTAAAATCCCAAACCTTGCATGACACAGTCTCTCTTAATTCCAAGGGCAAATCATTGCTTGTCAATAATGCGAATAGACCTTTTGATTCAGATTTTTGTTTTGCTAGTTTGAATACAACATCCTCATCTTTCGTATGGAATTCCATCCTAATAAGTTTACTGTACTAGAATCACATATTACGAACTTGTGCAAATCGTCAAATGACCCAATTTATACAGTGACAGGCCCAGTTATAGTATTTGACATTAATCAATTTGAAACTCCTACAACTTGGATTTTTTCTTCTGAGAGGGGTAGGCTGGGGACTTCCACTGTTCTTACAGTAGAATGGGTAGCACCAGTGTCAACAAGGAATGAAACAGGAGTTCCATTTACCTTGCTATCCTCATAGGGACCACTCTGGGCTACCTCTTGGGATGCGGCAAACATGCATTGATCCTCCACACTCAGACACCGACATTGTGACAAATCAGAATCGGTGTTGTCAACTTGAATTAAATATTGTTGAGTAACATTTAGGTTTGAATCAATTTGAGCATTGGTATGGAATCCTTTGTTTACATTGTATTTTTGAAACTGACCAATGAGGCATCTGGGCTTGTGGCAAGTTTAGGTTAAAAAATGTCTGTCTTTGAGTTTACTGGTTCAGCATCATATTATTCACTTGAGGCTGTAACTCCCACCCTGTGGTACCTGTCCATTCATTTATTTCAATCGATTAAATTCATTTGCGCTTCCAATGCCCCAAACTTGCCACAGAAGGATGAATGCTGCATGAGCAGCTATGTGTGCATTTAAATGTGCATACATCATTTTGCATGTGTTCATGTTTATGTGTGTGCGTCTTTGGTGAAGTGTGTCTGGTATTGTATCTCTCCCTGGTAAACAGTGTTTGTCCTAGGAAGTTAAAACAGAGTAAAGTACTATCAAAAGTATACATTGCTCTACACCATACTAGGTTCGTCTCTGGGACAACTAAGTTCATTCCTGCCCTAATATTGGCTTTGATAGAACAATGATCAACCTTGACATATTTTCTGCAATCTTAGCTGAGTTGTGGCATATCGACAGCCATCACTGACATATTGTGAAAATGACTGACCTAATGTTTGGCCAGATATAATGGCTGCCATCCCTGGCAGAATAATGCCCATGACTGACATATTGTGAGAATTGTAGCATTTATGGTATCCAGTCTTGGTGTAATGGTGGCCCTGGGATGTTGTTAGACGTTATTGACTTATAATGGGCTTCTTTGCCATTATGGTGATCATCCATAGCATGTGATAATAATACCTGGCCTATTGAAGCAGAATTTGTCCATGTGCAGCATTTCTACATCTCAGTAATTGATAAACAGATAGGCTGTTTTTCTTTGGCCCTTTGTATTTACCAAATGTGAAAAACTGGATTTTTAAGGCAAAAAAGATGTTTTTGTCAGAAACAGGAAATGTTTGGGAAACTGAGTGAATATACCCAAAATGAGAGTGGTACTTGATCGAAACATGTGTATTTTTTAGAAACTGCTATGCTGATGAAGATAAAATGGTTACATTTTCTAAGGTTATTTAACCCTTTCGGTGCTCATGACGGAACCATTCCATCATGAGTGCAGGGGCACTAAATCCCTCTGCTGCAGACAGCTGTGGGATTTCCTTTTTTTTTATTGGCCTTGGGAGGTTGGGGAAGAGCTTCACCAACCTCCCTAGGCCGATTTGCATTTTTATTGCAATGCCGATCGCGTGCATGGCGCGCTGATGTCATTGCAATGAAAATGAAGCTGAAACTTAGTTTCAGTTTCAATGTTTTGGTGCTGGAGGGACTATCTCAGCCCCTGAGCACCGAAACACTTGGGAGGGGTATCATTGGAAAGGGGAGAATCTCCTATTCCAATGGTACCCTTCCCTAGTGGATCCCTGCTTGGGTATTGCCCCAGGAGGGCGATCCCCAAGCAGGGATCCACCCACTAGCCACCAGGGGAACGGGGGAGCGGCCCCTTGGGCTGGGCCTCTGCTCTCCCCATATAATATGGGTACAGACAGTCTTTCTGCGTGGCGGAAGAGGTAGGGTTCAAAATCTACAGCTAGGCACTGTGCAAAAAAAGGGTCAGTTTTCACTGTAAAAATGTGGTGTGTCCACGTTGCGTTTTGGGCCGTTTCCTGTCACTGGCACTAGGCCTACCCACACAAGTGAGGTACCATTTTTATCAAAAGACTTTGGGAAATGCGGGGTGGGTCGAATTTTGAGGATCCACGCAGATTCCAGAACTTTCCATCACAGAAATGTGAGGAAAATGTGTTTTTTTACAAAGATTGAGGTTTGCAAGGGATTCTGAGTAACAGAACCTAGTGAGAGCGAGACAAGTCACCCCATCCTGGATTCCCTTGAGTGTCTAGTTTTTAAAAATCTATAGGTTTGCTAGGTTTCCCTAGGTGCCGGCAGAGCTAGGGCTCCGAATCTGCAGCTAGGCACTTTGCAAAAAAAGGGTCAATTTTCACTGTAAAAATGTGGTATGTCCACGTTGCGTTTTGGGCCGTTTCCTTTCGCGGGCACTAGACCTACTCACACAAGTGAGGTACCATTTTTATCGGGAGACTTAGGGGAACACAGAATTGTAGAGCAACTGTTATTACCTATTGACTTTCGATGCATTTCTGCCTTCCAAATGTAAGCTAATTTGTAAAAAAGAAGTCACTTTGAAAAATGTCCTAGAATTCACATGCTAGTATGGGTACCCACAATTTCAGAGATGTGCAAATAGCTACTGTTTCTAAACTCTATATTTTGTTCCCATTTCAGAAATACATAGGTGTCTTTCATACCTATTTTTCACTATTTACATTTTCCCAAATGAATTGCTATATACCCGGTACACAATAAAAAACCATTGCAAGACGCTGCTCAGTTATTGTTTCAGGGTTCCTCAGGTTCTTGGTGAACCTACAATTCCTATATATCCACACAACCATAAGGGTCCATCGGATGTAATGGTATATTGCTTACAGAAATTTGTCATACTTAGAAGAAGTTACAGGTGAAAACGTTGGCACAAATGGCTATTTTTTTCTACTCATTTTCAATTTTTCCCATTTTCAACTGTTAGTTTCTATAAGAAAACCTTGAAGGATCTACACAAATGACACCTTGCTGAATTCAAAATTTTGTCACTTTTTCAGAAATGTATAGCTTCCCAGGATCCATGATTGCTTTCTTACCCATTTTTACCATTAACTGGAAGAAGGTTGAAAGCACCAAAAATAGCAAAAATAGGCTATATCCCAGTAAAATGCCAAAACTGTGTAAAAGATTTTGGTTTTCTGATAAAAGTCTGTCAGTCCCTGAAAGCTGGGAAGATGGTGATTTTAGCACCACAAACCCTTTGTTGATACCATTTGCAGGGAAAAAGCCAGACGCTTTCATCTGCAGCACTTTCTTCCCATTTTTCCCAAAAAAAACAAATTTAGCTGTATTTTTGCTAATTTCTGGGTCCCCTCCAGGGGAATCAACAAACCCTGGATACCTTTAAGATCCCCATGATGTTGTAAGAAAAGGACGCAAATTTGGCGTGGATACTTTATGTGGTCAAAAAGTTACAGGGGCCTAAACGCGAACTACCCCAAATAGCCAAAAAAAGGATTAGCACAAGGGGAGGGAAAGGCCTAGCAGCGAAGGGGTTAAAGCTGAGAGTTAAAATTCAACATGCAACATTTCTCAAGTGGAGGCATTTTATAATGATAATTCTTTTGCTGGTAAACCTGCCCAAATTCCAAAATATCTGGTTAGCCACTAATGATAATCCTGCCTGGGTGGTTATTAGTTTATTGTTAAAGAATTTGGTGACTGTTTCACTAGGTTGACATTTGATAACATCTCAGAATAATTTTCCCTCAGCAGAAGTAGCTTTCAATTTAGAAAAGGTTGGAGACCCCTGGACCAGACTCTGATGTTAGAATGAGCAAAGGAAGCATCACAGCCTCTAAGGGTCAAGGCACCAGCAATAATTGTTTAAAGTAGCTCTTCAGAGCAAATTCTAGAATGTACTGGGTTGGAACTTTCACAACCCAGCCACAGAGTATTGTTATAAGTTCCCCATAGTAGCAAAGCGAAGCTATTGTTGAATTAACACATAACAAGTAATACTTTTTGCATGAATTTAATTCCCACTGCATTAACTACGTGTTGGGCCTCATAAGTTATTTTAATTGGTCTAATATTTATCACGGAATAGCCTCAGCCTCTACACCAATCCCATTTGGTCCTCGAATGGATCTTGTTCTGTGCTGAAAGGGACCAGAATACCAGGGGATGGACAGTTATCATATGAGGACCTGGAATAAGATAATTGTTACAATTTATTCATTACTGAATCGATTTTCTCAAATTAAATCTATCCTTTAGGTCAGTAAAACTAGAAACAGATAAATTGGCCACAACAAATAATGAAACATAATCAGCAGAGTAGTTTATATCAATTTGTATCTTTATTAGATTTCAAATGATTTGCATACCAATCTAATTTTATGAATTGAAAGGATTTAATAAGCATTAACAAACTGTGAAATTCAATCAGAAAGGAGTTATCTTCCTCAGCCGAGGGAGAGTAAATCCTAAGGAAGTAAGTCTATAGAAAGCAATTATCTCTCATTCAAACCCTATGGATGAAAGTTCAGTCAATCACCAAATGACCTGTTCCAGTTCATGGACAGGATCGTCTGCCCCTATCCGTACTGCAGCGTCAATGCCACAGCTATTGTTGAATTAACACATAACATTTAATACTTTTTGCATGCATTTAATACCCACTGCATTAACTAAGTAAGGAATCTATTGTTTTACTAACACGCTAATGAATGACTACAATATTAATGATTGTCATTGTTGTAACAGAAAGCTATTCAGAAGTTAGTATCTTTTTGAACTTTGACTGTTATCCAACGCCATCGGAGCTGTGGAAATTATGGGACTTCAGCCACTGTTTTCGAAGCAAAGCACAGTTTTTTAGCGCATGCACAGAAAACATCATTAGCTATTAATTGCTTTTTATGATTTTAGGGTGTTTTCAAGTGTGTATGTAATGCAGGTGTGAGGTGCAATTAGAGTTCAAACACCAGAACATAGAAGGTATTGATAGGTCACATTTTCTGGTTTGAACAAGACTGTGACCTGAATATGAACTAGAGAGGTCTATGTCATTCAAAAGATGCATTGAAAGACCTGCCCAGATGATGAAAGTGACTTCATACATTTCTCATTTGTCTAGATCTGAAGATAAGATGATTGTAATTGTATCCAGACCAATGAGATAATGTGGGATAGCTTTTCGTAATTAAGTGTATCAGCTCTTGATTTTGAAGCCAAAGAAGGAGAGATGTGAAGACTGGTTTGGATTCTGGACCAATGCCAAAGAGCATGAAGACATCTGCAGCTAACACTTTAACCCTTTGCTATGCTTGAATACCACATGCTGAGTCAGAGGCTTTGAAGGACATCTCAAGACAGTTACACTGGTTGTGCTTTGAGATGTGAAATACCTGGAATTCAAGACCACAAATGAACATTTCAATACACCTTCAATTTCAAGAATATGTGTAACTGTATTTATGTGTGCTTAGCAGTCTTTCTAGTTTCTGCCTTGGGTTAATACCATTACTAACATCTAAATATGACAAGAACTAGCTGGAATAGGGTTAGGAGACTGTTGTGCAAGCACTATTTGCTAGACGTGGTCACAGTTTTCGTACCAATGTTTAGTGAACACAATGTTATTTTGCGAAGAGACCTGTGCACTAATAGGTTGGGTCACAAAATTCCATATCGAAGTGGGTCTCAATTAAACCTACCTCATGCATATTAACGAGATAGGTTGCAAACTTCGACCCACTACGATTTGATTCCATCAAAGGGATGGTGGTCTGCTCCGGTCAGCAGTCTGTGATTGATTTAAAATAAAGCAATTGGTTTGGTTTTTTTATGCAGCCCTTTCCCAAAAGGATGTGTTTAAAATAAAATAGTTTTAGAAACCTTTTTAACACTAGGCAGTGATCCTTGGGAATACTGTTTACTACTAAAAATGTATTTGTGAACATTCATAAAGGGGAAGGGGTCCTGTGATGCCCTTCCTGTTTGTGAATGGGTTACCTCTTCTGTCATGTAGCCAGTAAAATATTAATCTTTTGGGACCCTTCCATACACAGATTCAGTATGTACTGCCCAACTCAAATTGCAATACAGCCGCACGTTACTGGCTGAAATTTGAGTTTTTACTTACCAAAAGGCCGTTTTGCAGTAGGAAAATCTCTGACTTTGTGCATCGGAGTCTTTGTGACCATAAAACACATTCATGCATGCGGCCCATAATCTCTTGAGATAAAACCAACTATTAAAATCTAAATAATGACAAACAAAATGGCTTAATTTGTGTTCTTTACTTTATGCAATAATGGCTGCAAAATGCACAATGTCTTTTGCCATTATGATTCACCAGAGGATTATACAGATACTGCATAGAGTTTTCACAAGGTGCGGGCAAAATTAAATATATACATATATAAATCCAATACTGGAGTGTGCGTCTATGTTGAGAGATTTGCAATCTAAGGTCCCTTGCTTAATAAACTATGCGCATTTAACAGGTATAATGACTTTTTAAATGTACATATGACATTGTACACCTGTAAGGTTTACTTTTCTTATTGTTAGGATAGATGTCAGTGACTTGCTATGCTCTTTGGCTATGAAAGCTAGGTGTGTTGTACCGGGAAAGTATGAAATGCAAGAAGCATCACATTTCCTCAAAGAATCAAAATCTATTCTACATATTTATGGTCCCTCCTAAAAATATATTGAATTCACATCTCAAAAATCTGTAATGACACACAATACCAAGTTACAGGGAAGGAATAATCAACATCTGTTATTTTTCTCCATTTAGTAAGTAATTGCAACAGTAAAAATAATTTAGTTGTTGCCAAATGCGGCAGTAATTAGGTCATTCGTTTTTGGGCTTAATAGATCTCACATGACTTGAAAGCCTTCTTTAATAAAGTCATTTTTATTAAGAACAAATGTAAGGTGTTGGTCTAAATTGGGAAGTCCTGTTGATTCTTAATTCACAGCAACTTAAAAGGATCAATTTACATATTTAAAGTCATGGACAATGTAAAAAGTGGAACTTAAGTTACAAATTTGTATTAGAATTTACTGTGCAGTGTGTGAGAAATTGATCTTTTGTCTGTTTTCAGTACATGGTGCTTCTGTAACCATATTACTTGCATGCATCATTTTTTTAATGTCGTGATTTTAATTCAGTCATTCGACAGGAGACATTAAAATAAAATAAACACACCCTTATCTAATTCATGTTTTCTTTTAACTCTAAAATATGGCAATTTCACTGACTGCTGACTTCTGTTAGAATATATTTTTCCTCCTAAAGTTCCAAACTACAGGGAAGTTTGGGGTCAAATCGGCACTCTTTGCGGAAGATGGCATCTCAGTGATGCCAGACTTAGCTCACTCTCTTTATTACTGTCATCCTCCTCTCAATCTTAGATCAAACTTACTTTGTGTTCTGCTGTTCGTTCAGAAAATGTACTTTGTCACCCCGCTTTAAGGCCTTGGATTGTTGGTGTTTGTCATACATGGTAACATGGAAGGTTGTGTTGCCAGAACTCCAAGAACTGCTGTTCCTATCAACATACTCCCTCAGATCCAAGCAAGAAGAATTAAAGAACAAAAATGAAAAGAATGTTGCGCAAAAAGGCAAGTAAAATATAAAAAAAGAAAATGCTTCTTGAAGAAGAACTAGGGATCAGTATTTCAGAAAATCAACAGATAAGCAAAGGAATGCGATAAAGAATGAAACAGTCAGAATGCATACAAAAGTGATGATTCTTCACCCATACTTGTCTGCCTTACAGCTCCCGCCTACTACTGATCTGTATTTTATTTCCTATAGACTTTTACTCAAATATATATGGAAAATATTCTGGGCCTCATTTATGGGTTTTTTGCCGTAGGACAGCGCACCAGGCCTTGCAGCTGTGCTGCCCTATGGCAAAAGAAAAGGACTGGAATGCACTGTATCTATTAGATACGGTGCATTCCTGTCCGTTTCCCCTGCGCCGGCAAACAATGGGCTGCCATGCACCAATGCAGGGACCTCTGCACCATGGTGCAAGGGTGCCTGTTTTTCCAGAGATGATTATTTTTGTGCAGGAAGGGGAACCTTCCTGCACAAAAACAATCACAAGAGGCTTTTTCCTCTTTCTATGTGGGCTGCAGAATGAAGCACACATAGAAGGAGGAAAAACGAGGAGAAATAAAGATATTTCTCCCTGTTGTGCCTCCCTTACGCCTCCCCTGGGGAGGCTTAAGTTTTTGGCGCAACCTCAGACTTACGATTTCTGGTAAATCTGGGGCAGTGTCAAAATGCCATGGATGTTGCTTGGAACGTCCCCAGCAACACCCATGGAACGGCCCTTTCACTCAGTTTTCTGCGTGAGAGGGGCACATATTTACCAGGCCATGAAAAGCTACCTAACGTGGCTTTACGTGGCCTTATAAATATGCCAGAGGCACATTGCGCCACCGGAACGTCAAAAAAGTGACGTTCCGGCGGTGCATAAATGCTGGTAGGGCCTCATAAATGAGGTACTCTGTTTTTTGTTAGATATGTTTAAAAAGGCATAATACTGAAAGCATCTGACAATCCTGACAATCCTGGCAATCTTATTTATTCTTTTATAGATTTCTGTACCCGAACAAGACTGATTGGATAACTGAGCGGTTTACAACTCTGCGAAAGAATATTTTACGATTCTTAAATCTCTGTCCTCACTGGACCGTACTAGGACGCTGGCCGCAGCATCGGTAGAGAACTGCAATAAGATTGCACACTACTTTTCATCGAAAGTAGCTAACATTTATGAGACTTTCCCTGTGGAAGCAAGATGTCCCTTGAGTCTCGACGCTTTACCAACTAATTCAGTCAGAGCCTTCAGACTTGAAGATTTCTCAGTTCCTAACTTAGAAAACTTGAAGACCTTGGCATACGGTATTAAATCTGGTTCTCCTTAAATCCTGCACCACCAAAGGCTCTGAGGCAAGGACTTAATGTGATTACTTCACCCATCCAACAGTCACTTGCCCTCTCCTTTAGTACTGAAGAGGTTCCTTTGACATGGAAGCAAGCTATAGTCCTACCATTACAAAAAAGCCTTCAACTGATCATATGTGGCACTAGATAACCTACATCCTATCTCCTTACTGCTGACTCTTGCCAAAATAGCAGAGAAGGTGGTAAACAACCAACTCATGGATTATATCACCACAAATGATTTTTACCATCCCACCCAGTCGGGCTTTAGGACATCCTACTCAATGGAATCTGCTCTTTTGTTAGCCACTGAAACTTTAAGGAAATGCGCTGATGCAGGTCAAACTGGCGCACTGATCCTTTTGGACTTAAGTGCGGCCTTTGACACGGTCTCCCATAGTCTCCTCTCCCAAAGACTCTGCCATTGCGGGATTGTAGGCACTGCGATCCGCTGGCTATGTTCCTATCTTCATGACCGCAGCTTTCAGGTGTCTCAGAAGCCTTTCCTATCGGAAAGTATGCCTTTAGCGCAAGGTGTTCCTCAGGACTCTATTTTAAGCCCAACTTTGTTCAACCTGTATACTGGCCCACTTGCAGATATTGTGGAACGGCACAAGGTGACTATTGTGTCATATACAGATGACACACAAATTATAGTCACAATATCCCAAAACCCTGAAGCTGCAGCCTCCCACTTCTCCTTATGCTTAGAAGAGCTAGCCACTTGGATGGCTAATCACTGCCTTAAATTAAATGACAATAAGACAGAGGTGCTGATTGTAGGGAAATCGCCCTCTATATGGTCATCGGCATGGTGGCCCACACCCCTGGGTCAGATCCCCACTCCCAGAAAAACCACAAAAAATCTTGGGATTTGGTTCAACTCGGATCTTTCCTTTGATCACCAAATCAGAATAGTTGCCGGCAAGTGCTTCACCATTCTTAAAATGCTAAGGAAACTGATTGACCTTCTACCTCTATCAGCTAGAAAAACCATTGTGCATGCACTGGTCACATCGCAACTGGACTACGGGAATGTCCTATATCTGGGTGCTAACAAAGGAGTCTGCAGAGACTCCAGCACATTCAGAATGCAGCAGCTCACCTGGTATTAGGTCGTCCAAGAAGATCGGCAGCCTCGAAAGCACTCAATACATTTCACTGGCTACCAGTCGAAAAAAGAGTCATTTTAAAGTAAGGTGTTACGATTTCTGGTAAATCTGGGGCAGTGTCAAAATGCCATGGATGTTGCTTGGAACGTCCCCAGCAACACCCGTGGAACGGCCCTTTCACTCAGTTTTCTGCGTGAGAGGGGCACATATTTACCAGGCCATGAAAAGCTACCTAACGTGGCTTTACGTGGCCTTATAAATATGCCAGAGGCACATTGCGCCACCGGAACGTCAAAAAAGTGACGTTCCGGCGGTGCATAAATGCTGGTAGGGCCTCATAAATGAGGTACTCTGTTTTTTGTTAGATATGTTTAAAAAGGCATAATACTGAAAGCATCTGACAATCCTGACAATCCTGGCAATCTTATTTATTCTTTTATAGATTTCTGTACCCGAACAAGACTGATTGGATAACTGAGCGGTTTACAACTCTGCGAAAGAATATTTTACGATTCTTAAATCTCTGTCCTCACTGGACCGTACTAGGACGCCGGCCGCAGCATCGGTAGAGAACTGCAATAAGATTGCACACTACTTTTCATCGAAAGTAGCTAACATTTATGAGACTTTCCCTGTGGAAGCAAGATGTCCCTTGAGTCTCGACGCTTTACCAACTAATTCAGTCAGAGCCTTCAGTCTTGAAGATTTCTCAGTTCCTAACTTAGAAAACTTGAAGACCTTGGCATACGGTATTAAATCTGGTTCTCCTTAAATCCTGCACCACCAAAGGCTCTGAGGCAAGGACTTAATGTGATTACTTCACCCATCCAACAGTCACTTGCCCTCTCCTTTAGTACTGAAGAGGTTCCTTTGACATGGAAGCAAGCTATAGTCCTACCATTACAAAAAAGCCTTCAACTGATCATATGTGGCACTAGATAACCTACATCCTATCTCCTTACTGCTGACTCTTGCCAAAATAGCAGAGAAGGTGGTAAACAACCAACTCATGGATTATATCACCACAAATGATTTTTACCATCCCACCCAGTCGGGCTTTAGGACATCCTACTCAATGGAATCTGCTCTTTTGTTAGCCACTGAAACTTTAAGGAAATGCGCTGATGCAGGTCAAACTGGCGCACTGATCCTTTTGGACTTAAGTGCGGCCTTTGACACGGTCTCCCATAGTCTCCTCGCCCAAAGACTCTGCCATTGCGGGATTGTAGGCACTGCGATCCGCTGGCTATGTTCCTAACTTCATGACCGCAGCTTTCAGGTGTCTCAGAAGCCTTTCCTATCGGAAAGTATGCCTTTAGCGCAAGGTGTTCCTCAGGACTCTATTTTAAGCCCAACTTTGTTCAACCTGTATACTGGCCCACTTGCAGATATTGTGGAACGGCACAAGGTGACTATTGTGTCATATACAGATGACACACAAATTATAGTCACAATATCCCAAAACCCTGAAGCTGCAGCCTCCCACTTCTCCTTATGCTTAGAAGAGCTAGCCACTTGGATGGCTAATCACTGCCTTAAATTAAATGACAATAAGACAGAGGTGCTGATTGTAGGGAAATCGCCCTCTATATGGTCATCGGCATGGTGGCCCACACCCTGGGTCAGATCCCCACTCCCAGAAAAACCACAAAAATCTTGGGATTTGGTTCAACTCGGATCTTTCCTTTGATCACCAAATCAGAATAGTTGCCGGCAAGTGCTTCACCATTCTTAAAATGCTAAGGAAACTGATTGACCTTCTACCTCTATCAGCTAGAAAAACCATTGTGCATGCACTGGTCACATCGCAACTGGACTACGGGAATGTCCTATATCTGGGTGCTAACAAAGGGAGTCTGCAGAGACTCCAGCACATTCAGAATGCAGCAGCTCACCTGGTATTAGGTCGTCCAAGAAGATCGGCAGCCTCAAAAGCACTCAATACATTTCACTGGCTACCAGTCGAAAAAAGAGTCATTTTAAAGTAAGGTGTTACGATTTCTGGTAAATCTGGGGCAGTGTCAAAATGCCATGGATGTTGCTTGGAACGTCCCCAGCAACACCCGTGGAACGGCCCTTTCACTCAGTTTTCTGCGTGAGAGGGGCACATATTTACCAGGCCATGAAAAGCTACCTAACGTGGCTTTACGTGGCCTTATAAATATGCCAGAGGCACATTGCGCCACCGGAACGTCAAAAGTGACGTTCCGGCGGTGCATAAATGCTGGTAGGGCCTCATAAATGAGGTACTCTGTTTTTTGTTAGATATGTTTAAAAAGGCATAATACTGAAAGCATCTGACAATCCTGACAATCCTAGCAATCTTATTTATTCTTTTATAGATTTCTGTACCCGAACAAGACTGATTGGATAACTGAGTGGTTTACAACTCTGCGAAAGAATATTTTACGATTCTTTTATCTCTGTCCTCACTGGACCGTACTAGGACGCCGGCCGCAGCATCGGAAGAGAACTGCAATAAGATTGCACACTACTTTTCATCGAAAGTAGCTAACATTTATGAGACTTTCCCTGTGGAAGCAAGATGTCCCTTGAGTCTCGACGCTTTACCAACTAATTCAGTCAGAGCCTTCAGTCTTGAAGATTTCTCAGTTCCTAACTTAGAAAACTTGAAGACCTTGGCATACGGTATTAAATCTGGTTCTCCTTAAATCCTGCACCACCAAAGGCTCTGAGGCAAGGACTTAATGTGATTACTTCACCCATCCAACAGTCACTTGCCCTCTCCTTTAGTACTGAAGAGGTTCATTTTGACATGGAAGCAAACTATATTCCTACCATTACAAAAAAAGCCTTCAACTGATCATATGTGGCACTAGATAACCTACGTCCTATCTCCTTACTGCTGACTCTTGCCAAAATAGCAGAGAAGGTGGTAAACAACCAACTCATGGATTATATCACCACAAATGATTTTTACCATCCCATCCAGTCGGGCTTTAGGACATCCTACTCAATGGAATCTGCTCTTTTGTTAGCCACTGAAACTTTAAGGAAATGCGCTGATGCAGGTCAAACTGGCGCACTGATCCTTTTGGACTTAAGTGCGGCCTTTGACACGGTCTCCCATAGTCTCCTCTCCCAAAGACTCTGCCATTGCGGGATTGTAGGCACTGCGATCCGCTGGCTATGTTCCTATCTTCATGACCGCAGTTTTCAGGTGTCTCAGAAGCCTTTCCTATCGGAAAGTATGCCTTTAGCGCAAGGTGTTCCTCAGGACTCTATTTTAAGCCCAACTTTGTTCAACCTGTATACTGGCCCACTTGCAGATATTGTGGAACGGCACAAGGTGACTATTGTGTCAAATACAGATGACACACAAATTATAGTCACACTATCCCAAAACCCTGAAGCTGCAGCCTCCCACCTCTCCTTATGCTTAGAAGAGCTAGCCACTTGGATGGCTAATCACTGCCTTAAATTAAATGACAATAAGACAGAGGTGCTGATTGTAGGGAAATCGCCCTCTATATGGTCATCGGCATGGTGGCCCACACCCCTGGGTCAGATCCCCACTCCCAGAAAAACCACAAAAAATCTTGGGATTTGGTTCAACTCGGATCTTTCCTTTGATCACCAAATCAGAATAGTTGCCGGCAACTGCTTCACCATTCTTAAAATGCTAAGGAAACTGATTGACCTTCTACCTCTATCAGCTAGAAAAACCATTGTGCATGCACTGGTCACATCGCAACTGGACTACGGGAATGTCCTATATCTGGGTGCTAACAAAGGAGTCTGCAGAGACTCCAGCACATTCAGAACGCAGCAGCTCACCTGGTATTAGGTCGTCCAAGAAGATCGGCAGCCTCGAAAGCACTCAATACATTTCACTGGCTGCCAGTCGAAAAAGAGTCATTTTAAAGTAAGGTGTTACGATTTCTGGTAAATCTGGGGCAGTGTCAAAATGCCATGGATGTTGCTTGGAACGTCCCCAGCAACACCCGTGGAACGGCCCTTTCACTCAGTTTTCTGCGTGAGAGGGGCACATATTTACCAGGCCATGAAAAGCTACCTAACGTGGCTTTACGTGGCCTTATAAATATGCCAGAGGCACATTGCGCCACCGGAACGTCAAAAAGTGACGTTCCGGCGGTGCATAAATGCTGGTAGGGCCTCATAAATGAGGTACTCTGTTTTTTGTTAGATATGTTTAAAAAGGCATAATACTGAAAGCATCTGACAATCCTGACAATCCTGGCAATCTTATTTATTCTTTTATAGATTTCTGTACCCGAACAAGACTGATTGGATAACTGAGCGGTTTACAACTCTGCGAAAGAATATTTTACGATTCTTAAATCTCTGTCCTCACTGGACCGTACTAGGACGCCGGCCGCAGCATCGGTAGAGAACTGCAATAAGATTGCACACTACTTTTCATCGAAAGTAGCTAACATTTATGAGACTTTCCCTGTGGAAGCAAGATGTCCCTTGAGTCTCGACGCTTTACCAACTAATTCAGTCAGAGCCTTCAGTCTTGAAGATTTCTCAGTTCCTAACTTAGAAAACTTGAAGACCTTGGCATACGGTATTAAATCTGGTTCTCCTTAAATCCTGCACCACCAAAGGCTCTGAGGCAAGGACTTAATGTGATTACTTCACCCATCCAACAGTCACTTGCCCTCTCCTTTAGTACTGAAGAGGTTCCTTTGACATGGAAGCAAGCTATAGTCCTACCATTACAAAAAAAGCCTTCAACTGATCATATGTGGCACTAGATAACCTATGTCCTATCTCCTTACTGCTGACTCTTGCCAAAATAGCAGAGAAGGTGGTAAACAACCAACTCATGGATTATATCACCACAAATGATTTTTACCATCCCACCCAGTCGGGCTTTAGGACATCCTACTCAATGGAATCTGCTCTTTTGTTAGCCACTGAAACTTTAAGGAAATGCGCTGATGCAGGTCAAACTGGCGCACTGATCCTTTTGGACTTAAGTGCGGCCTTTGACACGGTCTCCCATAGTCTCCTCTCCCAAAGACTCTGCCATTGCGGGATTGTAGGCACTGCGATCCGCTGGCTATGTTCCTAACTTCATGACCGCAGCTTTCAGGTGTCTCAGAAGCCTTTCCTATCGGAAAGTATGCCTTTAGCGCAAGGTGTTCCTCAGGACTCTATTTTAAGCCCAACTTTGTTCAACCTGTATACTGGCCCACTTGCAGATATTGTGGAACGGCACAAGGTGACTATTGTGTCATATACAGATGACACACAAATTATAGTCACACTATCCCAAAACCCTGAAGCTGCAGCCTCCCACTTCTCCTTATGCTTAGAAGAGCTAGCCACTTGGATGGCTAATCACTGCTTTAAATTAAATGACAATAAGACAGAGGTGCTGATTGTAGGGAAATCGCCTTCTATATGGTCATCGGCATGGTGGCCCACACCCCTGGGTCAGATCCCCACTCCCAGAAAAACCACAAAAAATCTTGGGATTTGGTTCAACTCGGATCTTTCCTTTGATCACCAAATCAGAATAGTTGCCGGCAAGTGCTTCACCATTCTTAAAATGCTAAGGAAACTGATTGACCTTCTACCTCTATCAGCTAGAAAAACCATTGTGCATGCACTGGTCACATCGCAACTGGACTACGGGAATGTCCTATATCTGGGTGCTAACAAAAGGAGTCTGCAGAGACTCCAGCACATTCAGAACGCAGCAGCTCACCTGGTATTAGGTCGTCCAAGAAGATCGGCAGCCTCGAAAGCACTCAATACATTTCACTGGCTACCAGTCGAAAAAAATAGTCATTTTTAAAGTAAGGTGTTACTGCCACACAATCTGCTGGAACAGCGGATCCAGCTACCTGCGCTCTCTAACCATGCCTTACCTTCCATCTCGCACCCTCAGGTCATGCAGAACTTTGCAGACAAAGGTTCCCAGATTACAGAAAGCTAGAATGTGTGCTCGTTGTTTCAGCTATTTGGCTGCTAGAGTTTGGAACTCCCTACCGACCCCGCTGAAAGCATGCTCGGCAGAACAATTTTTTCGCAAACAACTAAAAACGTGGCTATTTATGTCTCTGTCTTACTTCTTATTGCTGCATCTTGCCCTTTTGCTCGAACCCGGATGGTCTGATTCCAGTGCGGGGACACACTGTTGGTGTAACCAGGCTCTCTGTAAATGGCATTTCATTCATTCACATGAGGCCAGTTCCATAAAACACTCAATCAGTCTGCCTAAGACTATTTCAAAATGCTAGTCACAGAAACAGATTAATACTGCATAAGTGTAGTTTCCACCAAAATGATATTAAGAAGGACAATCAGAATAAACGGTCATTTATTTAAGATCATGTAAGTGTAAGGAGATACCAGTCCATGTCTTATTTTTTTCTGACTGCCTGCTCTATACTTGGGCTGCCTGGGGAATGATAAGGGAAACAATTACTTCCCCTTTCCTGCTGCCTCATCACCTCTCTTCGCTGCTGAAATGGCGGCTGCTGGGGTCCACTGTGCAGAGTTCGTTCTGAAAGGATGGCTTTACACCCCTACGGCTGCTTCAGTACACTTCCTTATGAAACTGCTCGCGCAGAGGGTGTCATCTATTGTGAAACCTTCAGAGATCTAACGCCAATTGTTGTCCTGCTATTGATAGCTATGCTTCAGTGTATAAGATGGCCTAAAAGTCATCTGTAGGGGTCCCACAATCTCTAGAAGAGATTTTTCAAGTCCCTGAGAGTGCAGGGTGTGCAGTTTCGAAATGCACCTGTGGTCATAATATATTTTATTTTAATTAGGCATGGTTATTATATGCAAAGTTATATATTTGAAGAAAATGAGGGCGCATTTTATAAAATAAATATAAGTATAAAAGTGTCATCTGTGGGGATTATTCTCATTGGCAAAAAAGGCATACATGTGTATAAATAAAAAAAATATTTAAACTATAGATATGGATACAAATGGAAATGTTAAAACAATAAATACCATAAAACTGAAATCCTTGATCACAAATGTTCATAGATAGATTTCTGCTAATGGGATGTATGCATATTTCCAACTATTTTTGGGAGAGAAAAAATAACTTAAAACAGACAACTGGAATTTAGATAGCAGCTGGTGCTTTTCTGCGTGTAAATCTGTGAACAAAAATAATGCACTTTTGTTTTTTTTATTTCTTCGGACTGCAAATGTGACCAGAGGATTTTAGCAGTTGTAGCAGTTGAAAACTTTGCTGATGAAGCCAGAGAGGTTTAAATTTGAGAATATATTTAACTCTTAGGTTAAAAAAAAGTGTCTATGAACCCCAGATGACACTATGCATTTACATCTGACACAACATGATTCAATATGCTTAAGAAAACTTGGGCCCATATCTCTGCAGGTTTTGGCGCTGGCCAGCGCTGCAAGCAATGTTGCAGCGCTGCCCTACGACAAAACTACAGTGCAGGAATGCGCACAATCAATAAGATAGTCCGCATACCTGTGCCCAAGTCATAAAAAGTGTTGCTGCGATGCGACAAGACAGTGTTGCAACACTTCTCACTACACCCTTCTTGCGACAGCATGGATGCGCTGTAATCACTGGAGAGCGCTCCATGACGCAAGTAATGACAGATACGTCAGGAATCCTGATGTATCTGCTGGCGCTAAAGTCAAGCATTGCTGCAGTTGTGTCACAACCATGACGCAACTCCAGCAATGCATGGGGCCAGCCTATCCCTGTAACACTGCCTCACCCTCACGCCTGTCATTAGGCAGGCGGAAGGTACTGACGCAGTGCTGTTCAGGAGGGGTGCCCTAATGTCGGCGCTGTTGGAGATCTATCGGTGGTGGTTGCGCGCTGCGGTGTCATCGTTTGGAAGCATTGGTGTTGGTGCGGAGGGAGTTGACAAGATGTTCTTCGCTGGCCTTGATCCAGCTGCGAGGGGGTGCGCTGATGGCAGTGGCATCCGGTGGGCAAGGTGAGGACGTGATGTTACCAATGATGGTCGGTCCAGGAGAGTCCGATGTTGTGGCTGAAATTAAAGTACCCGCTGGCGGAGGTGACGTGTTCGACCATGTGTCCTGCTATGTGGCCTGTTGAGGTGACTTGCTGCTTGCGTCTGATGTCGGTGACCCTCCCCGGGAGGGGGTGGTGCTCTGGTCACTGGGGTTGTCCAGGTGGAACTTGAGTACACCGAAAGTCGGATGTTGTTGGTGGATGGGAGACCCTGGGGTGCAATGAGGTCTACAATGGCATTGGAGAATGGGGGGCCATGGCACGGGGGGCCTGCACATGAGGGTGCCGCATAGGATGTTCTTGGGCTTGGTCCGGATCTGGGAGTTGACGTGCTCCATGGTCACCCTTGGCACATTAGAGTGCGTTGTCAGTCGGAGTGTGCCTCTGTAGGTGACGGCAATGCCTCCTCCTTGACGGTCGGGGTGCTCCTTGCGGGTGATACTGCAGCCGTCAGTGATGGTGAAGGCAATGTCCGGTATGGAGCAGAGGTAGGTCCTCGCAGGCGAGGTGGCGTCCAGGGTTGATGGCGAGGAGGGTGCTGGCGTTGTAGCGGTGGTGTGTCCAAGAGTAATGCTCCTTGGTGCTGAGCGCGGTGCAGGGGCAGACGGACGCAAACGGCGTAGCCTATGGGTTGCCTTTGGCATGGGAGACGACCATTACAATGCAGGCAGTACATCGTTAACAACGCAACTCCGACAACGCGGGTGCCTTAACATCGCATTTGAGCACAAAGCATTGTGAGGTCAGTAATGGGGTAAATTAAAGTTTCTCATGTGTGTATGGGTTTTGGGGTAAAATTTGAAAATGTACGTTTTTTGGGCAGTAAAATAGGAAAAATTGGGTGTTTTTTGGGGTAAAATATGACAAATGGTGTGAATTTTGGGATAAAATATGAAAAATGGGGTGAATTGTGGGGTAAAATATGAAAAATGGTGTGTGCATTTGTCGCACATGTGATTTTTGTGTGTGTTTTGGGGACTCCAAAAAGGAATTCCAGGGTTCACGGTTGGGTTTGTGGTGCAAAGGTCAGTTTTGGGTTGCACTCACTGAAGTGGGAACAGTGATCTTTATGTCTCCGCTATGCAACACCCACTCTACTGTTGCAATGTGCCTTGTATCAGTATGCATTGGAATGGAAGGCGAGGTGATGGCATGCGTCGCAACAACGTATGTGCCTTTGGCACACGAGTGGTACTCCCGCTGTGCATGGGCGCACAGCGGCCAACATCGAGAAGTGTGGGGGGGCTGGACAGCTGTGAGGTGGGAAACACTGGAATTAACACTGGATGGTGCGTGGACGCAGGGATGTGTGTGTGAGCGCGTGTTGTTAAAAATGTATTGAGGGAAGTCTTACCTCGAAGCCGTGTCCCGTGTCTTTGGAGCTCCTGCTCTCCTGCGTCTGCTACCAGGAAAAGGAAGTAGGCAGCCAGGCTCCCTCCCCTGAGACAATGAAAACGCTGCAATGCAGCGGTGGGCTTGGTAATCGGCAACGGGACAAGTCATGCAGCCAGAGGCCGGAGGGGTGGCCATATTCTCCATGCAGGCTGTAATGCAGCCTGCATTGCGAACAGGGAAGTGCGCATGACTGCTTTGGGCGGCCTGAGTGGGCCGACCAAACAGTCATTGCGCACTTGAGTGGGCATGCCAATCCGCCCATGCCCTGCTCTGTGTTTGGAGCAGTCCTACCCACCCTCCCACCCCTTGAGGATACATAGCATGATCACATCAGTTAGTCATCCCTTGTTTTTAACTTTTGATAGTTTTTTTTTGGCTTCTCGGACTCCGCACTTCCCGTTTCCCGCCGCTGCTGCCCCTGTGGCTCCGCACCCCTGTCCTCACCCATTGCCGCCTCCCAGCTGATCGTTCCTCCCCCCTCCCCTACTAAATGGCAGTTGCGCAGCGGATGTGCGCCGCTGAAGGCACGCCTAAGCCAAGCCCGTCTGTGCCCGTCCGCGAACCGACCGCAACCAGTGCCAGGAACCCTGGATCTTGGGCCCCCCACTGCTACAGCACAGCCACCCTCCACGCACTCAACCCTCGGAAAAGTCAGAGACTGCCACCAGGCCTCACCAAACACGACCCATGGCCAGTTCTCCTGCCTCCACTGCCGCCAGACCTTAACCACCACCCCGGACTCCAACACAGCCGACGCCAGCGACACCCTAAGATGCATCCTCCTCAACGTGCGCTCCGTGCACAAACACGCCGTGGAAATCTGTAACCTACTCAACTCTCTCTCGCCCGACAACAACTTCTTCACAGAGACCTGGACCAACGCCTCCTCCGCTCCCAACATCAACACCGCCATCCCGGACGGATACAAGATCCAGAGGAAGGACCGCCCCAACCACCCGGGAGGGGGCCTCGCCATCGCCCACAAGAGCAACACCGCCTCAACACCTCCAGCGAAACCTTCCCCTCTGCTGAACACCTGCACTTCCAGATCCAGACCAGCCACAACTCCACACTCCGAAGGAACCCTCGTCTACAGACCCCCCGGCCCCCGGACACCCTTCGCCACCACCATCACCGACTTCATCGCACCCCATGCCATCACCTCAATGAACGACATACTCATTGGAGACCTGAACTTCCACCTCGACAACCCCAGCGACCCCAACTCCACCATCTTTCGTGACAACCTTGCCAACATCAGACTTAAACAACTCGTCACCACACAGACCCACAGAGCAGGCAACACCCTCGACCCCATCTTTGCGGCAGGAAACAGCATTCACTTCAGCCACACAACGCAAACGCCATGGACCGACCACCACTGCGTACACTTTGCTGTTGACAAACACAAGGCACCCAAACCAGCCCCACGCACACCACGGAGGAACTGGAGCAAGGTTACCAACGAGCAACTCAACTCCACCCTCACCCGAGACAACCACACCTGGACACCCGACACCAACGTCACAGCCAGAGAACTCCACACTTGGATCTCCAACTGCGCATACAAGCTCGCCCCACTACGCCACACCAACAAACAGCACCCCAGGAAAGCCGCCTGGTTCATCACCGATCTCCAAGAAGCAAGACGCACCTGCAGACACCTGGAGAAGAACTGGAGAAATATCCATACACCCAAAATCTACACCACCTACAAGGATGCCATGACAGACTACCACAACTAAATCAGGACCACCAAGAGGGACTTCATCAACAATAAAATCCTCGACAACTCCACTAACTCCAAGCAACTCTTCAGTGTCATTCATGTATTCAACAACCCACGCAGTGAAGCCAAAGACATCACCCCGTCCCAAGACCTCTGCGATAAGCGTGGAACCTACTTCCTCCTCAAGATCAAAAAACTCTACGACAACTTCGCAGAACATCCACCAGATGCCACAGCCAGCCTCCCGCCCCCCAGACACACCAGCCAGCCCACCATCTCCACCTGGACGCCAGTCACAGCCGAAGACACCACCTCGACCATGAAAGGCATCCACTCAGGGACCCCACCGACCCCTGCCCTCCTCATATCTACCATAGAGCCGCGTCCGCCATCGCACACGAACTACAACGCACCATCAACACCACCTTCAAAACTGGCACCTACCCAGACAGCTGGAAGCGTGCAGAAGTCTGGCCCCTGCTCAAAAGCCCACAGCTGACCCCACCGGCCTCAAGAACTACCGGCCCATCTCGCTCCTCCCCTTCGCAGTCAAAGTTGCAGAGTAAACAGTCAACAGGGAACTGACACGATTCATTGAAGACAACGCCATCCTCGACCCATCCCAATCCAGATTGCGAAGCAACCACAGCAACGAGGCCGCCCTGCTCGCCGCCACAGATGACATCCGCACCCTCCTGGACCAAGGCCACTCCGCAGCCCTGATCCTACTCGACCTTTCAGCGGCCTTCGACACCATCTCCCTACGCACACTAGTCGCCAGACTACACGAGGCCGGCATACAAGGAACAGCCCTAGACTGGATCCGATCATTCCTCACCGGAAGAAGCCAAAGGATCAGACTGCCACCCTTCCTCTCCGATCCCAAGTAAATCATCAGCGGAGTCCCACAGGGGTCATCTCTGAGCCCAACCCTCTTCAACATCTACATGGCCCCCTCGCCGCCATCGTCTGACACCACGGCCTCAACATCGTATCCTACGCTGATGACACCCAGCTCATCCTCTCCCTCACCAAAGACCCCACCACCTCCAGACTCAACTTCCAGAAAGGAATGCATGACATTGCAGTCTGGATGACCAACAGCTGCCTGAAGCTCAACGCCGAGAAGACAGAAGTCCTTGTCCTTGGAACCAGCCCTTCAGCATGGGACAACACCTGGTGGGCGCCGCCCTCGGAAGCCCACCTACCCCCTCGGACAATGCCAAAAACCTCGGCATCATACTCAACTCATCCCTCACCATGAACCGACAGGTCTACGACGTCACCTCCAACTGCTTCAACGCCCTCCGCATCCTCCGCAAGACCTTCAAATGGATCCCCCCAGAGTCAAGGAAGACAGTCACCCATGCACTCATCACCAGCAGACTAGACTATGGAACTGCACTCTACGCCAGCATTTACAAGTCCCTACTCCGAAAACTCCAGACATTACAGAACACCGCCGCCAGACTCGTCCTCGGCATCCCCCGGCACGAACACATCAGCCAACACCTATGTAGACTCCACTAGCTCCCCGTGGAGAAAAGAGTCTCCTTCAAAATCCTCACTCACACCTACAAATACCTACACAACAACATAACCAAATACCTCAACGAGAGAATCAACTTCCACGTACCCAAAATAAACATCCGATCTTCCAAACTTGCACTGGCCAAAACCCAGCGCATCCACAGAGCCAAAGCAGGCGGAAGATCCTTCTCCCACATTGCATCCAAGACCTGGAACGTGCTACCAGCAGACATCAGAGGTGCCCCCTCCTGAACACTTTCAGGAAGACCCTCAAGACCTGGCTCTTCTGCTAACAGTTCTGCGTCCCCCCCCCCTCAGCGCCTTGATACCCTCATGGGTGAGTAGCGCACTTACAATTCCCCTGATTGATTCATTGATTGAGTTATCATCATGTGATGATTGTTCCTCTTCTGCACTGCTTGAGGCGGTGGGGCAACACTCTTCCACCATAGCGGAAGAGCTGCCACTGGGGGTGGGTCATCTACATGTGTTAGGCCTGAGTGACTCACCCCCCGGCCCTCCTGCGCTACTACGTGTCCCACCTTCTCCTTACCTGGACATTGACACCGTGGCGCAATCCACTGCACTCTCTCCAAATCTGTGACTCAGCCAGCAAGAGCCTCAGCCAGTACGCTGGTGGACCTCCTGATGCAGTTGATGCAGCATGGCCCCCTTAGCCGTGAAGGCGCAGCGCTCACGCCACACAAGTTTGCTGTAGCACAGGGGCCTCAGCCTCCACAGCGTACGGCCAGCCCAACATCATCCGGCCTGTGATGCAGGGAGACGGCACACACCGTTGGTAATCCCCTCCGTGCACCCCGGTGTAGTGGTGGATCGTAGTATGCGATGCGGACCTCACTACATTGGTGCGCAGGAGCGCCTCTACCATTAACAGCTCAAAGGGTCGCAAGGCGGTCTTCTCACACAGGTCAGCAACGTGTCTCCATGCGACCTGCCAGACTTCACCACCAGGTACGGGCGATACTCGCGCATCAATGTCTCCCGCCACGGCTCATTGACTCCACAGCTCCTCCACATCCCACTCCAGACTACAGACGCAGGTCCAGCGGGGCATCCAGGTTCCAGACGCAGGTCCAGCGGGGCATCCAGGTTCCAGACGCAGGTCCAGCGAGGCATCCAGGCTCCAGACGCAGGTCCAGCGGGGCATCTATGCTCTCATCCTGGTCATCCTGGATGTTGGGTGGCTTGAGGGGGTTGTTGATGTGTGCTGCACTTGGCCCATGGCTGCTACAATCTGCATTAAACTTTTTTTTGGGCATCTCTTCTAAGGGAGGTGGACTGATAGGCTATTTTTTCTAAGTCCTCACTTGCTGCCTAGCGTGCGTTTTTTTATCGCGTATGGGCTTATCGCTAGGATTCGCCCGCTAACGCAGGAATTTTTCTCGCCGTCTAGCTAATTTTATCGCCGGATATTTGAGCCGGTGAGGGAAGCTATCGCCTGTTAGCGGCGTGTTGGTAAAACGCCGCTAACACGGCGATAGTTTCCCGCGGTAGACAGCGATAAGAAAAGGCGCACTAACTGCGGTTAGCGATAATTATCGCCTTTTCTTGCTAATATCCCCCTTTGACTTTTTAATTTCGTACTACGGTTATGGAAACGTCTGAAAGGTCTGATGAAATGTCAATGCCCTATTGCTGGTTTTTATTACCTGTGCAAATAAAGATTTGAATTGAATTGACATATTTACATCTATTAATCAGTTGTTTTTAGATATTCGTCATCTCTGTGTCTTTCTTCCCTACATCCTTATTCATTGATCAGTCCATGAGCATACTCGAGTAGGCATCTGGGCATCTATGTATTCTTATTTTTTTAATCATCCCTCTCCACACCCTCATCAGTCCATCACCCTACCTTACTAAAGCCTACATGCACCCCTTCATGCTCAGTTGTTCCTGAATACATCCATCCTCACACTCAATCATGTAACCTTCAAGACTCACACCCTTACTCATCAATCCCTTCACCCTCTTAAAAATCATTATCCATCTCCACACTCATTCTCATCCATTCACCACCCATCCATGCTCTCTCTTGCATCCACCCACCCTTTTCATTCCCAATCTCATCCATTCATGCATTCATCCTCTCTCGTATTAAATCTTCAATATATTTGTCAACCCTTACAAATCCATTCATCCATCTTCATCGTCATTTAGACAACCATCCATGTATCATTCATCGGATTCTTCCATCCTCACACCAGCTATAATCCATTTACCTTCATTCCTTCTAGTCATCTGTCCTTCTGCACATTTGAATGAATTAATCTTCAAATTTTAAGATATTCATCCACGTGGACATCCATGTTCTCCCCACTCCCATTAAAATGTTCATGTATACATTCAAACTCAATAGGTTATACAACCACCCGTTCACACACTCTCATGTATCTATTTTTCGCACTGAAACTCTCACTCGCCTATCTGTCCACCCTCTCTCCTATTCATTCATCCACTCATGGGAATTTATTCATTCGTAAAACGCCATCCATCCTCACTCACTCATGCATCTTTCAATCCCTTACAATGTCACTCATTCATCAATCTATCCTCATTCGTATTCAGTCAAGCATATATTTATCAATGCTCCCTTCTCCATACAGCCTGGATTCTCAATCACAGGCACACCTGCTCACTTATGAATGCAATCCATTTTCACTCTCCCAGTATTTAGTAAAATAGAGCTCATGTTGTTTAACTTTTATCAATGAATATATAAAATTAATATATGAAACGCACATATTTTGAGAAACACGGATGCCCAATATATCACTGTCAAAAAAATACATTAAATATTGCATATATTTTTCGATCTTTTATAGCTATAACGATATTGTTCCCACAGTATTAGCGAAAAATGTGTATTTTGTATTTCTTTTGAAGCGTGACGTGTTAGGTCTTCTTGTTAACATGACTGTTCGTTTAAGCAATGATATTGTACACCCATTGAAAACAGTGCCAATATCATCCCCTATTCTTTTCGTGATTGTGAAATGCACTCAGGCACTTTGCTCAAAGAAGGTTTATGTGTACTCAAAGCTAATCCAACTCTGAAATCAAGCCCAGCAGCAACTCATGCACGTGGTCTGTTAAAACGCACTGATCCTGCAGCACCACTACTATTCTATACTGTAAGATGCTGGCAGTTAAATGATAGACTTGTCATGTCAGTTCTTCTGTCAGTTGCACTTATTCAACATAATTGCCGTCTTCGATGGCGTGCTTCGCTGACATTCATGAAGAATATCGGGGGATATTAGCAAGAAAAGGCGATAATTACTTCTAACCGCAGTTAGCGCGCCTTTTCTTATCACCGTCCCGCTAATTTTATCGCCGGACATTTTAGCCGGTGAGGGAAGCTATCGCTTGTTAGCGGCGTGTTGGTAATACGCCGCTAACACGGCGATAGTTTCCGGCAGTAGACGGCGATAAGAAAAGGTGCGCTAACTGCGGTTAGCGATAATTATCGCCTTTTCTTGATAATATCCCCCCGAATGTTTTGCCAGTAACTCCATGCTTTAAAAGAGTTAGGGCCATATTCTCAAGAACGGCGATAACATTATCGCCACTTTAGCGGCAGGAAATCCCCTTATCGCCGCTTTAGCGGCAGTTTCCTGCCGCTAAAGCGGCAATAATGTTATCGCCGTTCTTGAGAATATGGCCCTTAGGGGCATATTATCAAGGGCTTTATCGCCGCTTTAGCGGCACTTTTTGCCGCTAAAGCGGCGATATTTTTATCGCCCTATTAGCAAGCTGTCGCTAACAGGCGTTAGCGACAGCTTTTAGGCGTTAGCGGCCGGTTTTACCATCGCCTTGCATGTCAGCGATAATTATCGCTAATGACATGCAAGGTAGGCGTTCCCCACTAAAAGCGACTGAAAACAGTCGCTAACACAACTAACCCCTATTAGCAAGGCAGGCGATGCGATAAAATAATTTGCGCTAAGCGCGTTTATCGCTAGATTTTTACACCTGCTACTGAGGGTGACTTACCTGTTTGTAGCATAGGGGGTGGATTGTCAGGCTGAATCCATCCTTGCGTTAATGCGAGAATATCGCTGGTTTTCCAGCGATATTTTCGCATTTTGCCGCTATCGCTGGAAAAATTATCGCTATGGAGATAAACCTTACTAATAGGGTGTTATCTTTTCCAGCGATAGGCGGCGTTAAAAAAATTCGCGCTAAGCGCGGTTAGCGATAAATATCTCAATTCCTTGATAATATGCCCCTTAATCTTTTCTATTGCTTCTAGCGGATTAGCTGGAGATGCCACAGTTTTTGGAATCTTGATAGAACAACATTTTCTTCAGTTTTTAATAAGTGTTTATACTTTAGGGATGCCATGTCAAGGGACTTGCAATTCATTATATTTGATAAAAATGAGTCTAACAAATTTGCTGACTAGTGAAATGTCTCCCAAATCCCATTGCTGAAACTTTAATTTACTTTATTGAGTAACTGAGCATATATTGAAGGTTGCAAATTGCTTCTAGAGCAAAACATAAATGGATGAAATGTTATTAAGTCTTGTTACACTACTTTGGAAAAACGTTACCTTTTTGTTTTTAGAGACAATGAACATAAGAAAGCTCCGTGAGTGGTGTAACTTGGATTCCACAGGATCTAACGCAAGTAAGAAAAATGTCCCCTATCTACCATTTGGATTGTAAAAAAATACTAGAGGCGGGCAGAACTCGTAGAGTTTCAACTGCGGAATTCTGTAGAGTTACAAAAAAACGTTGCGACATTCTGTGGATTTCCACCAACGGGCGGGAGATATGCAGCTCACGCTGCTCCTGCTATAATTTAGCGTCGGTAGTAGGAGCAGCACTGAAAATCAGCACAAACGACACCATGCATTGCGCAAGAGCATTATGCCATTCCAGTTGATTTTGCTGCGGCTTGAGTAGAAAATTTACTCAAGAGGCAGCTAATAGACTTGAATGGTAGCCCTCTGAACTCGACCACACGCGAGCACTGGTGACCGTCCGCATTAGAAAATCGTGCTAGTGGACGCCAAATCTTGCTTGCATATTCTGGAGTCTCGTGGGAGAAAAATTCCACCACACAGTAATTGGCAGAATTTGGCCAGAACCTCGCATTAAAGAGTAATGCGGAGTGGCCAAAATGTTCCCAATTCCGGTGGGTGGAACCCCTAAAAGAAACCCCTGTTCCCCATTACATCTCTGCACTGCTGCACCTATGACAGATATACTCCTGAGTCACACAGCTACTCAGAGTTCTGCCCGAATGGCTTGTACACTTTCTTTCTGTTCAGGGTATGGGATAATGTGGCATTACCGGATTTTTCAGAACATGTATGAGTACCATGTGCCATAGTTATGCAAAGCACTTTGCGCTAAATGGATAGGACTTCAGGCCATGATATATTGTGAACTTTCATTGTTTATTTCACACGTTTTGTCCTTTATCTGTTCCACTTTAAAAAGAAAAAATCAGACGAGTTAAACAGCTGGAATTTAAGCAAGATGAATTGCTCCACAGCACATTAATGGGAAAATGGATCAGATGTACTATATACTGCACTATTTACTTCTCACAAAAAACTGGTCACGAAATGTGATCAGTTATTTGGTGACCCATAAATAATTTTTTTAAGTACAAATAGCTCAGTTCAGAAAATTCACATTAGAGGTGGGTCACTATCTGACCCACCTCATTAGTCATGAGGTAGGTCAGAAATTGTGCCTCGCTCAATCACAGGGATGGCAGCCTCCTGGGTTCAAGAGATCACCATGACTAGATTGTGATCAATAAAGTATTTTTCAATGAAGCCTGTTTTCCTTAAAGCAAATGGGACTGAATTTAAAAACAAAAGCTTACTTTTGTTGAACAGTTAGTTTGAAAGTTGTCAGTGGTCCTATGGACCACTGCCTACTTCTCATCAAAACTTTACTATGAGATGGAAAAAGTTATCTACTCCTAAAATGGGTTAAGCACATTGCAAAAAAACATTTTCGTGGTGGCAAGCCACAAAAATGCCTTCTAAAGCTGGCCCTATCCTTGTTTCTTGAATGTTTTCCCATGCACATGACCACAGCCAAAAATATATCTTGACTTAGAAATGTTACAGTTGGTAATGAAGTGCATGGGTGTGATGTTTTACACATGGCTGCTTTAAAATATAACATTGCTTTGTTACTACTAGAGAACTCACACATAAGCTTGCAGATTATAAAAACATGATGTTGTAACATAATTAACTAGGCTACATTACATGCCCTGGAAGAGGAGGAGCCAAATTGTGTACCATTAGCAGCGAGCAGCAAGTTACAGGAGTCTGTGCACCCCAGGGGTGGTACTGATGAGGGTGGGCCGACCCTGATTACTTTGACCACTGCACTAAAGCGACTGCAGTGACTGCAGCCTAAAGGCATTGAGGCACTGAAGCGGTGACCTGGCTAGACTCAACGCGGCTCCCCTGTGACCCGGCCAAGCAGAAGTCGAGGCAGGGTAGTGAGCAACTTACTTCAAACCACTCGCAAACGGGAAGGGGTCCCCAGGGGACCACTTCCCCTTTGTGAGTATGTGAGAAAATAGTTTTTTAAGAGCAGGCAGTGGTCCCAGGGACCACTGCCTGCCCTTACAAAAATGAAACTGAAAAGTTTCATTTTACTTTTTTAAATGCGTCCTGTTTTCCTTTAAGGAAAACGGGCTACATTTAAAAAAAAAAGAACTGCTTTATTTAAAAAGCAGTCGCAGACATGGTGGTCTGCTGACCCCAGCAGGCCACCATCCCTGTGATTGCTAGCTATTCCTAATGGGGTCGCAAATTGCACCTGCCTCATTAATATTAATGAGGAATGCAATTTGCGACCCCATTAGGAATTGCAAACAGTGTCTGAGACACTGTTGTGCATCCCAATTTGCGAGTCGCAAATTGGTGGGTCGTAAATCTAGCCCATAGTCTTGTGTATCAAAGCAGACCAACATCTGTAGAAAAAGTTGTAATGAACCTGCAATTTTCTTCGAGTTCCAGTTGATGATATCCATTATTCAGATCAAGGCAAGAGAAAACCTTTGCACCATTTATTGTGTTATCATGTCAGCAATGTGTGGACCTGGATTGCTTGTTAAATTGTCTTGTTCATCTGACGCATGTCAGCACAAATGCGTACAGCCCCTTCACTGTCCTTTTTGGGCACTACCACTATGGGAGAAACCCATGGCGTTGGAACAGTAAAACGCTCAATAATATCATGCTTGAGTAACAATTGAAGTTCTTTTTCAACAGCTTCTTGTAAATGAAAAGAAATTTGCCCACTTCTTTGAGCGACAGGAAAGACATCCTCATTAATATGCAACGTTACTTTCATAGTGTAAAGTTTTCCCAAACCATGAAACAACGAAGGGAAGTGACTTACTATTTCATGGTGAGCATTCCTGTTGTAGTTCACGGTAATCAGCCCCATATTAGTAGCTGTGCTGAAACTGAGTAAACAGGCACTTGACGCTGTACATTGAAGCACATTGATGGGTGCTTGTACCTTTGCTTTCCTATGTTTCATTGTCGCCACAAATGAACCTTGACTACGTAATGGTGTAGATGCAGACATGTATGCACTTTAGTTTTCAATGGCGTAAGTAGTGGTAATGGAGACAATTCATTGGATTTCTCCTCAGGCATAATGTTTATCGAAGCACCATTGTCGATAATGAAAGGCATCAAACAACCATTTACTTTCAGTGTAATCTTCGGACAATGCTTGAATGACCTTGGTGCTTTGGCACGTCGACTTTTCTTGATTAACATTTTTCTTCACATCGACATGGTACAACCATTGTTAGAAATGGGATTCCTGGCTGGCTGAGGTATGCACCCAGCACGCACTACCACTCTAGTCAGGGTAAGCTAGATACACAGTAAGGTAACCTATGCTCACCTTCACACACACAGAGTAAGACAAAGAATACACCACAAAATAACACAAGTTTAGAAAAATAGAGAATATTTATCTGAGCAAAATAAGACCAAAATGCAATCCAATAAGTAGAAGTCTAGATATTAATTTTTAAAGAATAAGCCAAAAATAGTGCTTAGAAGTCACTACCAGTTAAAAGATTATCTGAGGTCATGAGGGACCGGTACAAATCCAAAGTACAGGCCGACCCCGATGGAGGTCAGGCCGGCTACAGGACCCAGACAGGTCCTGCTGAAGAAATACCTTGGATGGAACTTTTGTCGACGTCGAGAGTCTACTGTGTCATCATTGAGCTGTGCAAAGGGGGTCCAGCGTCGTCGTCGAGCTCCATTGAAGTGAATGTAATGCTTCGCCGCAAAGCCGCGCAGAGTGTTGCTGTTGAGCCATGCAGGCTGTGGAACCGCTGTCATTGAGCAGCCTCTGCTTCGAAGGGCAATGCAGCAGAATTTCTCATGCAATCGATTAAGTGCATCAGTTTTTGTAGAAATTAGCTGCATAACCCACTTCTAAGGCCCCGAACTTGGATTGGGCACTTCAGGCAAGGGTAGGACTCACAGAAGGCAGAGTCCAGCAGCACCAGCAGAATTCTAGGAAGTCATTTGTGTCCCTGAGACTTAAAAAAACAGGAGGCAAGCCAGCAATCCCTTGGAGATAGGTTGGGGGGAAGGCAGAGTCCAACTCTCCTTCCAGCAGAGTCAGGGAGCAGCAGGCAGCAGGACTACAAGAGGAAAAGCAGTCCTTCCAGAAAGCCTGTCCAGTTGAGTCCTTTAAGAAGCACAGCAGTCCTTCTGACAGAGGTTCAGTTAAAGATCCAGAAGTGTATGATTTTTGAGGGTCAGAGACCCAGTATTTATATCCAAAAGCCCTTTTATATAGGGGTAACTTCAAATGAACTCTCTGAAGTGCACAAGTATCCCTTTCAGCCCAGTCCTGTCTGCCAGGCTAACCCTGAGGGGTAAATCAGTGTGTTGTGTGTGGATAGGACACTACCTATTAAAGTGTAAGTGTCAGCACTTCCAATTCCTCCCGGCCCAAAAAGACCCATAAGAATTCAGATGCATGCAGATGAGTGCTCAGAATGCAGATGAACCTCACCTTCCTGTGTCTGTGGCTGTCTAGAGAGAATGTGCAAAGTGTAGCTTTCACTCAACCCAGAATTGCATTGGAGACAGGCTGTCAAGCACAAAGAGCAGTAAGTATAGAGAAATGTCCACTTTCTAAAAGTGGCATTTCTAAAACAGTGATGTTAAATCCAACTTTACCAGTAAGGAGGATTTATTATTACCGTTCCAAACATATCAAACATGAAAATGTTACTCCTCTCTGATCATGAATTGCAGCTTAAAAGTGTATTAAGGAATTCCCAATACTGGCCTATAAGAGGCGTAGTGAAAAATAAAATAGGCTGTTTGTTGCTACCAGGACATGCAAAGCATAAAGGTACATGTCCTACCTTTTACTTACATAGCACCCTGCCCTTAGGGTTACTTAGGGCCTACTGTAGGGGGAAATATGCAAACTGCACACATAGGTAGTGTAGTAGCAGGCCTGAGACAGGTTTGAAAGGCTACTTCTGTGAGTGGCACAATAAGTAGTAGCATTTGATGTACATGCCCTGGGTATATGGTATACCACTTTACAAGAGTCTTACCAGTCCAACAAATATGCCAATCAGGTATGCACCAATGTCATCATGTTTAGGGGAGAAGCGCATGCACTTTAGCAATGGTTAGCAGTGGGAAAGTGCTCAGAGTCCTAAGGCCAACAAAAAGAATCAGCAAAAATAGGAGGCAAAAGCCCAAAATGTTGGGGAAAAACCACCCTAAGGATGACAGGTCTAACAACCATCTTCTTTACTTTCACTTGATACTGATGTTGAAAAATTATTTGAGGATGATTTAGATGATAATCAACTTCATTCAGTGTCAATTTGCCTCGACTGATGTCACTGTTTGGCCTTGTGGGTGTGCGTCGAACGTTGCTTCTGGAACTTTCAGGCGGCCATTTTGTCTTTGCACCATGACGCACTTACTTTTTCCTTCACTTTGCAAACCATTACAAAATGGTTCCCCTTCCCACAGCCTTTGCATATCTGTCCAATGGCAGGACATTTACCTTCATGTGGAAACGAAAATTCACCCCTGAAACACAACTTCTTTTTACTTGTAGACATCACAGCATCCTCTAGTCTTTTGTTTTGACTTAATTTTTACACTCAAGACTGATTAATTCTGGGCACCTCTGGCCTCAATGTCTATCAGCACACTCTTCAACTCTGGCAGCCATTAAAACTCACTCTAGACTCAGAGATTCTCTCAGCATTCGTCGTCTGAATGACTCTGACAAGCATTCATCAATAATTCTAAGACGCATAACTTCGTCTTCATTAAATTAATTGAACTTACAGTGTTTGATGAGTGTGTCGAGCCTCTTCACAAATTCATCAATGGTATCACCAACTTTTTTGGTGTTCTTGGATGAAAATTTATAATTTTTAATCAATGTTTGGCATTGTATTGAACTTGAGATTCAAAGTTTCTTTAATCTGACGGTATGTGACTTCTTCATCAGTTCAAGGCATTTTCTTTATGACTTCTTTTACACCATCACCAGCAAGATTTTTGAGATACTTGTTATCAGTCTCTTCAAGTGCATCAATGAAATTCTCAAATGTCTCTATCCAAGCAGACCATCTATCGACAATTTTTTGCTTTTTGGCAGTATCGAAAGAAGATGATCACTGCTGGCTTGTTTGTTCAAACCATGGAGGCCTTGCGATGTGCTAGCCTCCAGGTCATCCTTGACATTGACTGGAAGCATAGTTTCTTTCTTTGCTGCCATCTTAAAAAATGTCAGTATTCCGAAAGTCGCCCTCGAGTCTTTAATTTTTTGAAGACCTGTGAAGTTGTTTTGAGCCCCACTCTGCAGTTTTGGCAGCGAGCCACTTTGGGTATGGACGGTGTAGTGTTTTCCCTTCTGGGCCCACTTTAGTTCTCCCATGGTTGCACACATTAGCTGTTTTAGGCTGCCTTTGCTTTGCACAGCCACACATAATGAATTTGTTTTTGTGACATATTATTTTAGAAAAATGCTGTACATATCTGTTATTCAGTTACTCCTCTTGTGATTCAGTCTGAACATTTCGTACAAGGTCAAACAACATGGTGTACTATTTTCTTGTGCCTAGTGAGCAACATCTCCTAATGTTTTAAGACATAGCATGGCAGCACAGTTGCAGTTTTATAACAAAATAGTTCTTATCATATAAACCATGTCTCGGTAACTTGGAGAGCAGAGGGGACAATTCCAGCAGAGAGACCAGTCATGGACCAGAGGCAACAGCCTTGAGTAAACTGAGTTTACACCTATGATGCAGCCACCTAACTACACACACTAGGTATATTCCTGTGCTCACATACTGAGGGTAGGCCTAGATAGATATATTAGTTGCCATGGCCAGGTTGTTGATTGTTTACGGCCTGCTAGTAATGTTGATTACAGTGCTTAGTTGTATCTGTTTACTAATCACAGCACACCTGCTTCAAAATAAACTACGATAGTTTCAATAAATATATTATGAACTTTCTACGTGTCTTTCTTCTGTTTACTATGGACATGCATGAGTGAGAACAAAAAGTGATGATCTGTTTCCACAATTTGCTTAGGGACTAGAGGTTCATGTTCTAGGTTTACCAAAATCACCAGTTACTCTAGAAAGGTTAGGAGTTCAGGTGAGGCACTGTGAGCTAGTCAGATTTGGGCCTACAGGTACTGACGTGGTAGAGAGATTCAGCCCCTACATTTCTACGTCCTGTTCTCCGAAGGCACAGTTCTGTTTCCAAGCAGAATCCCTGCAACAACAACTTTTATAAGCACAACCTTGGACTCTTCTGCTTCAGACACTTCATCGAGTGCTGTGGTATGATGACTCTCTTTAATGAGTTTGGTCATTTCTTTTTTCTTGTTGACAGCTTGCACTTTCTGACACCTGGTTGATCTCTGCCTTGCAGCTCTAGTATCCGCCTCCAGCGTCAACGCTCCGTATGACGTATGACTTTATATTGCATATCAGCGTGGTACCTTTATGTATGGCCTGATCAGCAGGTTCTTGGCCACCGATATGTAGATTTCTCTGCAATGCATTCTTTGTCTACAACTTCGTTACAGCAGCTGGGCTTTGACTCCACATGTGTAAAACGTCGATTCCGTACTTCAACGACGGCACACGTACCACGCATGAGGAGCTTGCTTGGAACATGGCAAACTCCCAAAGAGAGCACTGTCGAGGTTCAGGTTAATTATCCTCTATCTCGTCGCCAGTTGTAGTATCTTTCCCCAGCCTGGGTACCTGCTAATGACTACACCACACACTGAGCTTAGTATTACATATCTTTGTCTGCGTGCAACTTCGGACCCAACATTCTAAACCATCCTTCATTGCATTCCTCTCTAGCACATACGTTACAGGTTTACAGAGTCCATCAGGAGCCAAAAGAGTTCCATCTTTGTTAACTCCGAAGACACTACAATACCTGGCTCCTAAAACCTGAAATGACTTCCCTCAACACATCAGAGCCTCCTCCTCTCTTCTAAATTGAATTACATTTTTTATTTTATTTTTTATTTTTTTGAGTTTTGTATAGCGCAAACTTGACTCGAGACTGTTAGAACTTCGGAGAGAGGCCTCTTTTGACTGACTTTTGAAAATGTATTCGTGAGGTAGACTGGTTTTCCTGTGTAGAGAGCTTTGTGAGTTATCCAAACGGTTTTGAGTATAGCTCTTGCCTCGATTGGTAGCCAGTTGAGGTTTCTGAGAGTAGGAGTGATGTGGTCAAAGCAGCTCTCCCCCGAAAGTGGTCTAGCTTCTGTGTGAAGTATGGCTTTTAAAGAGGATAGGTGTGTTTTTGAGGCGCCCATAATCATTGTGTTACCGTAGTCTAACTTGGGGAGGGCTAAGGATTGCACCAGGTCTCCAAAGGGGATGAAGGGTTTGATTTTTTTAAGGTGTTTCAGCGTGTAAAAGGCACTTTTAGCAGAGGCATGAATATGCTCTATCATCTTCAGGTGACTGTTGAGTGTAATTCCCAGAGATTTAACAGAGCTGGAGATGGATAGTTTGCAGTTTAAAGCAGTGAGGTTGTCGAGCCAGATGTCTACAGATGGACGGATTTTCCTTTGGGTTGGATACAAAGGAGTTCGGTATTGATGTGGTTGAGCTTAAGATGACTGCTAGACAGCAAGGATTCAACTGTGGAGAGAGTGCTATTTAAGTGCTGGATGTCTGTGACTGATGAGATTTTCATGTAAAGTTGGATTTCATCTGCATAGACTTGGTAGGTAATTCCGGATTGCTTCAGGAACGTTACAAGATGTTCCATATAGAGGTTGAAAAGGACATGAGACAGGATTGACCCTTGAGAGACTCTTTATGAGATTGGCGTTGCTTTTAAGGTTGAGCTCTTTAATTTAATTAGCTGTGAGCATTGTTTCAGGAAGGACGCGAACCAATGGTTTCATTGATGCCTGCATGCTGCGAGAGTGTTTAGGAGGATGTTGTGGTTAACAGTATCAAAGGCTGCCAAGAGGTCCAGGAGGACTAGGAGGCAGTCCTGGCCATCATCCAGAGATTTATGTACGGCATCTAAGATGCTCAGCTTTGCAGTCTCTGTTCTGCAGCCTTTCCAGAACCCAGATAGGAAGATGTTGTGTAAATTGTTTCTTTCAATATGGTTGTTGAGTTGTGCAAGCACACATTTTTCGATGGTTTTTGCTGGGAGAGGTAGGTTAGTAATTGGTCTGTTGTTGTTAAGGTTGTTCTGGTCGGCGTTTGGCTTTATGATGGGGGGCTGACTTGATGGGGGCTGGCATGGAGCCACTCAATAGGGAGGAGTTGATGATTTTGGTCCATACCGGAGAGATGATGTGATTGATATTTTTTACAAGCGCGGCAGGGAGGGGGTCGGAGATGTGCGATGTTGGCTTCATGCTAGTGAGTAATTTGAGGACTTCTTCTTCTGAGATATGGTTGAATGTTGGCCAGGTTGCAGTATTTTTCAGTTGCAGAGGGTTGATGATGGAGTACTATGTTGCTGAGAGTGGGAGACAGTCATCATTCAGGGGAAGGGCTTTGGGAGGACCCTTTTTGCACAATGGGGCATCCTTGGTGCAGGGTGTGGAGGTGGATGACTTAAGAGAAAGTTCATTGTTAGTTATTTTTTTCTGAGAAAAATGCGGCAAATTCTTTGCAGCGCTTGGTAAAGTAATTGACTGATTGTTGGGGGAAGGAGGAGGTTTGTTGCTTGATGATGTTTAGGAGGTCTTTGGGTCTGTTCCTAGAACAGGCCAGTTGATCTCAGAAAAAGGAGGCTTTTTCTATGAAGATGTGTTTTTGTATTTTAACCGTTCAGCCCAGAGGATTGAGAGATTGGTTAAAGAGGGCTGCTGTCTCCAATTTCTTTCATTCAGTCGGAGCTGTCTCCTCTCATTGTTAAGATCTTTATTGAACCAGAATCTGGAGGTGATGGTTCTTGATTTCTTGAGTTTCCTAGGGGTGACTAAATCTACGAGGTCTGCTATTTATGTGTTGTAGTAGATGTCAATGTTATATCGTAAAGTAGATTCTGCTATTTCAGTGGCATGCTTGACTGCTGATCGACAGTTTGGCAGAATGCAGCAAAGCATAGGTAATGGTTGCTGATCAGGCTGGTTGGGTTGGATGGTAGTTAGTTGGATGGGTGGCCTGAGAGCGTGAGTGGTTTTCAGGTTCCTATTCGTGCCAAGTATGACCGGGATGTTGTGGTGACAGGATTGGCCGGGGGCATTGTCATAAGTGATGCTCTGCCTTTTGAGTTCTCTCTGCAACATACCAGTCATGGTGCGTCTAGGTCTGAGGTGGAGATAACTGTAGGGGATCGTTTGTCCAGAAGTGAGGGATGGGGGTCCAAGTGTATGTTAGTCGCAGGATTGGTGTTCACCGTAGATGTGTGGGTTTGGGGCAGGAAGTGGCCGATTTTTGCATCCAGACAAAATATCTTCCAAAATTGTGTTGGTTTTATGTTCTAGACATGTTATTATAGGGATCAGTTGATTGATGGTTGGGTCAGTAGTGGAGGGGGGCATGCTGTAGCTCAATGGAGTCTGCTCTTTTGAGGAACAGTTGAGAGACGGTTGGGTTGGTAGAGGAGGGGGGATGCTGGAGCTCATTGAAGTCTGGGGTGGAGACTGAGGTGGAGTCCAACCTGCTCATGTTGGCAGACTGAGAGGATGCAGGTGTTATAGGTAGCTGTAGCTGGGAGGTGGAGGAGTGCCAAAGAGAGGGCGAAAGTGATTCTTATAGTGAAACCATTGCGTTGGGGTGCCTGGTAATATGCACACTGTCCACATGTGCACTAAGATGACAAATAAAATGTATGTAAAATTGTACTATGAATTAAACGTTTTCTATTCTTGAACTCAAAGGGGATAGTCACAGAGGCACTGAGTGAAATGTAAGCAACAATATTTGCTTGACACAACGATACTCCCAAAATGTAGGAGCGACGGTGAGAATGAGAAATCTTGCGACACAATACGAAAGGCATGCACTGGCATATGCATGCAGGAGGTGTTAACCGTAAAAACATGATGGTAAATTCACACAAAATTCACATGAACCAAGCATGATAAATGTGTGTGTGTGTGTATGTGTGTGTGTGTGTGTGTGTGTGTTTTTGTTTCCATTACAGGTGAAACCCCAATGGGACAATATGAGGGCATGTATACTTATTGCCCCATCATACACAATTTTGCATGCTTAATCGCTTGTATATACAGGATAATATTATCCACTTCACAGCCCAGGGAGGTATCATTGTATTACCCTGATGAAAGCCACAGACCTGATTAGGCCTTCGAGTAGGGCTGAACCATGTCAGTATAACGCAGGGTCAAAGGGCCGTTAAATCCCCAATACCTACAATTATATATATCTTTTAACCTTCCCCATCTTCTCCGACAATAAAGGGATACCTTGGTGAAGCTGAGGGATTTTTATTCTTTAGCTAAGCCCCCTGGTCATTTTTCCCTTTAAGAGCTCCTTGGAAGATGGTTGAGCCCAACCTGATCTTTAGGAGTCAGGGTGAATCCGATGATGAAGCATGAAACTATTAGAGTGTGTGAGGATTATATATATATAAAAAGGATTTTTTTCCTTCCACGCTCTGAATAGCGTGGAACCACGGTGGATACCTTATGTAACCACCCCCCACCCCCTTTTCTCACCCCCTGTCTATAAGTGGTCACACCCAAGATACTATGTGGGATACTTGTACGTTTGATGCATATGGACAATTCTTCCCTGAAGTTCTGGGATGGGGATATAGAGACCTTAGTTACATGAGGGACGTTGGTGGTATCGATTATGTGAAGGTGTTCTTAGAAGTTCTCTCTCCATTTGGCGGGTCTGTTAGTATAAATTCAGTTTTAAGGCCCCCATGTGCTGGACTGTAGAAGATGTCAGTTATAAGAGTCTCAGGATGCTTTTGGAGGATTTTGTGCTTGAAAATGTTTGTAGAACTTTTGAAGAGGTTTCATGCAAACGTAATGTGGTATGAGTTGGGGCTGCATTTTTCCATGTTAGAGTTGCAGTGGGTCATTGGTGTGCGGCCCCACTGTAGTAGCTGCAAACTAAGGCCTTTCCTGGGGGTGGATCTGCCGAGATGACTGCCTGCTGCAGCGGACGGTCATTCAGTGGAGGAGTGGATGTTTGTTGCAGCTGCGGGTCAATCAGTGTAGGAGGGGAGAACATTTCCTTTGGAAAAGTAGTCAGTTGGTGGTGTGGGTTTGGAGAGGGGAAACGGTCAAGAAGATTTGGTGGGTTACCTGTGAAGGAAATGGTGCCTTGACTGCCTAGTAGCACAGGTGAGCCAGTTCAAATTTTCGAGCACTTAATGGTCAAGGTGTCATTGGGTTGCTGGTTGTGGTTGGGTTTGTAGGCCAGTTTACCTGGGAGGTTTACACAGTTCTAGGGCATTTATATACTATCTGTTTGTAAAGAATGTGTAAGGTATCAGGGTAAATATGGACAAGAAAAACATCAGATAGGCAAGGACACTACTGCTGATACGAAGTAGATTAGATGAAAGTCACAGTGCAGTCAATAAATAATAGAAGCAAATGAAGCAATATGTGCACAGAGTCATAGTAAACGCACAGGATAATACTGTAGGTGTACAATACCAGGATCTGACTCGGATATGTTCATGCATCGAGCCAATAATGAAGAAAGGTGGACAAGAACCAAGTTCTGGCGTAAATATGCTCAAGCATTAAATCAATATTGGCGTGTGGTAGACAGAACCTCTTATAAGCCTGTGTAGCAGTATGCACATATAGACATAATAAGCAAGCAAGATAGCAATATAGGTGCACAATACCAGGAATTTGACATAAGTGAATTCCACCATTGAATTACTCCCATTTGGAGTATGTACGGGAACAAAGAGGTAGCCCACAATAAATTTCAGCTAAAAATGCAACCCAAGCAGTAAGAGATTGGTCACCGGTGTAAGTCCTACTGAAGAAATAGCCCAAAAGACATTTCAATTGCAGGGGTAGCTCAAAGTAGTAGCCAACTAAGGAAACAGCCCAAACTAGGTGACTGTTGATGAGGTAGCCCAAACCTTCCTACTGAGAAGGAGCCCAAAATGAAAGGGTGAAATCAAGAATAAAATCTTATTTTTTAAGGCCACAGTGCAGGGGGTAAAGGGCATCTCCAGGAGCACCAAGCTGAGCTCAAAGTTCCAGTGGGGCAATCCTTAAATTGTGGATGGTATTACAGACTTGAGGGGCCAGATTGTGTGAGCCGCCTTAATGGCCATGAGTCATGACTCCGAGGGAATAGAAGACAATGAGGAGACCGCTTGTTATCTTTGGCAGCAGCAGGGGGCAGGGACTGCATGTCCCAGAAAACAACGCGGCTTGCTCGCCGCCACCGCTAGTTCATCGCACCAGGAGGCGCATAAAACCGGCCAAGGTCTCCCGCAGCGTGGGAGACCGCTTGTTATCTTTGGCAGCTGGAGGGGGCAGGGACTGCAAGCCCCAGCAACCAACACGGCTTGCTCACTGCCACCGCTAGTTCGTCATGCCAGGAGGCGCATAAAACCAGCCAAGGTCTCCGGCAGCGCAGGCCGTCGTGCGGGCGAAGCCCGAGCCAAGGACGGGCCCGTCCGCGCCCGTCAGACCCCGGATGAGGCTGGGCTGGGCCCCCTGTCTTAGCCCCTGCTCTCAGAGGAGAACTTGGATTGTGCCCCTGAAGCGGTGAACAAAACCCTCTGCTCACACTGCGTCCTCCAGTACTGGCATTGGTTAAGCTGCAGAACGGACAAAGACACCACAAAAGGTACTGTGCCGAGCACCAACACAAGGGAACTGAACTGAACCTGGTATAATAAATTAAGGCCGTTTTCATAGAGTTGCTTGATACATTATACTTTCCCCCCCACTCTTATCTCTTCTTTGCTCTGCTACCTTTTTCTCCTACTGAACTTACTCATGCTAGACTCTCCCTCTTGGCTACATATTGCATGAAAAGTTACAATCACTAGGTGGCAACATTGTTGAACTATGGGGAAGCAGAAAGCAAGAGAGGCACCTATGGTGAAGGGTAAAACACCAAAACTAAAGCAAAGTGCGGGCGGGAACTGCACAATATCTGAAAAAGACAATTTAATAGAAGAGGTTGAGATAATGCTAGAAGTGGCGGTTAAAACACACAAGACATCTCCAAAAGGGAAGATCACCTCCTTCTATGCAAAGCAGGCAGGCACAAACAATTAGCACCAATACATCGAAGTGACGTTGTAGTGCACACAGTGCAAGTAACAATCCAGCAAAACCTTCCTACGCAAGTACCAACAAAGCCCAATTCACAAAACACATCTACCATTTCCACACAGGAACCGCCACCAGGAAAGAACATAGGTAGGGAACCTGCAGTTCAAGTTAAAAAAGTGACAGGAGGTGGGGGTAACGCAGGTATTTCTCTTGCAAATAGGTTTGTGCCTCTAGCCGAAGAAAACCTTGATATGGCCTCTCCAAAGGGTACAGTGATCCCCCCTAGTTCCATACACAAAGAGTCCACAGTGCCCAAAGAATTTGCAAGGCTAGCAAGCGATTGCGGGTGTAAGCATATGGATGAATCTAAGAAGATACAGACACTAGCTGAGGAGGTCCATGTATTAACAAAAGAAGTAGAAAACCTAAAAACCATAGTAAACTCCCTGAAGAAGCAACTAGACGCCACTACTGTAACATATCCCATTGGTCCTCATATGGGAGACATGAGATCATTAGCACAAACAGCTAAACCATTAATTAAGTATACAGCGGCAGCTAACTGGACATCTAATCGAGAGAATCACAATCCCTTACATAAGAAATCCCCCGAGGGCCTAGGAAGAGAGCAGTTGTCCAACCATCACGGGGGAGAGAGAATAGGCCAAGCAATCTATACAACAACGCAAACCAGATAATACACTCAGGCAGATTACAGCCCAAAATCTGGCCACAAACAAACCAGGAAGGTGCCCCAAGAATGTCATATGACTCCCAAACACGCTGGCCCGCATTTAGAACGCAGCGAGAGGGTAGCTATGTGCCCAAACCAGGGCCTCGGGATTGGCCACAGAAGAGTGAAGAAGGTCGGAGAATATACCTAACTAACATACCTAAGATTGCAGCAGGAGACTCGTTAAAAAACATAAAATCACCCACTGTATTAGGCACAAGCGACAATGTTTGTCGGTTGTGCGCTCAGATATAGAGATGGTAGAGCGCTTGGAGGGAGGAAATGAGAGCTTGGACACCATTAAGTTGATCATGGTTAATAGAGAAATAGTACAGGAAGGGAACTGAAGAGACAGCATCCTACCAAACGAAACCGACGTAAGAGGACGCTCAATACAAAATATAGCAAAGGATGGAACAAGCAAAATAACTGAACCAAATTTAGAAGAACCACCAACAACACATAAAGCATTGGGACCAACACCCATAGCCATAGTCTCCTGGAATGTTGCAGGCCTAAAACAGAAACTTGAGGACACAGATTGGCATAGCTACATAGAGAGATTTGATCTTTGCCTCTTTCAGGAGACAGGGCTACTGACCCCCCCATACAAGTTGGGATACAAAACATATTATAAGAATGCTGTTCCATCACAGAGAGGAAGACCCTCAGGGGGGCTCGTAATATGGACCAAAATAACCCTGGAAATGCAAACTAATACCCACAGTATAGATTCACCCGATTTATTGGCAGTACACCTAGGTATGAACACCCAGGACAATGCAAACTTGTACCTTTTTAATGTCTACAATAGATAATCTGGCAAAATCTCAATTCCGAGATCATTGACTTATTAGGCAGTTCCCTGGACCATGTAAATCACTGTGACACCTTGATTGTATGTGGGGAATTTAGCTGCAGTTATGAACCACTAAATGGCCTAGAAAGTTTAACAGAGGCAGAGGACACGGCTATGGGGTTGCCCCAGCTAGAGGCTGGACCGCCAAAACCATGCACTAACGCTGCAATACAGATAATGCAGCTTACCATCGAACACCATCTAAGGGCATGTAATGGAAGGGTGACCAACAACGGGAACGATAACTGCTCCCTAAACACATTTAAACGAGGTAGCTCGCAGTCAAGAATAGATTACATTATGCACAGTATGCATAACTGGAGCAGGATTGCTTGCTTTAGAATAGACGCAAGAGAGGACAGTTACCATCGCCCCCTCTGCGTAGAAATAACAGGCTACATAGCAAGGGACGAGCCATCCGACACTTGCCTATCAAAAACACAGCCTCTAACAGAGAATAACCGTAGAGTCATTAAATGGCCTCGGTTCACAGACAATACAGAAACAATGACTAACATCTATAAGACATTTGTAGAGGTAGTAGGTGCTTATGCAGAAACAAGTGGAACGCCAGCAATAACAATGCATACCCTCCTAGTTGCAAAGTTAGAGCCCCTTCTCACTAGAGGTATTAGAAAGAAACTGAAGCCTAACTTCAAGATGAACACAAAAACCAACCCTTGGTATACATCAGACTGCAGGAAAGCTAAAAAGTGCCTACTTGAAACTTTAAAACAGGGAAGCGCAGACTCAATAAGGAGGGCCAGGGACAGCCATAGGAAAACATTGGTCACCGCAAGGAAGAACTGGGAGGAAAATAGCTGGTTAGATCTCCTCCAGGCAGCAAAAACCGATAACATGGCAGTGTTCTGGAAAATAATTGCATTGGGGGCCAGGATCAAGTAGCGCAAACAGAGCATTACTTGGATTCGGTATCTTGGACCGAGCACTTTACCAGCCTATACTCGGGTTTTCAGTCTTCTACCATTGAATACTGTGGACCTGCTAATGATGAAGGAGACAGAGACGCGATCATTTTTACTTTAAAAGAAACCGAACACACAATAGATACCATCAAGCAGGGAAAAGCCCCGGGAGTAGACAGACTTCCTGGAGATCAGTTCAAATATGATAAAAAGGTTTGGGTCCCATATGTCAACCTAATCAGTAACACCATAGCAGCAGGTGCTCCAGTACCGGCAACATGGAAAGGGACTGAAATTGTACCTATCCATAAAAAAGGTAGTACACAGAAACCAGAGAACTATAGGCCAATTAGCCTAATAGATGTGCTCAAAAAAATCTACGCTCGACAACTTTTAAATAGGCTTAACGAATGGATAGAGATTAACAGCGTATTGTCCCCGTACCAGGCAGGATTTAGAGCTCAAACAAGTACGGTGAGTCAAGTCTTCTGACTCTTATGCATCATTTGGAAATGCGTTAAGGTAAAGGGGGCCATATCTACATAGCATTTGTAGACCTAAGGGCGGGCTTAGACCTTGTACCTAGATGCCTACTGTGGGATTCTTTAGAAAAACAGAAAGTGCCTGCAAGCATGTTAGCTCAGATAGCAAGGCTACACTGCGACATCAACGCAAGAGTTTACTGGGGCATGAATGGGGAGCTCACAGAACCGATCCCAATTGATAGAGGAGTGAGACAGGGATGTGTGCTTGCTCCCACCCTGTTCTCACTCTACATCAATGATTTAGTTGATCATTTACAAAAAACTGTAAATGACCTTCCTAAGTTGAGTGGGAACTCGGTTCCAGCGTTATTATTTGCAGACGACACCATCCTGATTTCGCAGACACCCAGGGGCTTGCAAAACTTAGTGGATGATTTTAATAAATATTGTAATGTAAAAGGCCTAGAAATAAATATTGGCAAAACTAAGTACATGGCCATAAATCCCCATAAGGGTTTTAGAAATCATTTTAAGGTGAGCAATCAAAAATTAGAACATGTCCCAAACTTCACCTATTTGGGTATATTGCTAGATTCGAAGCTAACATGGAAACCGCAGCACTAGTGCTTGCCCAGGGGGCAGGGGCTATCCTCAAGCAAACCCTTGAGACCAGCCCTTGAGTTATATAAATTTAAGGCACAGGCAGCAGCTCTGTATGGATCAGAACTCTGGGGTATCAACGACATTAAGCAATTAACAAATGGGGAAAACAAGTTTGCGAGGAAACTAATGGGTCTACCCCTATCAACTCCACTCATCCCAATGTTGCACAACCTAAACTTGAAGCGCATAGGACAAACTGCAACACTGCGACTGCTGCTTTACTGGATACGACTATGGATAACACCAGAATTAGCGGTACATAGAGAAGGTGTAAAAGAACTCCTAGCCATTGACAGATGTTTAACTTTCCCTTGGCTTAGATTTGTCAAGAAATGGCTCATAGAACTAGGCCTTAGCTCATATTGGATTGAGCCACATAACTTAACATCAAGTTGCAAAAATGTATTGAAAAAAACATATTGGATACATATTTTGAACGCACTCCATTGCGATTCAAATTTGGGAAGGTTAACAACTCAATTCCTCAATGTAAAACCTAATCTGTTCTTCGAGGAATTTCTTGACAATGTACAACCTCATTTGGCAAGAATCTTGTACTTAAAACTAAGGTATGACACCCTGCAGATTAAGAGTTATACTGTATACTGGGGAACGTAAGGAGATCGTACCTGCACTTTATGCACTTTAGGGTTTATTGAAAACACTGCGCACATCCTCTTCTTTTGTCCAGCATATGCTTGGGCAAGGAGGAAATGGATTTGCCCGTTGTGCAATACATTGGGATTTAGGAAGCAACAAGACGCTTTAAGGGTGCTGACAGTTAGTACTGTACCATATGTAATATTTGCAAAATGGAGATATCGGTTTGCAGTAGAGGTTATAAGAGGCGAAATGGGGCTAAAGCTGTGATCCTGCAATGAATAATGTGCTCCTCTGCCTGAAATATTCACTGTGAAATGTATTAATCTTACGTGTAAATTTTTAATTGTATTATACACAGTTTTAGCTGATTTTATATATACATGCAACAGGGTATGTACTGGAGTACTTAGTGACCAGCTTATATCCGTTTCTACTTTGATTAATGTACTGAGATCGATGATTATTTTATTGAGAAAATCATAAATACTGCTTGATGCATTTTTAGACTATATTCAGTGGTTGTTCAATACATGTTTACAGTACAGTTGAATATTGACAATTGATTGAATATTTTGTTTTACTGTGAAACCTTTTATGGCCTCTGGCCGAAATAAAGTCTTTATGACTGACTGATAATGAGGTAAGTCACACTGGTACTTGCCCCCAACATGCTCAACCTGTAACACATGACACAGAGGAGCCGGCAGGGTCTGGAATTGAACCCTCCTCCCGCAGGGTTCTCCAAAGACCTTCCCTGCTCACCTCGATTGAAATTCATCCTGGGCTCCCTGCACAGTGCCGGGCGGTGGGGAGAGAAATACAGACCACTTAGGCATCCCGCACAAACCTGCTGGAGCTGAATTATCACAATCGCTCAGGCAGGCAGTTATCTCCCAGGTCTCAGATTGAAGCGCAAATGCCCACAAGGAACCTGTAAAATGGTGGCTCACACCTTGGGCTAGGGCAGTTCTGATGTTCGACTGCTCCTGGGAGCGACGTTGCTCAGAGTCCACGTACCGTTCGGAAGTGAGCAGAGCATTCCTCGGTGGGGCCGATGGCCACCCAGTATGCAGGTTCACAAGGTCACTTCAGCTGATGGTGAGGACACATGCCCAACAGAGTCCGTCCATCAGCCCACGGCACCAGTCCACAGGTTCCACGGCCGGCCCGAGCTGCGTTCTGCAACAGACTGCACGGGGTGCAAAGTGCAGGCAATATGTCGCACAGAGTTTCTCGAGCAACCATCCAGGATCAATCCAGTGTGCTATGTGGTTGTCGCAGGGCAAGCAGAGTGGGTAGAGCAGGGCTGCTCCCTCCTCAATCTCACTAGGGACTGCTGACCTCTACTATGAAGGCTCCTTGTGTTCGTCCTTTACTGTCCATGAGCGGGGGCTCAGTGTTGGGGCTTTAGATGGGATTTACACTGATGGTAATCCCTAGCCCTGGGAGCCTCCAGATGGAGCTCCTTAACAGTCTACCCTCTTTCTAATAGTCTGAATGAATGAAAACAGTTCTAAAGCACACAGTTACTACAGGAGTGTCCCAACGCTACAGCAAAAGGAGAAGGCAGGATTCTACCAGCTCATAAGCTGAACATATGGGTTTTTACCTTTTTGCAGCATCTGGCTTCACAAGATACATCTAAGTTGGAGGGGAAGCTGATTCTAATGCTTGGCCACCAAAACACAACAAGCTGAACCACCAAGATATTCTCGCTTAGAGTGTGGAATGATAAGCAGCCGGGCAGACTGCGAGCATAAGCCCCTAGGTAGACAGTATTCCTGAATGCTGTTTTTCAGGTATTTAGGCCCTGTTTTATAGAAAACTCTGTGAGCAATGGTAAGAGCTTTAAAAAAAAATCCTTTTCCTCACTGGTAGCCAATGCAATTGGGTGCAGTAGTACTACACCAATGACAGGTTTGGAGAGTTTGAACAAAAGGCGGATTGTCGTATTCTGCACAATTTGCAGCCGATGGATTAAGTAATCTGAGACATCTGAATATAGAACATTAGAATAATCTAATTTGGAAAGGATCAGAGCCCAGACAACTGATTTCCTAGCTTCCCTGGGGAGAACATTGAAAAAAGTTCTTAGCATTCTGAGTATCCAGCAGGAGGCTTTCACAACTGAAGAGATCTGGGGTTTAAAAGAGAGTTGGACATCAAAAAGCACCCCAAGGTTCTTTGCCACCTCCGTGAGGGAGGGAGGCAGTGAGCAACTGCTTGGCCTTGGTTACCAAACCAACAAGGAAGAGGATTAGGGCCAAAGAGCAGGATCTCCTTTTCGTCTGGTTTATAGTGCAGGTAGTTCGCTCTAAGCCATCTCATCACCACCTCAGTGCGGTCAGAGAAAATTTCTTTGACTTCTGTCGAATTGCCCTCATAGGTCAGCAAAAGATGGGTGTCATCCACATATGAGGCAATTTTAATACCAAAGGATTCAATTATGAAAGCTAGCATGGATATATAGATGTTAAAGAGCGAGAGACTCAGAGCTGAGCCCTGTGGTACACCGCACTTTAGTGTCTTCAGATCTGAGTAAAAAGTCTTCAACCACACAGCTTGTTCTCTGTGGTTCAAGAAGGATCTGAGCCATTCTAAGGCTGCTCCCTCCACTCCAATTGAAGCGAGGCGCTGAAGCAAGATATTGCGTGAGACCGAGTCAAATGCCGCTGAGAGAACTAACAGAATCAAGGCGGCGTTATGGCCCAAATCAAGATTTAGTTTGATGGAATCAGTTATTCCCATATGGGCTGTTTCTGTGCTGTTTTGTGCTCTGAAGTCAGATTGTGATGGATGCAAAAGATTGAAAGTGCTGACAAATTCTGACAATTGTGTGTTAACAATCTTCTCAAGCAGCTTAGAGACCCCTGGTAGCAAGGAGTTGGGTCTAAAATTAGAAGGCGTTTCTGTATCGGCATTTGGCTTTTTTAGAAGGGGAATGACATTCACCCTCTTCCAAGAGCTTGGTATTATCCATGATTGCAATGAGTAAAAAGTTCTAGATACACTGGACTTATACAGTCCGCTATCTGCCTCAAAATATGAGGGGGAAATGGATCCAGAGGGGAGCCTAATTTACACTTGCATAGGCAGATCATCAATTCCTCTTCACTTGGGGTATAAAGTGTAACAATGTGCCAGTTACTGACAACATGTTTAGACTAGGCACTAGGGGGCATATGCATCGACATTGCGTTTTGGGATTACCAAATTGCAAATTTTACCAAATCGCAAATTGCGTATCGCAAAACGGAATGCATGAAAAAAATAGCTAATAAATTGCGATTCGGTAATATTCGCAATAGCTATTTGCGATCCTGAAATATCGACTCACAAACTTTGCGAAAACGCTATTAGCGGATCGCAAATTGCGATTCCAATAATACTATGCAGCATGATGATGTCAGAATCAGGAAGTGACCACGCCCATGCTGTTACCTGTGTGCTGAGAGTGAGGAGGAAGCAGACTATTGGAGAACTGCAAATTTGAAAAGTTTGGGACTTTTAAACTGGTACAGTCAGCAGCATGGCTTCAGAAACACCACAGAAGGAGAGAAAAAGGCAAAAGAAATTCAGTGAAAAGGAGTTGGAGATACTAATAGAAGAAGTGGTGAGAAGCCATGATAAATTGTTTGGAAAACAGTCACTGCAGGTACCAGAGTCTGAAAAAAGAAAATTGTGGCTGGGAATGCAAAGAAAAATAAATGCAGTGGGAGTTGCTCAGCGCAGCATATCAGATTTGCGCAAAAGGTGGTATGACCTGCGTAGTCGTGCCAAAGAAAGGGTTACAGAAAGGCTTGCTGAAGCCAAAAAAAACTGGAGATGGCCCATCCACCCAAACAACACCCACAGCCACGGAGGACCTTGTGGAGTCCACCCTGCAGCCGGAGGCAGTTGTTGGAGTAACCACAATAGATTCCTCAGCACCACCCAGGGGCATATTATCAAGAACGGCGTTAAAAGTATCGCCGGTTTAGCGGCAGAAAACTGCTGCTAAAGCAGCGATAATGGGCTTGATAATATGCCCTGGAGAATTCCAATAGAAGCCCATGTTCACACCAGAACATGGACTTCTATTGGAATTCTCAAGGGCATATTATCAAGCCCATTATCGCCGCTTTAGCAGCAGTTTTCTGCCGCTAAACCACCGATAGTTTTTAACGCCGTTCTTGATAATATGCCCCCCAGTACCTCCCAAGGTAAGATGCATGCTAATTAACATCCACATTTCAGTGTTAGCAAACAAACAGCATAAGTCAGATCTGGCTTAGTGTAGAACATAGTATTCCAGACCATGTTTTACTTGTAACACACAAATGCATTATGGGAATTGCAGTCAGCAAAAACACAAGGGAAGGCTGGTGGGTAGCAAACCAGATCAGTTAAAATCTATCGTGACAGGAAAGTCAGTCTCCACACACAGTGTGTTTCAAAATAACTTTATTGAACAAGACAATGTACAAAAGTGAAAACATGTCCAAATATGCTAACTAATCATGCACTGTTCAACATCACAGATGCACGTGAACAAGAGTCAGAGGACAGTGATGGACATGCACCACCAGAGAGTGAGTCTCAGTCAGGAGAAAACATAGAAGTCTCACCAGCACCCACAACACCAGCTCCAAAAAGACGCAGGATCACAAATGGAACCATTGCCTGCACTTGAAACAGGGGATGAGGGACTACCTGAGCCTACAACAGCACAGCCTGTGAATACACCCACAGCAAGACCACGTGTACAGCTGCAATGTAGGAACATGAGATTCAGGAGAAGCAGGGCAGCTGCAAAGATGAGAGACGCTGAAGGCGAGAGTTCCACATCCTACGATGGTCTAGAGAGTGCCATGTTAAGGGTACAGCACCTGCAAGTGAAACCTTTCCACTCTTGCATGCAAAATGGGGGACATGAGTGACAGTATCAAGCATCTAACAACAGCTGTGCAGGAAGGTCGCAGGGAAACCAATGAACAATTTGGTGAGATGACTGTAGCACTCGGGGACCTATGCAAAGTCTAGAAAGATGATCAGGTGTCACATCGCAAAAGACACCAGCAATTTCTTGGACGCTTGGATGGGTACACTAGGGCCATCAACCGGCTTAGCACTACAACTGCACAACTATCCCGACGTGCAAAAGGAATGCAGTTGAAAATGAGCCATTGCTGCGGAGATGTTGCCAGGGGACTGATCCAAGTCACAAATGCTGTGGAGCAGATGCAGACCAATGCTGTTGCTGCCAGTAGTGACATGGCTGGGGGGGATAGTGAGGATGCCTCCAGCCACAGTAGCAGCTTGGCACCAGTGACGGAATTCAGGAGGTGCAGCACACGTAATACGCCAGGATCAGAGAGCTCGCAAAGGGATGTGTCTGAGCCCCCAGAACGGGCAATGGGAGTGCGAGGACACAGGAAATAGTGTGTCCATGTCCACAGGAATTGTTTTTGGTGAAGCAACCAGAAACTACATTTGTCTGGACTGATGTAAAGTACCATGACAAACCATTATGTCTACACATCATTATTTTTAGGCTTCGCAAGTGTGCAATAACACTACTGTTAATGTTGGGTTAAATAAATCTAGCTGGCAAAGTAACAGTGTTGTGTTTGATTTGATCAATAACCACCTCAAAAATAATTCAGGGTAATTTCTGCACGTCACTGTCTCCCTTCAGCTGCACTCGCTGCACTTCCTGCTTGTTGTGGGTGTATGTTCTCCTCATCCTCATCGGGGTCACTATCCGATGTTTCAAGGGGTACGCCTCTGGCAGTTGCTATGTTCTGCAACATGGCACATGTGGCAACTATTTTACAGCAGGTGTCTGGCCTGTACTGCAATGCACCACCTGTTTTATGTAGGCAGCGAAATCGACTTTTCAGCAGTCCAAAGGTCCTCTCAATCACATTGGGCATTGTCCTGTGTGCTGCATTGAGCCGGTGTTCACGTGGTGTGCTTGGATTCAGGTATGGTGTCAAGATGAATGGGCGCACAGCATATGCGCTGTCACCTATGGAGAAACAGCCAATATGTTAGTCACTGCTATGTTTCACATGGAAATGAAAATCTGCATAAGAGAGTGACATGTGTTTACCAAGCAGGAATCCTTCTCCAAATTCACCCCCAGAAAGACGTGTATGTATGCCGCTGTGCCTAAAGATATAGGAATCATGCGTACTCCCTGGGTATCTTGCCACTATGTCCGTGATGATGTACTTCGCATTGCATTTCACTTGCATGTTCAGTGAATGATATGACTTCCTATTCCTGAAGATATACTCATTCGCTGAGGGGGGACATATGGCTACATGTGTCCCATCTATGCAACCAATTACATGGGGATGTTGGCTATCTGGTAAAAGTCCATTTTAGTTTCAAGCAATTCCTGTGGGCTAGTTGAGAATCTGATGTGTTGGTGCATCCTCAGCAACATAGCGTCCAGGAACGCATTGAAGAAACGCGATAGTGAACTTTAGGAAACACCGCCAGCTGTAGCTATTACCTCCTGGCAGCTATCAGACGCGGGGAGGTGCAGGGAACACAGGACCTGCACATGGGTGGGGATGGCATGTGTCCTGCGAGATTGACGCTGCAGTAGTGGGTCTAATTCTGCAATCATATCATGTATCATTGCTGCATTTAATCTATATTTCTCATCGATTTCCTCCTCTGTCTGCCCCAACAGAGTAACGCGCACTCTGAAAATGCGCTCCTGTATCCTCCTTCTCCTCTGTGCTGCTGCTCTTAGCCTCATCCTCCTCGCCATGACGTAGAGAGCTGCCATCATGAAACATATTGAGGCCTTCTGGGGATGTTTAAATACTTTCCCAAATGTTTCCCACCTGATTTGATTATTTTCACCTGGTTACCACCTAGTTTGATTTGGTGGTATTTAGCGAATGCAAAATTGCGATTCCTTATTTAGACGCAATTTGCGAATCTTCATGCATAGCTTTGCGACTCCGCAATTGCGATTCGCAAAAAAGCATTCGCAGTTTTGGAAATCGCAAAATAGGTAATCGCAAAAATTTGCGAAAACCTTGGAAAATCTGCGATTTTGCTTGATGCATTGCTTATTGCTATTTTGCAATCGCAAACGCCCATTTTTAGCGATTCACACTGTTTGCGATCGCAAAATGGCTTGATGCATCTGGCCCTAGATCCCTAGTTTCACTAGGGTTTGACCTTAAGAGATTGGACTGAATCCTCAAGATTTATTGCTCAAAAAAAATTCTCAACCTGGAACATAAGTTTGTGTTGATTTGAAACAGAGGCGCAACTACTTTAGGGTCAGTGAAGTTAGAGACAATTAAAACAATTTCTTTGGTGCTATTGTTTGCTTCACTGATTTTTTGGGTATAGAAGGTGAAACATGTGTGCTTTAGATTTTTATGGTAAAAACTCAGGGCTTGTTTATGTTGAATTTTCTTTCTTTCTTGATACTGTTGTCTCCACTGATCTTCCAGTTTTTTTTACAAAGTTTACTTTCTGAGGCAATTTCGTCAGAAAACCAATGGGCTGAGGAGGAGTGTCTCATATTCCTAGAGTTAGATTCTGGTGCAACCTTGTTGGCCGCAGTTGACAGCCATTTCTCAACTACCACATCATCTATAGAGACATGTCCTGTTAGTGTGGGTTTGGAGGATATTAGGGTATCCTGCAGATTAGTTATAGCAAATCGGTTCCAGGCGTGGCCCCTCAAGACCAGCCGATCTCGCTTCTGTCTCTTTGGGGTCGGCAAAGGTTAGAAGGAAGGTATTAAAAAATGGTCTGACCAAATTTCTTCCTTAGGGGTTTTCGGAGCAGATTGAAGTGCTGGAGAGGATCACATCAATAGAATATCCTGCCCTATGGGTAGGTCCCGTTGGTATCATCAAAAGATTAAAGGCCACTAAAGTGTCAAGGAAACGCTGGACCAGAGGATTTGTGGCATTGTCCACCTGAGTGTTAAAATCGCATAAAACTGCAAAACTAGCGTAAATAACAATCTTATGTGCTAATGCCTGTGTAAGAGAATAAATAATGTCCTCTGCATAACCCAGGGAAGATAGAATAGAACCTCCACAAAAGACCACTGTGCTGAGGGTGAGAAGCAGAAGCCCAGTGCCTCAGCGTCTTTTAGATCATTGACCTGAAAGGAGGCGCATTTAAGCATTTTCCTAAATGCTATGGCTAGACCACCACCACTTTTGCTAACTCTGTATAGGCGGATACAAACGTAATTGTCAGGTAGCCAAAGCTGAAGATCAGGGTAGGAGTCCTCGCCTAACCAGGTTTCTGTCATAAAACGTACATCTAATTGCAAGTCACCTAACAGATATTAGACTACCACAAGAAGTTATAAGCCCTCCAGGCCTGGCCTCACACACTCGGAAGTACTGAGTACAGACTCAGCAAGGGCCACACCTCAGGCCAAGCCCTTACCCCTAGAGATAATGCCAAGATGCCCATTGTTGCCTTAAGGGTGATGCCATATTTGAAAGCACTGCTCTTTGAATCATAGGGGGCTACATTCACCTCAGCCCCAGCTGGTGGTTCTGCAAAGATGGCGCTGCCATCGTATGAGTGAAGCTTCCCATGTAAAGCTTCCCTATTATTGTGCACAATAGGGCTGTAGAATCCAAGTTCATTCTCCATTAAACTTAAAAATGGGGGTAGGGAGTGCCTCATGGGGATGCTCTCCCACAGTGTGTTCCTCTGAGGCTTCCCTACAGGTGCTTCCCAATGGTGTTGTTTTGTGGCCCCCCACCAACACTGGTACCTCACCAGCGGTCCCCTGTGCTGCTCATTGACATCTAAGGAGTGACTCTGCTTTGGTAGCGACTCCGGTTCTTATATGTCCAAGGCTGATTCTTGCTCCAGAGCTGCTGCTTGGCCCCAGCGGCATCCAGGCAGCCAGCCATCCAGACTCCTATCCCATGTGGCTGCCAACTTTGATGTTGCATCTTGGGCACTCACCCATGCCAATGCCTCACCAAAGGTCTGTTGATGCGGTGCGTGTTGTATTTTTGTGGTAATTCTGAAAGAAGGTGACTGTGCTCGTTATTTACCAAGGGTTGATTCCTGCATTAAAGTTGTTATTTGGTCTCAGTAGTACCCAGGTCAGCAGCTGCTCAACCCTCTGAACCATGCAGCCACCATCTTAACTTTTAAGTACAGCCATGCTTGCTCTGGCAGTGCACATTCCTGAGGTCTCCGAGGGGCCCCTCCCAATCTGGGGTACTCAAAGAGGTGTGCCAAACAGCCTCTCTTGCACTGCGGGTCTATTTGAGATTGATTGACGAACTGGGCAGGGTGATGCTGCAGAGTTGGAAGTTTAGTCAAGGGAGAAGGCTCTCACTCCGTCGCCATCCTGGCCATGCCCCCTGTGCACCTAATTTAATGGGCCTGTCAGGGGAGATAGATCAGTGGTATACATGTGCAGCAACCATATTGGAAAGACAGTTCAAAAGTAGGCATGTCAAGATATACATTCTTTATTTCATCCCAAGTTGGGTTTTATTGAGAAGAATTTGTTGGAAGATCATAGCGTAGCCAAGCACCAGTTGTAGTATAACGAACCACATCAACGAAGAGACCTTAGAAGCTGTGCAGGAAGACAGTGGTGTTGTTCAAAATAAGCAGGGCAAGATGTCTTTGAAAATGTGCACCAAATCCTATGAGACATAACACAAGACAAAACATTGGATTTAGATAGTCCAAGCAAGCATTGGATAACTCTTTGTTGTAAAAGTGTACTGTGCAATGACATTTTCTTTTGGAATACATGTGTGTGCTCAACTAATTATTCATCTGAAAGTTTCAAAATTAACCATTAAAGGAAGCAATTTGAGAGGCCCCACTTTCTTTTTAAAAAAGAACCAGAGCTTTTTATTTAGTGTTTGGCCATGTGTGGCATATTCACTGGTATATTTTCATAAAATGAATTAGGAAAACCTCAGCGCCCCTGTACTAAGTGATATTTTATCATTTGCGGCAACAATTGTTAAAAACGGACAACCCTCTGTTAAATAGCCATGATGCTCTACAGTGATTTGACTAATATATAGACCTTCTTATACGGCATTAGTCTACATTTGAACCAACTCCTCCTATTATGCCAGCCAGGCACCCAGACCACCCACAGGCCCGGCAGCACTGGGGCATTTTATTTAATTTGACCAGCCCTCCATTCTAGCAATCACTACTACACCCTTGGGCGACATGCAGTTGACATGTTCTGTATGTATTAAATGTGAAAACAGATTGACTTAATAGGAGAAAGTAATTGCCCTTATTTACTGTATGGATCAGAATAACTGAAGTTCTTTTCTTTCATTCACTCTACAGGTCCTGGCACGTATCATAAATGTTGGCAAACATTCAATACAAAGTTAACAAAACCTGTTTACAAAAAAGCCATTAGCTCGCATAATTCTTTGCTTCGTTTAAACTCCTTTCTCAGCAAATAGTCTAAGTAGGTATTGCGCGGATTGGGATTTCCAATGAAGCAGTAATCATTTAGTAATTAGAGGAGTGCTGAATAATACTAAAAGTTGTAAAGATCAATAATACTGAACTGTTGCATCTGGAGCATCGAATGTGCCACTTGAATGAAGAATCATTAGCCACTCTGCCCATTCAGGAGCCATGGGTGGCAGAAATTAATGTGTGACGTAAATGTGTAATGACTTTCGTCGCCATGTGCTCTTTGATGTTGAAAATGTGTTCAGATGTTTGTGGCACCTATGCATATATCCTTTTCTCTGATTAGAACAGAATCATCAAAACTGAATGACTTCTTGAGAGTGTGTGAGCGTGCTTGCGCACGCACAAAGGACGTGAGTTTGAAGTAGACCGTGGTGAGAGTGAGCAGGAGTGTGTTTCACCAAATCACAAAAGGAACGCCATCTGAATGAAACACTTATTTACTGCGAAGTTTGATGTAAAATCATTCAGTAGTTTTTGCAGTAGTGGAGGCCAAATATTTTCAATGGCAGCAAAAAAGAACAAGCCATGGCAAAGCCAATAGGTCTGACGTTGGCTGCCCTCCTTCTGGTAGTTGTTGGGCCTTCATCAATCAAAAACAAAAATTGGCTAATTGCAAAAATGTTTTTGGTCTTAAAAAAGCAGACTTTAGTATTAAAGTTGCTTCTATCCAGAGAGAACCTGGCTTGGTAGTTTGGGCTGGACTGTTCCCATGAGGAGCATGGTCAAGACTGATTTCCATATGGCTGGGTCCAAACTGAAGTGGCATGGTGAGCAAAAGACCGATAGGTTGGAGTGCTACCCCCAGCTATTGCCAGTGGTTATATCGATTGCAAGCAGCCTCCCATCATCTTTTGTATGTTTCATTAGTATTTTTACTCCCTGGCATTGAAGAGAACAATTTTTATGTGGAGGTGCTCCTTGTGAAAGCGCAGCATACCTTAAGTCATAGAGAAGTCAGCCAGTGGCTGAAATGGGCTGACGCATTGCCCTTAATGCATGCTGTAGTGGGTGGAAGAAAAATGTGAAAGGCACAGCGACAGACTAATGGATGAAGTCTTGCTGAGAACCCCAATAAGTATGTTACACACATAATCTTAGCAAAATTAAAAGGTCTTTGCTAACACAGACCTAAAAAGCCAATTGGTCTGGCATTGTCTGCCAGCCTCTTGCCTTTGAGAAAGGAGGCAAGAAAGAAAGAAGGTGTGAAAGAAAAAAAGACTACAAGAAAGAAAGAAACACATCAAAAAAGAAAAACAGAAAGAAACAAATAAACAAAACAAAAAAAAAAACAAGGTTGGACAGATAGAGCGCACTGCTTATAGTCAGAGTTCATGTGAGCTGAAGGCAAGTAAGCAAGAAAGAAGAAACACACAGAAAGAAATAAGTAGAGATGGAAAAGAGAAAGAAAGAAGAAAAATTAAGGCAAGAAGGACAAAAGAAGAAACTTAAATTCTGTGTCCCAGTGGAACCCGTGAGATCTCATTGTGCTAAGTCAGATAGGGGGACAGGCGAAGAGACCAATGGAGCTAGTAGGGGTCGCCAGTGACTGGAGCCCATGATCCCGTGCACCTCGAATGCTGATGATGGAATGGGGGTAGAGAACTTGTTGGCATACCCCTCCCAAGGAGAGTAAGCTCCTTATGCAAGGGAGATATATCCAGGGTTATCTAGTAATCGTTCAAACAGGCAGGAAATGCCAATAGTACCTAAATTCCATTTTACATTATTGGAAGCTGAAGTTACATCAGACACACTGGTAAAGATTGCTTTGTGGAATGTAGCAGGAATAGCTAGACTATTGCTTGACGCTGAGTGGGGCAAATTCATTGACACCTTTGATATATGCCTATTTCAGGAAACGTGGGGGCATATTATCAACGGCATGCATTGAATATCGCAAATCGGGCTTAGTGCGATTTTGATTATCGCCGTCTATCGCTGGATTACATCGCCGTGTTAGCGGCGTATTAGCAACGCCTAGCTCACAGGCGATGTACAAACCAGCGATAGACGGCGATAATCATCATTAGCGTGTGAAATCAAGCGATGATTTCACAGCGCTAATGAAAAGCTTGTTAATATGGGAGTGTGGACTTAACCTGTCAATCCACCTCCCATACTAAACATGCTTAAGTCAGGTTTTGACCAGACGTTAGGATCCGGCGATAACCGCGGTTAGTGGGACTTTTAATATCGCTTCGCAAGACCGGGGCCGCCTTGTTAATACAGCGCTGTTGTGTTAGCGCCCTCTTTCATGTTGTATTTTTGAAGGAACGCCTACTTTGCATCTCATTAGCGATGTTTATCGCTGGCATGAGATGCGTTACAAAATCGGCTGCTAACATGCGCTAATGCATGTTAGCGACGCCTTGTAAATAGGGCGATAACAATATCGCCGCTTTAGCGGCAAAAAGTGCCGCTAAAGCGGCGATACTGCCCTTGATAATATGCCCCGTGGTGTCTTACTCCCTTTTACAGAAATGTGTATACATTTTTTTGTGTGGCAGCATCAAAGACCTCAAAGGGAAGGCCCTCAGGGGGACTGGGTGTCTGAATTAAAACCACACTTCGTTGTGGTATTAGCATTTTGCCCTGTGACTCAAAAGATATTTTAGCACTCAGACTTCTGTTTCCTTCAGGCCCACCTCTGAAAATATACAATTTATATAATAGAGTGGTGGGGAGAAATGAAGAAACCACCACCATGTATCAACTGGAGCACCTGCTCTTGAAACACGGGGCAAAGCACCTTACCTTGGTGGCAGGAGATCTTAGTTCAACCTTTGAACCGATAGCTGCTGTTCCAAATGATCTAACTTGTGAGATAGATAACCAATGGGGTATACCCCACTTAAAACCACCTAAAGTAAGATGGTCCCCAAAATCAGGCCAGTTGCTGGCATTAACACTAAATCACAACCTTAGAGCCACTAACGGTTGATGTCCTTCGGATCGGCAGGGTAAAAACACTTTTAATAGACCAGGCCACTGTAGCAGAGTAGACTACTTCCTGGTACAAGTCGACTTTTGGCCCGCCATTAAGGATATGGAAGTGATGAATCGAGCAGATAGCGACCACAACGCCCTTAGACTGACAATATGTATTAAAACATCCTTACATCATGGGAGGAGGGGTAACAGTGATATTGGGGAACTTCAGCCCTCCAACAATATCAGATCCATTAGGTGGGAACGGGTAGTCAAAAAACCAGTAGCCCTTGATATTATCAAGAAATCTGTTGTGGAGGACTATGAACATCTGTCAAAGCTCCCTAGCAATTTGAGAAATGAAGTTATGGTAAAAACCCATGATATGCTGGGGGCAAAAATTAGGGATGTCTTGGCTAAGCCGAAAAGAAAAGAGAAACTACGCCTAAAACCTGAGTCATGGTATAATAGTCCCTGTAGGGTGGCTAAAAGTGAGCTTCTTGCCTCTATTAAAACTAAATCGCAAGCAGAGATTACCAATTCTAGAGCTCACCATAGGAAAGTGATCCTAAATGCAAAGAGGGAGTGGGAAGACTCGCTATGGTTGAACCTGCATGAGGCCCTGGTTAACAAGAATACCAAAGAATTTTGGAAAGTGGCAACTGTGGCCTCAAGTGGGAATAAACCTATGCCTGAGTTCTGTATCCAGCCAGAAGAGTGTGTAACACATTTTAGCCAGCTGTATTCAGACAAACACAAGATGGCAAATGGCGACTTTATCTTAACATCTAGTAGTGCCCTATCGGAGCCTGAAAATGTGAAATACTCACTTGGTGAGACTGTAAAGGCAATTAATTCCTGTGCTCCTAGACGTGCGCCAGGGCCCGATAGGATACCAAATGACCTCTATAGAGAAAACCCAGAATTCATTGGCCCATATCTCAATTTGCTCTCCAATAGTATCCTCTCGGGCATGGAAATCCCATACTCATGGAAGCTAGCAGAAATAGTTACCATTTTTAAGAAGGGGGACCGTGCACTCCCAGTGAACTACAGGCCTACTAGCCTTGTAGACTCCCTGCAGAAAATCTTTTGCAAACAGGTGCTTGCCCATCTCCAGGATTGGATCTGTGAGGGGAATATCATTTCAGAAGGGCAGGCAGGTTTCAGATCCCAAGTGAACATTATAGATCAAGGGGCATATTATCAAGGCGGCGTTAAAGAATTATCGCCGCTTTAGCGTCCGTTTTCGGACGAAAAGCGGCGATAATTTTATTGCCTAATTAACAAGGACACGCTAGCGCTTGATTCCTTGAATTAGCGTCCGTTTTCTGCACGCCTCCCATCGCATCGCTAATGAGATGCAAAGGAGGCGTGCCTGTGAAAACAACATGGGGAAATATCGCTAACCCAGGTATCGCCATATTAACAACGTGGGTTAGCGATATTTTAAATCGCGTTAAGTATGCCTTAACGCAGGAATTTAACGTCTGCTAAATTCCTGACTAAGGCATTCCTAACATGGGGGGTGGATTGTGTGGCTAAGACCACAGGCCCTATTCACAAGATTATCGCAGTTTTTCCATGGAACATCGCTGAAAAACCAGCGATGTTCCATGGAAAACACCGCTATCACTGGAAAATTATCGCCTTTGCGCTAAGCGTTGTTAATACAGCGCTAGCATGGCAATAATTTTCAGCGATAGCCGGCGATACTATTCCCCACGCTAAGAGCGGTCAGCGATAATTATCGCTGCCGCTTGATAATATGCCCCCAAATCTTTCGCTTCACTTGTATTTACTGGATGGAAGTGAACATCAACAACAGCAACTTGTATGTCGCCTTTGTTGATCTCTGAGCGGCCTTTAATATGGTCCCTAGAGCAAAACTATGGGAAGTTTTAGAAGGAATGGGAGTCCCGGTTCCCCTATTGAACATCTTAAAAAGGTTGCATGTGGACACTCTGGCTCAAGTGAGGTGGGGGGAGAACGGGGCACTGACGGAGGCGATCCATATTAATAAATGAGTAAGACAGGGGTGCGTTTTAGCGCCCACATTGTTTACCATGTTCATAAACGATGTTATAAAGTCTTTGAGCAGGGATGGGTGTGATGCACCAAAAATAGGAGGACGGAGGGCCCCTGCTCTCCTTTTTGCAGATGACACACTGCTTATTTCTAAGTCGCCTCAGGGGCTCCAACAGTTGTTGAATGATTTCCAGGCATTTTGCTTGGAACGGGGTCTCGAGCTAAATAGCTCCAAAACTAAATGCATGTTCTTTTCTTCCAGATCAACAACAAAGTGTAAAAAGCAGATGTACGTAGGTGGCGCTCCTTTAGAGCTAGTGGATGAGTTTGATTATCTTGGCTTGAAACTCACAAAGAATTTAAGATGGGAACAACAGATGGAAAGGGCACAGCTATCCCTGATACAACATACAGTGAGTATAGCAAAAATCCACAGGAAAACCACATCTAGAAGGGTGGCACCGGCGTTAGAGATTTATAATGTTAAAGCTTTAGGTGCAGTTTTGTACGGTGCGGAGCTGTGGGGCTGTACTAAAGTTAGCTACCTGTTAGTAATTGAACATACATTTTTTAGATCGCTGTTAAATCTCCCGGCAAGCACCCCGTTGACTCCTCTCTACCTAGACCTGGCCCAGAAAAAGATTACTCACAAAATTGAGCTTAGACTGCCCATTTTTTGGCATCGGCTATGGTAAACTGCAGCACTTGAGTCCTATAGAGTGGGCCTTCTTGAATTGATGACACCAACATGTGAGAGTAAGATCCTGTGGCTTCGTACCCTCAATAAAATGTTACAGAGGCTAAGTCTAGGTGTATTGGGACCAACCGGAAACTCTGTGTCAGATTATTAAAACTAGCTTTAAAGCGGTTTACTGGGGTTTTGTGGAGATCGAATCTGTAATAAATTGCAAAGGATCGCTCTCGGCTGCTTTTATTGATTTTAAACCGACACCATCCTTTGAGGATACTATAGATGAAATTGTACCTCCTCTAGCAAGGAAACTATACCTACAGTTTAGGTATGGCTGCCTACCTGTAAAATACTTCAAAAGAAAATGGTGTAAAGTAGGAGATAGGCTGTATGAGAACTGTACCTGTTTCCAAGGGCGATCAGAGTCAACCGAGCATGTATTCATTTTTTGCCCCTTGCATAGTCAGTCTCGAAACAAATGGATAGCCCCACTCTGTAGAAGTTTGGGAGTAAGAAAGTACAAGGAGGCATACAGAATAATGCAGACAGTTGCATCCCGTATTATAGTTTTCTGTACAGCCAAGTTTTTAATGGCAATGTGGATCAGGCGTGCCAAGTGTTCCCTTAATAGTTCCTAGGCTGTTACACCACTGAAGGGCCTCGTAAAATTGTATGGTGTAACCTGAATTATTCTGTGTGGACTACTGTCTTTTAATACTATTTAAGACATCTGCTGAATTTTTTAGCTGGTTTTAAATTATTTTTATGATAAATTATCGGTCTATTTAAAAATGTAACTTTTATTGTTTTTATTTTGCTGTTATTGTAATGGACAATGGACGCGTATTGTAAATGTCTATGTTTTTATTGTGTCTGTAAGTGTTTGTTTTTATGTTGTACTTTTTTGATCTATAGTGATCGAAATAAAGTCTTTTGAACTGAACTGAAAAGAATTAAAAGGAATAAGAGAACGAAAAAGAAATAAGGAAATAAAGAGGAAGGAAAGAAGGAAAGAAGGAAAGAGATAAAGGAACAATACCATGCCTAGACTAACTTTAAAACATTTTCCACTTCTGCTGTGTGCTGTACAGTGGAGCACACATGCAAAATGGAAAAAATATGTGGGAATAAAAGCATTTCTCAATTTTAACACCTGCTTTCAAGCGGTATTATATTTTCGTGCAAAATCCTGTCAACTGTTGTTAGTAGATAAGTTTTGCACCAAAAACCATGGGTGGTTGCATGAGAATGCTCGTGTAGCACCCATGGAATGATCCCTTGATGCAGAGTAATGCAAAACAACTCTTTATGCTGCTTTGCATTACTTTGAGGCAATTTCCAATGCCGGTAAGTAAATCTAACAAAAATATTTGGAACAAGTTTATGTTACATTTGTTATGGAAACCTAGTGTTTACACAGAATATGGGAAATAAAAATATCGTGGGACAAAATATTGTGTCAACAACATCGAGGACAAAAAATATTATGAAGGTAAGTGTCTATAGGTAAGCAAAGTTTTGCTATATATAACGCCTCATATATGTACTTTGACGACATATAGACATATATATCTTCAAGGTAAATAGATGTGAAGTTAAGAATAGTAAATCCATTGTTATCTATTTGCACTTACATTCTCAATATGTTGGTTGTCGATATTTTTGACATGATATTCTGTCAGTGATCCGGAAACCCAGCCCAAAAGGTTTGTAAACCTTGTCCCATAACTAGAAAATGTCTATCTTTCTATCTCTCTTTCTGTTTCATTATCTTTATCTCTATAATATATAGCTCTATCGCTACATTTATCACTCTATCTCCCTCTATATTTCTCTCTTTCTCTATGTCTGTCTGTCCAAAATCTACAAGGTTCTTCATACTATCTACATGGTTTTCCCAGTTATATTACCCAGATGTCATAATGCAGGTGCCTTATTATCCCTTCAAACTTAGCACGACTCCTTGGCATTCTTGTGGCACAAGTGTTCTAGCGTATCTCCACCAATAAAGATGTCAGCATGGAGGCATGATGCCAAGACAGAAACGCATATACATTTCAACTGCCACCTTGTCCTCATCTGGATAGGAGACATCATAGGAAATTGGAAAATCAAAAGAAAAAAAGGTGCCTGTATTATTGTTGTATCATTGCTGTGGAGTATTCTGCTGCTCCGCTTCTTCACTGTAAAATTATGTGAAGACTTAACTAGTACTACAAGGTCCCAGGGTTTCTTGATGCTCCTCATTAAGAAACCATTTGGAGGTGCTGACCAGCAGCATGTTCATCTGGAATTTCTCTGTACGAAAGCATATCCAATACAAGCAACCCTCAGACAAGTCATAGCTCTGGCTTTGAGGGTATCCTTCAATGATTGTAGTAGACTATTTCTTTTAGTGTGCATTATCATGTTGATGTATGTTTCTTTCCCCATAGACATGTTACTAGTTGAAATTGGACACCCCTGCCACCATTTAATTTTCTTCTAGTGCTTTGTGCTCTTTATGGGAGCTTTCTGGCTCCAACTGAGAAGTGGCCACTATCTTGGACTGTATTCCCTCTGACCAATATTCAGTTTATGCTTTGATGTTCTCATGTTTATTTTAATTTTGCATTGATCGCCAGTATCTTAACCTGAAGGTCTCTAGATTGAGTAGATATTGCTGGACTTCAGTTTGTAATTGTATCCTCCCCGATGTTATCTTGCTGACGTGACATGTCACGGCAGAAGCCATGCCCTCTTTGCTTGGTAGGCTTATTGAGCACAATGATAGGGTGTCTGCAGAGCGGACACACACACAGTAGGCACGCCATTGGAATACCAAAGGCAAGCCCATCTGCGGCCGCCAGCCCACACCTGGACCTCTCATCTGAAATTACATCATTGATGACAAACCTGTGCATGGTGGGGGCGTGAGTTATAGTTACTTTAGTGCACATTCCACGAGATAACTATAACTGTGAATTTCAGTGAATTACTTAATTTATAATTGTGTTTTAACTGACATTTTGACCTTACTATAACAACCCTTTAAACTTACTTTTTTTGTGTGAATATACATATGTATTAAACCCAGTAGCCCTCACCCCTAGTTAGTTATAGTTAGGACCACATTTCCATAGGACATAGATTTTTTGGTTTGCTAATGACTTTGGCGCTGTTTGACTAATCTTCATAAGACTTTCCCAAAAAAGTTAATCCACCTTAGCTTCTTCCTGGAAAGTTCTGGAGTTCGTGATCAAGTGGGGTCTGAAAAAAAGGGGTGTCCAAAAGCATGTTTTCCTCATGCATTTTTCCAAAGGAAAATTGAACAGTGATTCCACAAGAACAACTGAATGGAATTACACCAAATTTGGACTAAAGGTAGATATTGGTCCAGAAAGCAGGATTTTTGTGATTTAGTGTAAATCCATTCAGTATTTACTGAGAATTTAAGACTAAAAATGTATGTATATATCACATCCGAGTGGATCCTCAGAGCCAACAGATCTAAAGATATAATCTGATTCCCTGCCATCACATCATCAAAGATGTAGCTGCAGCCATTTCATGACTCAGGGGTTAAGTCACCTGCCCTCAAAAAAGTAATCAAAACATATAGGGGCAGATTTACAAGCCCCCTGCGCCACCAGTACGTCACTTTTTGTGACGTACTGGTGGCGCAGGGGGCTGCTCCATATTTACAAGGAGAGGAAAAGCCACCCTGCGTGACTTTTCCTCTCCTTGTAAATACAGCCCCTTCACACGCAGCACTTTGCGGTGAAGGGGCGTTCCATGGGTGTTGCTGTGGGTGTTCCCACGCAGCACCCATGGAGCTAAGACACATCTCCAGAATTACGAGAATCGTAACTCTGGAGATGCGTTTAAGCTACGCCACCCTAGAGGTGGCGTAGCGAGGCACACCGAGGAGAAATGTTTTCATTTCTCCTCGTTTTTCCTCTTTCAATGCGTGCTGCATTCTGCAGCACGCATTGAAGAGGAAAATGGTTGTAGTGATTGTTTTTGTGCAGGAAGGTTCCCCTTCCTGCACAAAACTAATCTCCCACGACGCATGAGCATCCTTGCACCATGGTGCAAGGGTGCCTGCGCCGGCACATGGTTGCAGTTTGTGCGCCAGCGCAGGGGAAGCACAAGGATGCGACATATTCTTGTAAATATGTCGCATCCCTGTGCTTTCCAAACTAACGCAGCATGGCGCAGCAAAATGACTTGCTGCGCCGTGCTGCGTTAGTTAATTGTAAATCTGCCCCATAGAGGGCAGCATAAGGATACCCTGCCCCCAAGGACTGGTGGGAGGTTCCCAGAGCCCCGCCCCCCACCTCCGGGCCAAAAACTGTATTTTGTGTCACTGCACCACAAATCTGTGGAGAATTCGTGGTATGGTCACAGAAAAAAATGGGCTCCACCTTTTTAATGTTTATACCCCTGGATGGGACAGGGTCAGGGGGTTGTTTTTTAAAATGTTTTTGAGGGATTGAGACATGTGACCCCCATCTTTGAGCCATTAGGGGGCCCCAGAGATCCAATACCCAGGACCAAATTGCATTACATGGGATCTGGTACATGCCCCTCTTCCTGTGCCAGTTTGAGGCCCCGTGGAGACCATCCCCTTAGCTGATTTACTTTTTAAGGGGGGTGTGGCCCCTCCTACCTCACCAACCCATAAAATGACCGTTTGACCCCTCATCGGTGTGGTCAGAGAAAAAAGGTGGATCCAGTTTTTTAATCATGAACGTTGTCCTGTGTAGGACAGTGCCATGGTGTCATTTTTTGAGTCGTTTGTGGGGATGCAGGCATTTAGGCCCCATCCCTGAGCCATTAGGGGCACCAGGGATACCAGCTCCAAACCAAATCACATTAAAGGGGAGGGGGCACATGTCTCCTCTTCATGTCCTGTGCCATTTTAAGGCCCTGTGGGACACATCCCCGAGTTGTTTTACTTTTTATGGGGGGTGTGGCCCCTCCTCGAGCACTAACATGACCCCGGGGACCCCCTCCCCAGGCTGATTCCATTTGTGGTTGCCATTGGTGCCCAGTTTCCAACTGGGATACCAATAACAATTAGAGCCCTTGGAGCCTCAGAGGGACACTGCAGCCCCTGCTGGCACCCACCCAGAGGAAGCCAGATACATTTGTTCGCTCTTGCCCGGTGCACGCAGCTTTTTTTGACAGGTGCTAATTTGTGGTCCTTATCTGCGAGAGCAAGGGCAAGGAGTTGAAGTTCTCCCTATCTGTGCTTTTGTGGGCAGGAAACAACAGAGTTGCAGGGGTTGGTGTCCCTGGAACACTGCTGACATTGGGTCCCGGGAATGAGGTCCTCAAGGCTTCTGGATAGCTCAGTAAGAGGAGTCCCACTCCCATCCCCACAAAAAGATTTCAGCCCCAGGGGGATAAGGCCCCGGGCCCTTCCTTGCCATGGAGAGGGGGGCGCACCCCTACTCCCCTTTAAAAAATGATCATCCCATAGGGGATAGGATCCCCAGGGCCCTATTGAGGCTTGCAGAGGGGGTCCATGCCCCACTTTCCCAATGAAAAAGCATTAGATTTTGGGATGGGTTACCTGGCCTCTTCAGAAGTCTCAGGGAGGAGGTCTTACAGCCCCCTTCCCATTAAATGGTAAATCTTCCCCAGAAGATAGGGCCCCCCTTGGCTTCAACACGGCTTGGTATGGGGGTCACATGGACCCTCCCCCCAAAATTAAAAAGTAGGAAATATTAAATGAGCAGAGTAGCCGCTCATTTCACATTCATTCACTGCTCCAGCTAATTTGCATTAACTCTCAGCTGCAGCCCTCTGAGTTCTCAAGCCCTGAATGAGGTGTGAAAATTGCTCCCAGAGCAGATACAAAGGCTTGGTGTGGGGTGGCTGCTTATTTGCCTGGCCACACCTCTGGGGTGGGCACATAGGCTCTGCACAGTGGAAGAAGTGTTCCACCATCTTGGATTTAGGCAGACAGGGGCACTGTGGGATTGTTTGCAATAGGGTACACAGGAAATGCTGCCAAGTGGGTAGAGTTACCCCTGGGAACTTTTACTGCAATGTTTAACGAGGAACCAGAAGTCATCCCCACCACAAGCCGATGCCAAGCATAAATGTGGCATCCCCAGTATCCTCATCAGAACACTACTGGATCTGAGGAAGCTCAGAAGAGGCTTAAACCTGCTTACTGTGACCTGAGAAAAGCCTTGAAGGACTGTACCTGCTCTCTCTAGTGGCCAGGACAAAATCATAGACTCCATGGGTCTTCAGGCTGACGCCCTGTTCAGGCTACAGAGACTCAACAACCCACAAGAGGTCCTCCCTTTAACTGCCCAGCTGACCAGTTCCAACTGGACCTGTTATGGACCCTTCTGTAGGTCTCTGCAGAAGTGAGTTAAGACCCCCAAGTGCTGTTCCTGAGGGCCCGGAAACTTTGGTTCTGTCTGTCTGGACTTCTCCTACCATCCCTGAAAATCTTTGACTTTTTATCTCTAAAGAACTCTGGAGGACTGAGGCAAACCTACAACGCCGATCTGACCAAAGAGCATTGTTGCTTGGCTGGAGATTCAACTTCTCCCCACTCTGAGACTATTTGCACCCGCATATCCTCATAGTCAGTACCTCACAGAGATGGTATTCAGTGACATGCAGCACACTTTAGCAACAGCTGACAGCCTAGCCCCTCTGGAGGAATCTGAGCTACAAAAGTGACTAACTGAAAATGTAGAAACCTTGACCAGGCCAAGCGGTCAAAAGTATCTGGTTGTGAAGAGACCTTTCCTGGGCACAAAATGAGAATTTCTCTGGCCAAAAACCAACAGCTTCACTGGAAACTGATGGTTATGCAACCTCGTGAAACCCTCCTCATCTACAGCCTGCTGCCTTGCCCCAATGAAGCTTTTGGAAATCAATTTTAAAGACTATGAGCTCGATTTATATATTGGCGGGCAAATGTCCAATGGCCCAGTGGATATTTCTAGCATTTGTTGCAGGGATTTTGTTTGGAAAAAGAACTATGCCTGGGATTACAGGACGTCAGAATGTAGGGACTGAGTCACCAAACCACATTAGTACCTATGGACCCAAATCCAACTAACTCATAGTGAATTACTTGCCCTCCTAACCTTCCCAGAGTACCAGGTGAATTGGCAACTCATAATACAACTCTCTAGTCCCCAAGGGAACCGTGGAAACAGATCATCACCTTTCGTTTTCTCATTCAAGCATGTCCATAATAAACAAAAGAAAGACACGAGGACAGTTTACAATATTGATTGAAACTATCGTGCTCTATCATGAAGCAACTGTGCTGCAATTAGAAAAAATATACAAATGAGCAAAGTAATCAGCATTATGAGCAAACTGTATACAATGAAAAGCCCTACCATGGCGAATGTTATATCTGCCTAATCCTATCCTCACTACATGAGCAAAGTATTATATCAGTGATCTCTGGGATAAAAACTGGACCCTATACTTGGCATTTGTAGTTAGGTGGTCTGCATTAGGGGAGGGTGGTGAACTCTACTCTGCTGGTGGAGCTTGCACAGCTTTTCTACTCCGTGCTCTGCTTGGAGCACAGAGTTCGGCAAAAACTCTGCCTCCCACATAGCGTAGCAGAGTTTATTGGCGCTGGCCCACCTACATCATGAAGCAGCAGGAACTACACCTTCCACAAGTCCACCGGTGAACCCTGGTACACGGGTGTCTCCATCCTAACAGGGCCGGGGAAATTGCTGGGCAGCCTCATTGAGCCGCCTCCAATGGCTTTTCCTCCAGTAGTGCGGACAGGGCAGCGTGGAGAGTAGCACTGGACTGAGTCTCGTGCAAGGTCCGAGGGAAGGCTCTGTGGAGTTCAGGATGGGAATCAGAGTGTTTGTGGTCTCCTTGTCATCCTCAGTGCTGGTGAGTCCTTAAGCGAATGGGGGTGAGAGTTCATTTTCCCGCCACCTGCAGCAGGAGGCTGGGCTGCAGAGATGAGCCTCTTCCGATCAAGGCAGTCGGCTGTGACAGTCACCTCTGTGCTCTGTAACATGTGCCTCTCTCCTCGATCTGAGTGGAATGCATGGGTTTATGATTGTGTGTGCATTATCTGCGCCCGTTATTGCCATCAGTTTCAGTGTATTTTGGGAGAAGTCTGGATTGATCCACATGTTAATAATGCTTGCCTTCTTTAAAGAACGCACCGTAAATTACCAAACATAACACAGATATCGTCTACTTAAACTGTTCCAATTGTATGACCTTTGGTGTGTGAGGCTAACTAGGTCCTATCACTGTTGGAAATCTGCATGTTAAGCTCATGCAGTTTATGTGCATTAGGGTATTGATCGAACAGAGTTTGCATCTCATTTTGTGGCCGGCTGGTGCGCCCATTCCAAGACCTTTAACTCTACGAGAAATCCTTCTCTCGGTTTTCAAAAAGGCATATCTTTCTTTATTTCATAAGAAGTGCTGTGTTGGAAAACAGCAGCTGTACCTCTGTGTTGTGTCTAAATGTTAGAATATGTTGCTGACCGACCACATAAAAACAGGGCACAATGTTGTTCACCCTGGTACAAAATGTTCATACTGAATCCCAGGAAGAAGTACTGAATAATAAAACCATGTGCAGCGTATTTCTAAAATAATATTGTGGCACAGAAACAAATGTGTTATGTGCAACTGGGCAAAGCAAAACCACCTATAACATGCAGTTAGCCTAAAATAAGGGTGAACCAAGCGGACCCTCAAGGGAACTTACTACACATTGACAGGAACTGCTGTCCTTGCAGTTCCTGCCAATGCACTGTAAGTTTGCCGTATGGCTCCAGCTACATGACAAAGCCAAACGGCTAACTTACAATGTTTTTTTCCATTTTCAAAAAGAAAGTCCTAAGGTGGATTTTATGTTTGGAAAAAAAAATAAAAAAATACCCCCCCTTGTCATGGGAGCGAAGCTCTTTCCAATGACCCTTACAGCCAAGTTTTTCCTGGCAGTGCCAGACATTGACAATTGGCTGTATGTCTGTCCATCTAAATTAGGTTGATGTACATACAGCCACACTTCAGACTGCCATTACCCTGTTGGGCCTTGGGTCGAATTTGACCACGGCAGAGACAGATTATTCTCTGCCTTCCTCAAACCTATGACCTGCCCATCATAATTGGGCCCTATGTCCGAAGGTAAAACTTCAGACTAGGTCGAACCTTGGTGCATATTTACAAAAAAATGTCAGAGCGTGGAGCTGCGCCAAAATAAGAAGCGCTGCACCCCGACATTTTTAAAACTAAGGGATACGCTGTATTCATAAAAATACAGCACACCCCTGTGTTTCCCCTAGCGCTGGCTCAAAAAAAGCTGCCTAGCACCTGTGCAGGCATCCTGCTGCCATGTTGCAAGGGTGCCTGCGCTGCAAGGGTGATTGTTTAGATGCAGGAAGGGACACCTTCTTGCACATAAAGAATCATTCATGGCGATTTGCTCTTTCTATGTGTGCTGCAGAATGCAGCTCATATGGAAAGAGAAAAAAACTAGGCAAAATTAATGATTTCTACTTGTATCGCCATTCTAATGCCTGGTAATCCATGGCATTAGAATGGCACTGTTTTTGGCACTGCCTCAGCCTTGCAAATCTGGGGCAGTGTCAAAAAACAATGGGCGTTGCAGTGGAACGCCTACAGCAACACACATTGCATGCCCCTTTGCCGAAGAGGACTGCGGTGGAAAGGGGCATATTTACAAGGTGTCGTTAACCCACGTTAAGTGGCTTAGTGTCACCTTGTAAATATGGGAAATAGCACTACGCCACTGGAGCGTCAAAAAAAGTGCTGCTCCGGTCGCATTTGGGGCTTGTAAATATGCCCCCTCGTTTCTTTATGCGACCCATGCTCCATTGCAGTCAGCCTCAAAACACACGTAGATCTAAGCCTACAGCAACTAGTTGACCACTTCTGTTGCATAACGCTTTTTGGCACTATTTGTATTACTTAAGGTGGTAGTCACACCCCTAACTATTAACTAAGGGGCATATTAGCAAGACCCACGTTAAAATTATCGCCGTTTTAGCGGCAGGAAACTGCCGCTAAAGCGGCGATAATGAGCTTGCTAATATGCGTATAGAATTCAATAGAAGCCCAGGTTAGATTTGCAGGACATCTAACCTGGGCTTCTATTGGAATTCCATAACGCATATTAGCAAGCCCATTATCGCCGTTTTAGCGGCAGTTTCCTGCCGCTAAAACGGCGATAAGTTTAACGTGGGTCTTGCTAATATGCCCCTAAATTTCTTAAAATCACTATCAGCAAATCTCTCTATACCATTAAAGTGAACTTCAGACAATATATGTGTGAGGTCACCCGCTGACTAAAAGTTAACATATTAAAATGTAATGGAGATGAAACAGAGGTGATCCTGTTTAGAAAGCAGGTCAATGCCTTGTCAGCTTTCTGCTAGTGTGAGAGCTGGGTGCCAGTACTAATCAGCTACATCAAAAATCTGGAATTTATATTTGCTAATAATCTTTCTTTTGGCACTCAGATTAACCAATTTGCATTTACATGCCTCTTTATTTTGTCCAAATTTAGGAAAATAGTTTTGCTCATTCCTGTGTCATCTCATAAAATGGTCATCCATCCAGTCCTAAATCACATCTCGATTAGGTTCCCGCAATTCTTGGCACCTTGGTGCTCCCCAATCTCTTTGCCAGTGGCTACAAGTGGTACAAAATAACGCAAACACCATCTTAAACATTCCTAAATATAGTTCTGTTTCATCCTGTCTAACTCTGCACTGCCTACCTATTCACAGCAGATCTCTGTTTAAGTTTTTATTTATTGTTCATAAACCCCTTCACAAACAAGGACCTGGGTATATTTGCAGAACATTTGTGTGTATGTTCCCACAAGCAATCTAAGATCTGCAAACCTGTATAATGTATGTCTCCCTGCGACTAACCAGACAAGGAGGCAGATATCTTTCTGTACTATCAGCCTTACCCTGGAACACTCTTCCCGTGCACATTAAAATACTGTAAACTCTTCAGAGAAAGAATAAAAATCTGGCTGCTTCAGCAAATACCTTAATCGCCAGATCTGGTCTTTCCTTTTCTCTCTAAGCTCAAGAGGCAGGCAGCACCAAGTCGCATTTGGGTTTCAGCGTGCTTTCCAAATATGAGCTCTTTCATTCATTCATTTTCATTCATGCATTCATTTGTTTGTTCATATAGTCATTCATTCGTTCATTCGTATTCCATCGACCGCAAGGGTTTAAAGAATACACCTATTGAACAACTTTTAAAGACTATTTGAGCCTTTACAGGATTATCCTTCTAACAAGTGAATTAACAAACTGTTTATAAACCTTATTTTTTTCATGATTAGCAGTGTGAGAAGAGATATTATTGCATCATTTGTAAAACCAACAATTGTGAGAGAGAGAGTAGCATTTTCAACACAACCTCGTGTATGAATGATTAGAGCACTTGAATAAGACTACAAGTTGAACTGAGTAAGCACCATCTTGTACTTTGAACCGTGACACTTCATAGTGATATTTGGTCATCATCTAAAACGCAAGGAGAGCCTCTTTTGCCCATTGAAGTTCTGAGAAAAAGCTGTTAATATTTGAATTTTAGATATATTTATTGACTCACATTCTGTGTTTTGACGGTGGTCCAACTGAAGTAGTTTGTACATTTATGTTTATCTTCTACAGGTAGAGTTGAATTCTTCCTGAACTAACAGCCACCACCAAACTAGATTACAAAAGCACATTTCTCTTGAGCGAGTAGAGATGTGTACTCTGTGCAGGTAGTCATTCTATATAGTCCTACTAGAAAAGGAAGAACGTAATAACTGCCATAATAGTCTGGTGACACCAGTGTTTTATCAAGAGGCAACAACACACCAGTGGATTTCTCTTTATTTTAGTTTCTTCTTAACCCCTTCTTTTGCGGTCACCAGGCATATCACGCTCTTAATCTTCAGTGGCGGTCTCATGACCATGATTTATTGCTGGACTCATGATGCCTGCGCGACCATGTGGTGAGAAGATCCTGCCTTTCATCCAATACTCACTTTATCTCTATCTCTCTATCACTATGATCATGCTTTTGATATGAAAACGATTACATTGATCTTGGTATCTGCTTGACAATTCTACTGATCCTATGATTTCCCATATACTTTGCCAATTTGGAGTATGTGAAGTCAATTTGTCTAGAGGTGATAGGTCCTGACATATACCCACATGGAAAGCTCATTGCTAGATAGAAAAAGAACCAAATTGGAAATAGATAGGCCTGTAGGTGAGGTCTTGCGATATGAAGACTTTGCTGCATGGAGTATCTTTTCAATTATTTTATTGTACATTTCCAGTGACGTTCCCATGAGATCCCAGAACAAACGAAGCACAAATTGAAGGGATCATTCAGAGATATAAACTCTCTGCTTCACATTCGAGGTTTAGATTGTCGTTGTGCCGGCAATTCTTTTCCTTCTCTCTTAATCCTCTGCTTGTTTCTTCAGCAGCCTGGAGGTGTTCCCGTCCGTAGTCCCTCGGGAGAACCAGAAGAGGCACAGGTAAGTAAGGTGTTGTTTTTATGTTTCTCTCCTATACCTTTCTACTGTTTCTATCTAATTATCCTATTCTGCTTTCTCATTGCCATGGTTCAGTTTTATATCTCCTCTTCTTCCCTTTTGGTGTAAAGTTCTCTGGAGGGTTATGAAAGCGCCCTGTTCTATAGTTCTTACTTCAGATTTCTCAAACCTGTAATGATCCTTTCAGTTTCAGTAAATTGACTGTCTAGTCAAAGAAAAGTGCTAAAGTGCAGATGTAATGTTGGTTAAAAATGAGCCAGCTTTTGTAGTAGGACGGAGACATTCCGAGGCCATAAGTCTCCTTAAGGACTTTTCTTTGGCATGTAGAATACAATGATACCATCCTAAAATAGTGGCTAGTCCTCTTATGTAAGTGCTTACCAGTCCAAATTCTAGCCTTAATGCTTCTGTTGAAACCTTGGAATTTAAGTGCAAATAGTGCGAAGAATCTTCCCCTCAACCTTCTGCATAAAGTACCATTGCTTAATATTTATTGTCTCTATAGCATATGAAAGGGTGGATGGAATCTACTTTTTGTATACTGTTAAAAGATGATTAAAGTGCTTGTGAACTTTTGCTCCATAAAGTGCCTTTAGTGCTTTTTCATGAGCATACATACGCCTTATTTGATATATGTGCAATATGTTCATTGTCAACCAAAGTTGCCAACATAATTCTTCCGAGATAAGGGTTTGACTTTACTACTTCTATGGTAGAATTATTAAAATTCTAAGGGCCCGATTACAACTTTGGCGCTCCTGTGGCAGTTCTCCACTAGTGCGGCAGCGCCAAAGCTGTGCAAATACTGCCCGCCTGATTACGAGTTGAACTCGTGCAGACGGAAGATCCTTTTGCTGTTCCCACCGCGGTGCCCTGAAAAAGGGAACTGTAATGGTACTAGCAAAAATGTTCCAGCACAGTATGGACTGTGAAGTCCATGCCATGCTGGAACTGGGGGTGCAAGCAGTCAGAGGGGCACATGTTGTGCCCCCCTGAATGCCTCCCCATGACGGGGGGCAAGGGGGCCCTTTGTTTCCCCACCACCAGCCTTTTCGTGGTGGGCTCACCGCCATGAAAAGGTTGGCAGTGAAGGTACTCAAAATATGCTCGGTGGGACTGCACCAGTCCTGCTTAGCATATTGTATTGGCCCTCCGCCGTGCCACCACCAGGCATCTGCAGTTCCCTGGAGCAGCCAGTGGTCCACCGCCAGAACGACGCAGAAAGTCATAATCTGGCTATCGGACCACCGCCCCCGCAAGTCTGGTGGTGCATGAACCGCCAGACTTGTAATCAGCCCCTTTATGTTTTTCCAAGTTAGGACTGTGAATCATCACCATATCAACAGTGGGAGAAAGTGTGGCAATGTTTAAACAGGGTGGCTAAGAAAGAGAACATTATTACCCTAGCAAAGAACAGCTGCTAGCAACCCAAGTTGTTGCAAAGTCATCCTGTGCCCTGGGCACCCCCCAACTTTTTGCTGACTGGTACTGGTGGTAACTGACTCTGACTGACCCTGGGCTCTGCCTAACCAGGCCCAGGGCCAGTGCTATGCTGAGAAACACTTAGAATACAGTGAAAACACCTACATACACTAGGGTACACTAAGGGTTGGGGTACCCCTGTGATTGGCCTGACCTACCCCATAGGGCCCTAGTACATAATAGGGCAGGGGGATTGAAACTATCTCTCAGACCCTAGTTTATAATAGGGCATGGTAGTTTAGAGGCCAGCAGTCCTTTTCTGCACTTGCATGTGTGCACTGCTGGGCCTGAGGTCAGTTTAAAAGTGGCGCTGTGCTGCAGGACTGCTTTTATAAAGTAAAATGTGCCCAAACTTGACTTTTGTGTTTGGAGCACTTAAAAATGGTTAACCTACAATGTTTGGGCATATTAGGTACCCCCAGGGTCTCCCCTAGGTGTCCCAGGGGTGGGGGGCAGATATCTCTAAAGTAGACCCTTATAAAATGGGTTTTATATGCCCTGGGTAAAGTGAAATTGCACATTTCACTCCCCACATTGTGATAAAGTGCTGCCCAAAATCGACTTTGGTGGTAGGAGCACTGTGGAGGGAGGATCTGCAATATTTCTGCATATTCAGAACCCCTAATGTCTCCCCTACGTATACCAGGGGTGGGGGTCCTGTAGATATAGGAGAGCACTTATAAAATATGTTTTTATAAGCCCTGGTGCTGGAAAAAAGGCCCAAGTCATTTTTCCAATTGCAAACCCCCTGCCACATAGGTGAACATGGGAGAAAGTTATTAACTAATAACTCTTGATAGGAGAAGGCTAAAAGTAAAATTCAAAGACTTCCCAGAATGGTATTAATAAACTCAACAATATGATATTGTTGAATTTCTCCTAAAATGTACATACAAGAAGTTATAAGACTTTCTTGTTTGTAAGTCCAAATTCAGCCTTCCAGTGGGCTGTCCTGATTGATCAGAGTTAAGGGGATTGGCCAGGCTTCTTTGAAGAGGCGATAAAGGGCCCCTGGGGTGGAACAGCTCTGCTGGGAGGACAATGTCCTGTTGCACAGGAATGCCACTGCCGGGGGAGGAGTCGTAAACAATGGACTTCAAGGGAAGGGGAGGACCCCAGTGTCATTTACAACCTTACCCTCTTGAACCCCAGACAGATGCTAGGATTAAGGAAGGAATGAGCAGATGCAAGAGGGAGAGACTATGGAGATTAGCCATCTAAGGGGTGTGTTTAGCCAGCTCTTCTCTCCCTGCTGGAAAATCAGCCATTATCAATTTGGAAGAATTGGTGCACTCTGTGACAAAATTGTGCCACACTCTGCAGGAAGTGGTCAGACCTTTGGGTGGAACCCTGCAGCCCATTGGACAAGAGTGAACTCCTGCTTGACCCAGAGAAGTTGGAATACGTATCTCAGAAGGGCAGAGCCCCTCAGATCTGCTGCTTGAAACCTAAGAAAGCAAGACGGCCATACTAGAAGTTTGATGTGCATTTCTAAAGGCCTGCACTCTCAAGATTGCACCTTCTGCACCATCTGCAACTACAGTCTGTGGATTACTTTGCTGTAAAAGGACTAAAGAGTGGACTCCCTGCAAGCTACAGGTTAACAGAGCTCACCTGGAACATCACCACCAAGAATCCTCAACCTGGAGAACTACCAGTGGATTTGTAAGGGTTTTGTCCAAGTGGATTGTGGGAACTGAAGTCCTTAATTTTCAAGGACCATCTTGGAGCTTCCAGACCCTTGGAGTGAGTTTGAGACACTTTGGGACCCTTTGAGGAACTTCAGGAAGAAGTTCCAGAAGTTTGGAGAACTTTGGAAAAAAACTCCATAAGGGGACCGACTCAACCTGGCCAGCCAAGCCGCCTGCCTTCAACCACGAGCCGGCCTGCCATCCAGGTTTGTCCCGCTGAAAAGCTCCATAGGTCCTACTTCCAGAGTTTGACCGGGAGTAGAAGAATTCCGAGGCCGGCAAACCCTCACTGAATCCGGCATCGTGAAGAGCATTGATGGACCCTCTGAGAAAAAGCTCCGTAAAAGTTTCTAAGTCTGAACGAAGAAAAGGTGACCGGGAGTAACCGCGAAACCAAGCCGGCTGCCTTCAACCGCGTGTCGGCCTGGATCCTTGGTTTGTCCCGCTGGAACGCTCCGGAGGTCAGACTTCCATAAGTTTGACCGGGAGCTCGTTGCAAGGCAATCGGCGAATCCTCACCGAATTCGGACTGGCTGAGAGCTTCAAGAGACCCCGGGAAGAAAAGCTCCAGAAACGTTTCTAAGTCAGAAGGTAAAAACCCATGACCGAGACCTACCGCGAGGGGTAGCTGCCCAGGGCTCCATCGCAGTCAGCCTGAAACTTTGACTTTGACCCGGTCTATCGCGGCCAACTGTCCCAATAAGGCGCTATAGGTTTCTATGTGCTAGAAAGTGCTAAATCTTTGAAAATTCATATCTCTTGTTCCCTACTTTGGATTTTTGTCATTTCGGTGTCATTTAAAAGATAAACATATTTCCTATTTTTATAAATTGGTGTTGGATTTTAATTTGTATTGTTTCTTAATTATTTACTGAAATGGTGTTTTTAAATGCTTTAAATACCTGTCTTTGAAGTTAAGCCTGCCTGCTCGCAGCCTAGCTACCAAGGGTTGAACATAGGAATAATTTTCTAAGACCTATTCTGAGCCCTATGCTGTGTTAGTGGCCTTATTGCTAGTGGCAGATACACATTTGCCCCTACTAATAAACCACTTTCCAACATTTGGTGCTCAGCGGTGTGGATGAAGACTTGTGTTTAAAAAGTACACCTTTCAGTAAAGCAAATTAAGATTGTAAAAATCCTCTAAATTGCCTTAGAACAAAACTTTTGAGTTTGATTTTTGGAATTTGGACTAAACTGTTTTTAATCCATGGTTTTGATTTTTCCAAATTGTTCTAAGTCGATTGTGCCTAGTTATTGTGACTCAAAACTAGGGAACCATGAAGCTGGACCTGGCTAAACTGTCCCAGTTCAGGGTGGCTGATCTTAGGGTACAGTGTAGGCTTAGGAGGCTGCCTGCTTCAAACAAGATTAAGAAGGCAGGGTTGCTTAAGTCCCTAGAGGCCTGGGATGGGGCCGCTGAGGAGATTCCAGGGGGGGTGGAGGGTGTTCCCCCCAACCTCACCCCAGAGGGGGGTGAAGATGATGCCTCTTCCATTTTCTCTAGTGTTAGACAGATGATTCCAGATGGTGGGAGGGGGGATGGGTCCCCTACTCAGGAACCACCACTGTCCCTTGCAGAGAGACAGCTTGAGGCCCAATTAGCTTTGATAGCCTTGGAAAAAGAGAAACTGGAATTGGCTAAGAAGAAATGGGAGAGGAAGGAAGAGAAAAGAAATGGTGGCAGTGTAAATGAAGATGTTGAGACGTCCTGGGGTGGTGGTCTTGATCACAAACTTCCCAAGGGTATAGTTCCCAAGTACACTGAGGGGGATGACATTGACAAGTAGCTAGCAGCCTTTGAGAGGGCCCTTAAAATGAGTAGGATCCACTCTAAGTATTGGGGTGCACTCCTGTGGGAGTTGATTCCAGTAGCTGGGAGGGATAGGCTCCTAACCCTGAAGGGGGAAGATGCAGAATCATACTAGCAGATGAAGGCATGCTTAGTCAAGAGATTTGGACTGACTCCAGAGCAGTACAGGGTGAAGTTTAGAGGCACCCAGAAATTGAGTTCAAAGTCTTGGGTAGACTTTGTGGATGTTTCAGTGAAGGCACTGGAAGGCTGGATTGTTCGTAACAAAGTTGACACATATGAGGGATTGTATAATTTGTTTTTGAAAGAACATATTTTGACTCATTGTGCAGAAGAGAAGTTACGCCAGTATCTAGTGGACTGTAAAATGACAGACCCCAGAAAACTGGGAGAAGCAGCTGATGAGTGGTTGAGAACCTGGCTTTCCATTCAGCACCAGGGGGGTGACCAAAAGAAAGGAGGACAGGTCCCTCCCCAGGGGAAAGCCCAGGGAAAAGAATGTCAAAACCAGAAGGAGTACTCCAAAGACCCACAAAAACCTGCACAAGGAGGGGGGGCCGAGCCAACCCAAATTCAAAGGGAGGGGGTATCAAGGAAAGAATGGTAGGTTCTTTGATCCCTCAAAAGTGGGTAAGTGCTTTGACTGTAACCAGCCAGGGCACAAGCAGGGAGATGCTGTCTGCGCCAAGAAGCTCCCCCCTAAGGGGCCATCCACAGGGATTGCCAGTGTAAGTGTAGAGGTGGAGAGTGGTGCCCCAGAGAGGGGTAGTCTGGTGGTGGAAGCAACCTTAGTGTCCCTGAGTGGGGTGACTATTGTAGCCCTTGCTGCCTTACCTCCAATCATGGACAAGTACAGGCAGAGGCCTAAAGTGAATGGGACTGAAGTTGAGGCTATCAGAGACACAGTGGCTAGTGTAACTATGGTCCTGGATGAGCTGGTACCTCCAGGAAGGTTGCTACCTGGTGCGTTTCACCAGGTGACTTATGCAGACAGCACTACCAAACTCCATTCTATGGCTGTGGTGGATTTGGAATGGGGAGGTGTGACAGGCCCTATGAAGGTAGCTGTGTCAAAGGTGCTCCCATTCCAGTGTTTACTGGGCAATGAACTTGAAGCTTCTGAGTGGTCAGAGGTGGAGAGAGGCCTCCATATGAAAATATTGGAGCTCCCTGAGTGGGTATGTGCTGTGACTAGGTCACAGACTAGCCAAAAGGGAGGGGCTGGACACTTGGACCCTGGAACGAAGGGCCAAGCATCCAAGGACAAGGGTACTGGGCCTGGTGAACCAGCCCAGGGAACTCCAGAGGTGTAGGAAGAATCTAACCCTGATGGGGAGGATCTGGCCTCCGAGGGAGGGACTCCATCCCTGCCAGAACTGTCAGATTTGGCAGAACTGACTAGAGCAGGTGGACCCTCCAGAGAGGAGTTCAGTAAGGGACAGCGAGACTGTCCCACCCTTGAGAGCTTGAGGCGGATTGCCTCTAAGCAAGAGGAGGGGGATGACTGTGGGTTTCACAGAATCTACTGGGAAGATGGACTGCTTTATACTGAGGCCAGAAACCCCAAGGAGGTGGCCACCAGGAGGTTGGTGGTACCCCAGAAGTACAGAGAGTTCATCCTGACTTTGGGTCATGATATCCCCTTGGCAGGACATTTGGGATAGACAAAGACATGGAACCGGTTGGTGAACCATTTCTACTGGCCCCATATGTCTGAAAAGGTAAAGGAGTTTTGCAGCTCCTGTGTCACCAGTCAGGCCTGTGGCAAGGCAGGGGGCAAGACAAAGGCTTCCCTAATACCACTGCCAGTGGTTGGGGATCCTTTTGAACGGGTGGGGATGGACATTGTTGGTCCCCTGGACCCACCTACTGCAACAGGGAATAGGTATATCTTAGTGGTAGTGGACCATGCCACTAGGTATACCCTGAAACAATCCATCTTAGAACCATTGAGGCTCCTGCAGTGGCTAGAGCACTGCTTGGTGTGTTCACCAGAAGGGATTTTCCAAAAGAGGTGGTGTCAGATAGGGGCACAAACTTTCTGTCCAGCTATCTGACTGCTATGTGGGATGAGTGTGGTGTCAACTACAAGTTCACCACCCCCTATCACCCACAACCAATGGTCTAGTTGAGAGATTCAACAAAACCCCAAAGGGCATGATAAATGGGTTGTCAGAAAATCTCAGGAGGAGATGGGATGTTCTCCTCCCATGCCTACTGTTTGCCTACAGGGAGGTGCCACAGAAAGGGGTTGGTTTCAGTCCCTTTGAGTTGTTGTTTGGACACCCTGTGAGGGGGCCATTGAGCCTGCTGAGAGAGTCTTTAGAGAAGCCTCTTAAAGAAGCAATGGACAATGCGCTTGACTATGTGCTAGGCCTGAGATCTAGAATGGCAGAGTACATGTACAAGGCAAGCAGGAAACTGGAGGCCAGTCAGAAGCTAATGAAGCACTGGTATGATCAAAAGGCTACTATGCCTGAGTATACTCCAGGACAATTGGTGTGGGTGTTGGAGCCTGTGGCTCCCAGGGACCTCCATGACAGGTGGAGTGGGCCATTTCCAATCCTAGAAAAGAAGGGTGAGGTTACCTATTTGGCTAATCTTGGCACCCCCAGGAACCCTCATAGGGTCCTGCATGTGAATAGATTGAAACCCCACCATGACAGGGCAGATATGACCATGTTACTGGTCACTGATGAGGGAGTGGAGGAGGAAACTGAGCTTGTGCCCGATCTCTTCTCCACTAATGTGCAAGATGGGTCAGTGGAGGGAGTTGTGCTCTCTCCCAGTTGACAGACCAGCAGCACAGAGACTGTAAGCAAGTGCTAGAGCAGTTTGCTGGCCTGTTCTCTTTGAGCCCAGGCATCACTGAGTGGTGTGTGCACCACATTGACACTGGTGACAGACTACCTGTCAAAAAAAACTGTACAGGTTGTCCGACCATGACAGAGCCAGCATTAAAGCTGAGGTTGCTAAGATTCTGGAATTGGGGGTAATTGAACCATCTAAAATTCCATGGGTCAGTCCAGTGGTGCTGGTATCTAAACCTAACCCTCAGGGGGGACCCAAGGAGTTAAGGTTCTGTGTGGACTACAGAGGATTGAATGATGTCACAAAGACTGGCGCTCACCCTATACCTAGAGCTGATGAGCTCATTGACAGGTTAGGGGCTGCTAAGTACCTGAGTACTTTTGATTTGACTTCAGGTTCCTGGCAGATTGCCCTCACTGATGTAGCAAAGGAGAGGTCAGCATTCTCCACACAGGAGGGACATTATCAGTTCAAGGTAATGCCCTTTGGCTTAAAGAATGCACCTGTCACCTTCCAAAGGTCGGTGAACATGGTCTTGTCTGGCCGGGAACAGTTCAGTGCAGCTCACCTGGATGATATAGCTGTATACAGTTCTACCTGGTGGGATCACTTAAGCCACCTAAGGGAAGTGTTTCAGGCCATGCAGCAGGCAGGCCTGACTATTAAGGCAAGTAAGTGCCAATTAGGGCAGCGTTCTGTGGTGTACCTGGGCCACCTGGTAGGTGGAGGCCATGTACAGCCTCTCCAAGCTAAAATTCAAACTATTTTGGATTGGACAGCTCCTGTTACCCAGACTCAGGTCAGCACATTCCTTGGACTGACAGGGTATTATAGAAGGTTTGTTAAAAATTATGGGACCATTGTGGGGCTCCTAACAGAACTCACTTCTAAGAAGAGGCCCAAAAAGGTGGATTGGACCCCAGAGTGTCAGAAGGCTTTTGACACTGTGAAAGCTGCTATGTGTTCAGCACCAGTATTGCTGGCCCCTGACTACACAACAGAATTTGTGGTTCAGTCAGATGCTTCAGAACAAGGGATTAGGGCAGTGTTGTCACAGCTAAATGAAGAGGGCCTTGATCAGCCAGTTGCCTTTATTAGCAGGAGACTTCTTCCCAGAGAGCAGAGATGGAGTGCCCTTAAGAGAGAGGCTTTTGCTGTGGTTTGGTCCCTGAAAAAGTTGAGACCATATTTGTGCGGGACTCACTTTTGTGTTCAAATTGACCACAGGCCTCTCAGGTGGCTCATGCAGATGAGAGGGGAGAATCCCAAGCTGTTAAGGTGGTCCATTTCCCTACAGGGAATGGACTTTACAGTGGAACACAGACCTGGGGTTGCCCATGCAAATGCGGATGGACTTTCCAGGTTTTTCCAATTAGCTGATGAGGACTACCAGTGTGTAGGTTAGTAACCCATCACCTTTCGTTTGGGGGGGTTGTGTTGCAAAGTCATCCTGTGCCCTGGGCACCCCCCAACATTTTGCTGACTGGTACTGGTGGCAACTGACTCTGACTGACCCTGGGCTCTGCCTAACCAGGCCCAGGGCTAGTGCTATGCTGAGAAACACTTAGAATACAGTGAAAACACCTACATACACTAGGGTACACTAAGGGTTGGGGTACCCCTGTGATTGGCCTGACCTACCCCTTAGGGCCCTAGTGCACAATTGGGTAGGGGGATTGAAATTACCTCTCAGTCCCTAGTATATAATAGCGCATGGTAGTTTAGAAGCCAGCAGCCCTTTTCTGCACTTGCATGTGTGCACTGCTGGGCCTGAGGTCAGTTTAAAAGTAGCCCTGTGCTGCAGGGCTGCTTTAAAAAAGTAGATTGTGCCCAAACTCGACTTTTGTGTTTGGAGCACTTAAAAATGGTTAAACTACAAAGTTTGGGTATTTAGGTCCCCCCAGGGTCTCTCCTAGGTGTCCTAGGGGTGGGGGCCAGATATCTATAAGGTAGACCCTTATAAAATGAGTTTTATATGCCCTGGGTAAAGTGAAATTGCACATTTCACTCTCCACATTTTGATAAAGTGCTGCCCAAAATTGACTTGGGTAGTAGCACTGTGGAGGGAGGATCTGCAATATTTCTGCATTTTCAGAACCCCTAAACTCCCCTAGGTATACCAGGGTTGGGGTCAGTAGATATAGGCAGAGTACTTATAAATTTAGTTTTTATAAGCACTGGTGCTGGACAAATGGTCCAAGTAATTTTTCCCATTGCAAACCCCCTGCCACATAGGTTAACATGGGAGAAAGTTATTAACTAATAACTCTTGATAGGAGAAGGCTAAAAGTCCCATTCAAAGACTTCCCAGAATGGTATTAATAAACTCAACAATATGATATTGTTGAATTTCTCCTAAAATGTACATACAGGATGTTATAAGACTTTCTTGTTTGTAAGTTAAACTTTAGCCTTCCAGTGGTCTGTCTTGATTGGTCAGAGTTAAGGGGATTAGCCAGGCTTCTTTGAAGAGGTGGGAGGGCAGTGTCCTGTTGCACAGGAATGCCAGAGCAGGGGAAGGAGTCGTAAACAATGGACTTCAAGGTAAGGGGAGGACCCAAGTGTCATTTACAACCTTACCCTCTTGAACCCCAGCCAGATGCTAGGATTAAGGAAGGAATGAGCAGATGCAAGAGGGAGAGACTATGGAGATTAGCCATCCAAGGAGTGTGTTTAGCCAGCTCCTCTTTCCCTGGTGGAAAATCAGCCATAATGAATTTGAAAGAATTGGTGCACTCTAGGACAAAATAGTGCTACAATCTGCTGGAAGTGGCTAGACCTTTGGGTGGAACCCTGCAGCCCATTGGACAGTAGTGACCTCCTGATTGACCCAGAGAAGTTGGAATAAGTATTTTAGAAGGGCAGAGCCCCTCAGATCCGCTGCTTGAAACCTAAGAAAGGAAGACAGCCATGCTGGAAGTTTGATGTGCATTTCTAAAGGTCTGCACTCTGAAGATTGCACTTTCTGCACCATCTGCAACTACAGCCTGTGGATTACTTTGCTGTAAAAGGACTAAAGAGTGGACTCCCTGAAAGCTACAGGTTCACAGAGCTCACCTGGCACATCACCACCAAAAATCATCAACCTGGAGAACTACCAGTGGATTTGAAAGGGTTTTGTCCAAGTGGATTGTGGGAACTGAAGTCCTCAACTTTCAAGGACCATCTTGGAGCTTCCAGACCCTTGGAGTGAGTTTGAGACACTTTGGGACCCTTTGCGGAACTTCAGGAATAAGTTCCAGAGGTTTGGAGAACTTTGGAGCAACTTTGGAAAAAAGCTTGAAGGGGACCGATTCAACCCGGCCAGCCAAGCCACCTGCCTTCAACCGCAAGCCGGCCTGCCGTCCAGGTTTGTCCCGCTGAAAAGCTCCGTAGGTCCTACTGCCAGAGTATGACCGGGAGTAGAAGAAATCCGAGGCCCGCGAGCCCTCATGGAATCTGACCTGGTGTAGAGCATCGAGGGACCCCGCGAGAAAAAGCTCTGTAAAAGTTTCTAAGTCCGAACGAAGAAAAGGTGACCGGGAGTAACTGCGAAAGCCAAGTCGCCTGCCTTCAACCGCGTGTCGGCCAGGATCCTTGGTTTGTCCCGCTGTAACGCTCCGGAGGTCGGACTTCCATAAGTTTGACCGAGAGCTCGTCGCAAGGCAATCTGGCGAACGCTCACCGAATCCGGACTGGCTGAGAGCTTCGAGAGACCCCGGGAAGAAAAGCTCCAGAAAAGTTTCCAAGTCAGAAGGTAAAAACTGTGACCGAGACCTACCGCGAGGGGTAGTCGCCCAGGGATCCATCGCGGTCGGCCTGAAACTTTGACTTTGACCTTGTCTATCGCGACCAGATTTCCCAATAAGGCACTATAGGTTTCTATGTGCTAGAAAGTGCTAAATCTTTGAATCTTCATATCTCTGGTTCCCTCCATAGGATTTTTGTCGTTTTGGTGTCATTTTAAAGATAAAAATATTTCCTATTTTTATAAATTGGTGTTGGATTTTATTGTGCATTGTGTCTTAATTATTTACTGAAATTGTGTTTTTAAATGCTTTACATACCTGTCTTTGAAGTTAAGCCTGCCTGCTCGCAGCCAAGCTACCAAAGGTTAAGCATAGGAATAATTTTCTAAGACCTATTCTGAGCCCTATACTGTGTGAGTGGCCTTATTGCCAGTGGCAGATACACATTTGCCCCTACTAATAATCCACTTTCCAACACAGGTGCAATGAGAAGTTGATTTAGCAGTTGCAGCACATTAAATGTCTATGGAATGCTGTCCTTCGAATTGACGGAAACTGATGAGGTGCTGCCATTGAATGGTATCTCAGAGAAAGAGAGTTATTTGTTGCTTTGGATCAGGTAAAATGGATATCAATGAAAGTGATTCCGCTGAATTTATGTTGTTATTTGCTTTGTCGGTTGCAGTTATTATCCTCTTGACTCGAAGGGCTTTGTCATGCCTGGTACTAAGCTCTTCTTTGGATGTTTGGGGTAGCTCATGCTTAAACCTCTATAGCTTTTTGTGAAAAAAAATGGTATACATTTTTTCAAACCTCCTTGAGATTCCAATTTGAGGGGACTCCCATTGTCTCAGGTTTGATCCATTCTTGTCATAGGCAATACGCCCACAACACAAGTGGGGTAGCATTTTTATCATGACAAGTGGGGAAATGCGGGTTGGTGCGAAATTTGTGGGTCCGAAAAGTCACAGAAATGCAAGGTAAATTTGTGATTCTAGCTAAAGTTTGAGGCTTGCAGGACATTTTGAGTAAGAGCATGTCATGGGATACACATGAGGCATTGTTTGGTGCTGTATCTTGCTCATTCTACAGGGATTTGTGTCTTCTTTTGCTGAATTTTATTCATTGGCTTTTAGGATTCTCTGCACTTTTTCCATGCTAACCATCAGTCTGTGCCCCTCGGTCAATGCAAAATTGTAAACGTTTTTTATGTGCTTCACTACGTCACGAAGCCAACAATAGATGTCTCCTGGTTTCCTGTTATTGTATCTAAAAATAGCACAAAAAAATGAATATATACACCTAAAACAACCCAGACCTGTTGGTTTTGCAGATGCTTTTAGCAGTATCAGATGAGTGAGACACAACTTTTATATTAGTAGTTTGCGTAATTACTACTTAAGTTAGTTAGCAATAAGAATTGCAAATGTATCAATTCTGAAATTATGAGACTCAAACATTAGTAGAGCCAGAAATAGGTAGTAGTCCTCGGATTATCTCAATCAGCTATTTTCTCCCCTTTAGACTACTGTCCTCTGCAATCGCTATTAGACACCTTCATCCTTTGTCTCTCTATGAGCACTCTAGGTGTCTAGAAGGTAAACAGACATAATATCGAAACAAAAATATCGAATGGACACAATATCGAGTCCAAAATATAGAATGGACATAATATCGAATGGACATAATATAGTCGTTAAAAATATCGAAATTAAGGTAAGTAATATTGGGGGTCATTACGATGGCGGGCGGAAGCACAACCGCCGTGCTGGCGGATGCAAAAACCACCAGTTACCGCCGGCACGCAGCAGTCCACACGCCCGCCCAATTACGATGCGAAAAGTAGGCCAAACACCGCCGGCAAGCCAGCAACACCGTCCGCCATCAAAGTGCGCCCGTACACGTAGCGGCGCAGCTAACTGACACACACCGTCCGACGAAAACACGTCCCGCCCGGCGCATAAATTACGATGCCGCAAACAAACGGCTCCCACGGCCAAGAGATACCGTACGACAAACCGAAGCGGTAACACGGACGCCGAGCACGGACAACGAAGAAGCGGCTCCCCGAGCATGAATCCAGCACTGCAGGCCCTCCCCATGCTCTTGCTGATGCACCACCAAGGACGCAACGTACCGCGGAGACGCAGGTAGGCACACACACAACAAGTGCACGCAAACAGCGCACACAGTGCAAGGGCGGAAAAAGCGGACAACCCCCCCAGCGCGTGTACACTACACATCCACCATTGCATCCACATATGACACACAGGCCAAATCGTAACATCGCGTAACACATGTGTACACACCACCTGGGACTAGGAACCAACGACCCCGTCACGGCCCCAAAGCGGCGATGACGCCGCCACACATGCGCACAACGCAGAGGCCAACCGCAGCGCCATGCATGCGTCGCACACAGACACAGGGACACAACCAAGCAGCACACACATCAGCCCCACCCCGAACGCACATGACACGTGACAGGCCTGCCACAGACATGTCCCCAACGCCCAATTCACGGACAACACCCAACGCCACACAACCGACGCACACATGTCAGTGAAGTCACGCAACAGCAGGACACACCCCAGTGTAACAAACATGGCGAAGCACACAGCGGCGGCAACACCAACTAGGAGAAGCAGGGCCCCTTCGGGAAGAGGAACGCCAGTACCACACTGAAACACCCATACCACCCTGCACATATGAACAAGACATATAAAACGGAACACCAAAGAGCCCGGGGACCGACAACAGGTGGCCCAAGAATAACATTCACACACAAGGCCCAACGCAGAGCGGAAAGGCAGCCTGCCGCCCACACAAGGGAGAGCAGACAGCACTGAATGACCTTCCATTCCAACTCCGAAACCACAGCCCTACGAAAGAAGCCGGTGAATACAGCCATTGTCCAAGAAAAGACCAACACAGGCATGCCGAGGAGACCGACCACAGGGCAGATAGCGCATATCACAGAAGCACACAACGGACGGGGAAGAAAGAAGAAAACACTCCCCCATGTCGGCCACATGCAAGTTAATTGGAAGGAGTCACACATCACTGACCTTGAACTGTCTGAGAAGCATGTGGGATGAGGGCCCGTGTCCTCCAAACAAGCCAACAGAACACAAGTCCTGTCCCCCTACGACTACACAGAGCTCACAGCAACCTCGGAGCGTGCACATTGCAGACTGCACACACAGCCGGAGCACGCCACCACAACGCACCGCTGCGAAATGGCAACCGCAACACACCTACCCAACTACGCCGGACAGCTCAAGCTGTACAAAACCAACCTGATACATATATTGGGATGCGATCTCCTGTCCCTGCTGAACGTAAGTTACCGACTGACTTACCGCATCACATTGTTCAGCTGCGTCATGCCCGTCTTCTACTGTCGGAGGTGTCCCTACCAGCATCCCGTGGAGATATGCCTCTCCAACCCGGCATGTCTAAAGGCGGACCTGCTACCACTACTCCTCCCTCTGGACGCACACGACAGGGCCTGCTCTGCCTATGGGGGCATGGCGTATGTGGCCAACATCGCACCCGCACTGAAATGGGACCACTGTGCCTCCACACGACGGATCATCGAGAACAGCTACATCGAATGTCACCCAGCATGCCCCATCATGGTCCTCCAAGGGACAACTTACGAACAACACCTTGACAGCCACCATCCGCTACATTGGCTGGCAAACATGTACACCACCAATGACATGGAAGCCCTGCTGGACGGCATCGCATACCTGACAACCTGTAAATTCGTCGGACCACAACGCAGGTTCCCCGATTGACCTATGATGTCCAACCCCGCACCCATGCTAAGCTTCCGCACGGACTGGCCAGTCACCACCACAACAGCCATACCAAACGACCGGCAACTGTTACCACACCATCAACGACATCGCCATGACATCGGATATGACCGGGACATGCACACTGTTCCCCATCACATCCAGGAACACCGCATGCATCGTGGGAGGCAGTGGCATGGGGTCTGTGTATCGCACCCACATGGACGGAACTGCACGAACAACCAGGACACGACATGGATCCAGCGCCCATGGACACACACACCGCTCAGTGGACATGAATAGGTCGCCTGGAGTCTGTGGGTGCTGCACCCCTCCCACCCCCGCCCCGGGAATCCCATACCAGGACCTTTGCATGGACGACAAGTGCATACAACAACAACACGACCCCAGTGACTGTGACATGTCCAGTAACCACCACATTGCAACAACAAGTGGAACGCCGCTGCATGCACGCAAGCACATGCCCTGATGTCATCTCACATGCACGCGTGCATGAGGAACAACCGCAGCAAACCTGTCACATGGAACTGAGATGGACTGTGCCCATGATGCCAAGTGGTCTGGTAGGCTACATGTATACCGTCTGTGTCAAAGTCCGCAGCTCCGCAGCTATACGTAAATGTACATTAGCACAGCCTTGGCCAAGCAGATGTAACTCTGAAGCCCACATCCCACATGCAACAGCCAATCACATGTAACCCCACACCCTATCCCATTTGCAATCATGCTCAGTATATCCTCAACATGTATTCCGCTGCCAGTAGTGTCCACTATACTGCATCACAGAGGACAGAAGACTCAATATAATGTTTGAAACCAAAACTGTCTCCGCTGACTCATTTCACAAGTACGAATGAGAGAGGATGAGAGTATGTGAAGTACACGGCAGTCGTGACATGACCATGTAGTCCACTGGTATTGGATGTCAACGCAAATGAGTAGCACAACTGTGGAAGACACACATGTGTCGTGTGAAGTCGTATGGACGCAGTGCTCAGGTGGGTGGGTGTGACGGGTAGATGCGCACATGCCAAGTTGGAGCACGCCGTGTCGGGAGGGGTCATGAACAGTACACCACCGCTTCCCTGGGCATTGTGAGAGGACACCTGTCGGGGAGGAGTGAACACGTGTGTGCACAGCAGCCAGGCACACGTACAAAGCGGTACCAGGCGCACCTCAGCCCACCCTCTGTGGACAAGCTGGATCCTGTTGTGCGCCCGCCATGCCCCTTGACAAGGCACACACAGCCCCAGTCGACCAGGTGTAACCCCAACATAGTCAATCCGCACAGGCGATACAGGGCACGGGATGGCAGTGGAGCATGGTGTGTGAGAGGTCTCCTCGCGCTCCTCCTGGTCATATCACGCAGGCAATAGAACCTCAACGTCTAGCATGGCACAAGTCAAATGGAAGTGTAGGGGGATGCACCACAGCACGAGCAGCACTGACGTCACGGGAGGTGGCTCGCACCATCCCATCCATTGCCCATTATACCAACCACGCCACATGCCATTGCGACTAAGTGCAAGCGCGTGCGCCACCACCCCGAGCCCTCCCCAGAGAGGCCAAAGAGTGAATGTGTGGGCCATCAGTCACAGACGGACGCGGCATGGCCGCAAGGGCAGCCACAGCCACTGGGTGTCGCAGGTGGCGGATCCGGAAGGCGAAGACTGTGATGCATAGTCCATGCAGGCCGGGTCTCCATTTGGGGCACCACGCAGGTGGACGGCGTCCCGCAACACATCATACCCTGAGACAGCCCACTCGTGCAACTGGACCCACACATACACTCCTTGCCCTCTCTGGTGCGAGCTTGGGGCTGCCTGTGCAAGCGCTAGCCTCGCAGGTGCACATGCATATTGGGGGAGCGAGGGGAGGACATGAGGGCTGGGGTGAAGATGACTGTATCACTGTCAGTGAGTACAAGGGATGACCCAGATGTGGAAAGGAAGAGACGTGTCCCGTGTGTACTGCAACTAGTCGCCAATCCAACTACCCCCATGTCCGGAATGTAAGCCCGCACCTAGGCCCGCCCATCCGCCACATCGAATATACCACCAGCACGACAACCTTCCCATTCGAAACACTGACTGGGGGTGGCGACCAGTGAACAATCATGTGTAGCCTACCCACGCGTACATGTGGGCCCTCCATGATCCATGTCACCTGCGGCAAAGTCATGACATGCGCAATGAGGGAAGTGAGGAGAGCTGTCCGCCCCACGCACAGAAGGTGCATCAGCTCCACAGACCCAGCAGCGAGTCCAGCAGGGGTCACATGTGCAGGGGCAGCTGTGCCTGGTGTGAAGGCACATGCATATAGACAGCACATCGACCAATGTGTAGTCTGCCCACATCTACAGTCCATCATCATGCGGACATAGGAATTGAACACAGGGCAACACATCTGAGTGGGTGCACCCACCGTGACCAACAATGCGCAATCATCGACGTACCCGCCCTGTGCATGGCCCCCCACCCAACGGAGGCACATCCAGTGCCACCATCCCACACACACAAGCCTTCCACGGAACATGCTGTGTCCAATGGTCAGTACAGAGTCAGCGCCCATCTGGTGGATCCTGAACAGGAGACACATGCACACACATGCCAGCTCCCACTATGTACGTCTGCCACCTGGCACGTGCAATGTAACCTCTCACCTGTGACGTGTGACTGCAAGCACACAGCCGTCTTGGCATGGGGCTGTCAATGTGGACACCTGTCAATGTTTCGGGAGGTGTGATCCGTACAGTGCTGTACATAGGGTGCAGTGCTGACACCTACTACTGTCTCATATCCCCTCGTGCCACAGGTCCCACTTGTTTTTGCCGCTCTGCCTGTGCCCACATCGTCGTCGTCGTGTGCCATACTCATCCAGCCTCGGAAGCAGTTCCATGCTCAGCAGACATTCATGTTGCCGTGGCGTTGCCGCTTGACGAATATGCAGTCAGTCCCCATCAGCACGCCCCGCAAGTCATTGGGGCCTAGATCCCCATGTGCATGCACATGGCAGTGGTTTGTATCACTAGCCATTGCCATTGTTGGGAGACCTGTGTAAGTGTATTGTGGCCGTGCCGTCCCAGCTTGACAGCTGGGCTGTGGCTCATGTGCTTGCTCAGTCATGTCAGTGATGTGTATGCGAAATTGCTATGTGTTGTGTTGCTTTGACATGTGTCCACTGCCATTTTCCCTAGGCGGAGACCGAACATTGACCGCCCATACCAATTGCTGGCGGACATGGACGATACAGAGGTCATTAGGAAGTTTCGGCTGGACAGGCCAACCCTGCATCGACTGTGTGCCATGTTGGAACCCCATCTCCGTCCCCGCAGGGTGTATCCGACAGCTGTCACCCCCACGGCTAAGGTGATGGCCGCCATGCATTTCTTCGCCACTGGGTCATTCCAGCACACAGTGGGCAGTGGAGGAGGGATGTCCCAGCCCATGTTCAGCAAGGTGCTGAGGGATGTACTGGCAGCCATGATGCTGTACCGAAACAGGTACATCCGCTTCCCCAGGGCTCGTGAATTGGCGGCAGTGAAGGGTGCATTCTATGCCCTTGGCAGAATCCCACACGTCGTTGGAGCCATTGACTGCACACATGTTGGCCTTGTTCCACCACAGGCCACTGAGCACCTGTACCGCAACAGGAAGCACACGCACTCCCTGAATGTGCAAGTGGTGTGCCTTGCGGACATGGTGATCACCCACGTGTGTGCAAAGTTCCCAGGCTCGGCCCATGACGCACACATAATGCGCAACAGCATCTTGCCACGACTGATGTCCAATCTGCAACAGGATCGTGGCTGTATTGTCGGTGAGTATGTGGAGTGGTGTAGCGTGCTGGTTGTGCGATGCTGTCCCCTGTCCAGTTGGAATAGCAACGGTTCTCTGTGTCCCTCACACCCAGGTGACTCTGCGTACCCGAATGGGGCATGGCTGCTCAGTCCATTGAGGAATCCTCGCACCCCAGCAGACGATCGCTACAATGAGGCACATGGGAGGACCAGACGTGTGGTCGAGCGTACCTTTGGCCTCCTCAAGTCCAGGTTCAGGTGCCTGGACCGCACCGGGGTGCGCTGGCGTACTCCCCACAGAAGGTGTGCCAGATAGTGGTGGCGTGCTGCATGCTGCACAATCTGGCCATTCGGAAGCAGATCCCCCTCATCGTGGATGACGGAGATCAACCAGGGCCCCATCCCGCAGACCAGGACAGCTCGAGTGAGGAGGACAGCGGAGAGGAGGAAGCTGGTAATGTGCGGCAGCAGCTCATCGCCCACTACTTCACTTGACGGTGAGTGTCCATGTACGACGGCTGATGTGGCTGTGTCTGTGCAGGTGTGTGTGTGCTGTGTCAGGGTGGCCGTTTGTTCACTGCGTGCTGTGTGTCAACGCTCCATGGCCAGGGTAGTATGCCACTGTTGGTGGCTGTGGCATTGTGCCCTATTGCTCTGTGCGATGTGTGTACATTGCTTGTAGTTGTTGACATGTACTGTGTGATGGGTGTGTGACACACTCATTGCATGTGCTCCTGTTCTGTCTCCCACCCCTAGGTCCCTACAGGCCCTCCGGTTCCATTGCCATGCCACGCATCAGGTGCCTTTCCGCCCAAGGTGGCCGTTGTATTCCGTACAAATAAAACACAGGGCACAAACAGCAGTTTGTGTAAGAGGTGCATTTATTTCAAACTGTGACATGTGATTGTGTGTAAGGTGATGACAAAAGTGGTGCGTGCAGTGACAATGAGCTGTCGGTCATGGCTGCGTGATGCTCAGGGTGTACCCACTGGTTCTATGTCCATAGTCCAACACACACATGCCATCCAGATGGCTGTGTGGAGTGGGATCGTAGTCCAAGTCAATGCAGTGGGTGGTCAAGGAAGGCTGGCTGGCTGCCTCACTTGCGTCTGGAGCGTGCGAAGTCCTCCCGGGAGATCTGTTTCCACTTCGGATGGCCCCTTCCACGTTTGCGAGGGGGGTGCCTGCTTGCGACATGCTGGTGGTTGAGGTGTGCTCACTGGCTGTGGACGCAGGGGAACTGGACACTGCTGCTCGACCCTGCGCCCCGGCAGGTGGTGGCGGAGGGGAGCTGCTGTCCCTGGCTGTGACCTCACCGCCACCACCAGCTGGCCCATGAGGTCCACGAGTTGGCCCATACGGGCGTCCATGGACCTCAGCACCCCCAGCACCTCCCGCGTGTCTGAAGCAGACCTGACCCATTGTTCTTGGGCCTCTTCATAGGCCCCAAGGACTCTGGCCATTTGAGGCAGGGCATGGCTCCCAGGGGAGACTTGCGTTTCCCTGACCCTGCTCCTCCTACCAGTCCTGCTGCCACCGGCCTGCCCACTAGCCACATTGCTCACCACGGTCCTCGCTGTGGCTCCCAGGGTGGATCCAGTCGGCCGGGCCACCACCTGCGCTGGGGCTGGTGCCAGCGAAGACGTGGTGGTGGTGGCGGCGGTGGTGGTGGTCGGTGCGGCGATGGTTGCGGTTGCGGCAATGGTAGTGGCCGCAATGACCGTGGGTGTGGCCGCAATGACCGTGGGTGTGGCCGCAACGACAGTGGCAGCAGGGGGCTGGGAATGTTCAGCAGCCCTGGATGATGGGTTGGTGGGTAGGAGGGGTCCTGGGGAGCGGCTGGGCCCTGCCACACCAGATGGGCCTGCTTGGTGGTCCGTGTCCGAAGAGGAGGACAGATCCTCCACATCCGTGTGTCCTCGTTGGGGGCTTGTAGGCTGGCTGTGCTGGCTGCTGTCTCCATCCCCAGCATCCAGCAGTTCGTCACCTGTGGAGAGAATGAGATTTGTTATTGTGTTGCACCTGGCGAAGTATGTATTTGTCGTCTGACATTAACAGTTCGTGCAATCTCGTACATGGGTTTCCCGGAGGCGTGTGTGTGGCTGTGGCATTTGTAGTTGTGTGTGCTTGACAATGGGACTGTGTGCTGTGCACATGTGGCATGGGACGGATTGGCCATGCCGATGGGTGTGTTGCTGTGCCCCTACTTATTGTGACTCTGGTGTATGCGGGCTCCTGGCCCATCCTGGGTCTGGTTTGTACTTTGCTTTTGGTGTTCAGATGGGACGCTTAGGAACGCATATGGCAACATGGGGGCCATGCCCCAGATTCGCATTTGGGATGGAATATGCTTTTGGGGTACATGCTGTGAGCCATGGGTGCCGAACGTGACACGTGTTGTGGCAGCATGACAGTGCATGGTTTGAGGTGTGTGCATGCTTGACATGGCCTGCATATTTGCTGTCTGTTGTGATTACTGGACATGGCATTGGACGCATCGTTATGAGTGAGTGATGGTTGTGTGCCAGCCAACGTATTGCAGTTGTCCCATCTCCTTGTTGTGCGTGCTGCCCTGTGCCATGTGCATCACTGCAGTGCTCGGGGGGTGTGGCCCATGTTGTGTGTTGTTGCTCACAGTGTGTCGTGCGCTTCATTGACTTCTGGCACATGGTTGGTCATGGGCATGTATCTTAGCGTGACTGCTGTATGTGTGGCAGCTGTGCGGATGACATGCCTTTCATGAGACTGGGGCTGACGGATGGGATGGATGGTATGTTGTATGTGCATGGTGTGTCTGTGTGTTTGATGGGTTCAGTGGTGTTCGTGTGCATTTATGTTGTTCCGCTCTGTTGCGTCTAGTGTTGTTTGTCTTACATAGGCGTAGTAGTGGGGTGTGTGGTTGACAGGCAGTAGGGGCTACATGGACAGGACTTCAATGGTGTTTCGGTTGTGTGTGATGGGTTGTACAGTGGCTGCCGTGTGGTACTATATTCAGTGTGGCTTGTGCATGCAGACGTGGCTCCTTGGGTGTTGCTGTGTTTGTGATGGGTCATGTGGGGTGTGAGTCTGTGGTTCATGTCCGTGTGCACATTGTTCACTTGTTCGTGACGGTGGGCGGTGCTGCGTGTTCGTCTGCTACGTGACATGTCCCATGTGTTGGTCGTGTTACGGTCCTCATGCCTCCAGTAATCCAGCCCTGTCCAGTTTCCCACCTGCAGGTTGTTCGTGCGTGCACTGTACTGGATGCCACATGGTTCTAAGCGGGGGGTGCTCCATGTTGCAGGTCTGTGGGGGTGGGGGGGTGTTGTGGGTCGTGGTGGTGGCTGGACACCCACTGACACCGATTGCTGTGGACCGTGATGTCTACCTTTCGGCTGTCGTTGTGCACTGCGGTGGCTGACACGTGGCTGTGGGGTGTGGGGGATGCTCCTCCTTGCTGTGCTGTGGGACTAGGGGCCTGGTGTGTTTTGTACTTGGGCTGTCCACCCTCCCACCCACTGCACTTTGTGTTCCTGCCACTTACCTGTTACTTGTCGGTTAGTGCAGCTATGGCGGACACATGGGTGTGGTGGGTGCTCGTTGGTGCGCTTCTGGCATATTTGGGGACCTGTTGGTGGTTACGTGGCTGGCTGAGTGTACACATGTCCCCACGCATCTTACAGTTGTTCGGTTTGGGCTGTGTGTGGTGGTGTCTGTTGCATGTGTGTGTGATGTGTTGTGTATTGTGTGCTGGACATGGGGGTGTTTGTCCCTGGGAGCTGTGGCATGGTGGTAGTGCATGTGAGTACATAGCGGTGTGCTGGTATACATTAGTTTGTACTTACCAGCCTCCACTCCCCTGCTAATCCGGCGAGGATCTCGGGATGTATGATGACTCGCACCTTCTCCTCCCACGCTTTGAAGGTCTTGAAGAGCGCGGGATTCCCTCCGCCAGTGACGGCAGCCAGCTCTCTGTTCTTGCTCTCCTTCTTCTTGACCAGGCTCTTGACGTCATTCCACCGTTTGTTTATTTCGACTCTGTTCCTGGGCAAGGTCCCGACTGCATTGACCTGGTCTACGATCCGGTTCCACATTCTGTTTCTGGTGGCTAGTGGTGTGTGCTGGACCAGGTTCCCATAGATTTGTGGGTGCACCTTGATGATCTCGTCGACCATGACCGTCAGCTCCATGGGCGTGAACTTGGGCATTCTTTGTGGTGCCATGGTGTTTGTGGTGCTGGTGCGGTGTGTGTTGTGTAATGTGCAGGGGGTTTGTGGTGCCGGTGTTTGGTGGTGGTGGTGGTGGTGGTGGTTGTGATGTGTGCGTTTCTGTGGTGTGCTGCTGTCCTTGCTGTGTCACTGTGTCCTCTCCTCTCCTCTCTAGTTTGCAATGTTGCAAGGGGTTGTGGTCTGTGGGAGTGCTGCTTTTGTACTTACCTATGTGGGTGTGTCCTCATGGTCTGTTGTTTTCAGGTGTGTTGTGTCTGGGGTTCTGGCCTTTGTAGTTTTTGTTTGTACAGGGGGTGTTTTCGGGATGTGTACTGTGCTTGTGTATTTGTGCGTGCCTTGCTGTGTGGACTTGTTGGCCATGTTGTGTGCGATTGTTTTTGTCAGCGGATGGTTTCTGTGTAGGGACGTGGGCGCCATGGCTTCTGCCGTGTCGATTCTCATCGGCGTTGTTTGCGCTGGCGGGCGGTATATTTGTAGTTTTCCCGCGCTCATGGCGGTGCGATCGTAATCTCACGTGCGGTGTGTCGGGCGTGAGGGCGGGCGGTTTTGTGTTGTCGTGCGTGTTTCCGTCCGTGGCGGGCGGTTTGACTCCGACTCGGACGATGGCGGGCGGTATCTTGTGTGATTTATCCGCCGATGGCGGTTTTCGGTTTGTGTCATCGTAATGGCGTGGTCGGTGTTCAGACGGTGTGTGCGGGCGGATTTTTGCCGCTTCCATGCCTGGCGGATTTTTTTACGCCGGGTATCGTAATGGGCCCCATAGATTGTTAAAATATCGAAGTACATAATATAGGCATTAAAAAATATCGAATTTTTAATAATATCGAATTTTTTCTAAGTGTATTGTATGTTAGTATATGTGTTAAAAGTGTATATTAGTTGTAATGTATGTTTAATTTTTTAAAAGCAATGAATTTTATGTTATTTAATTTTTGCGTAATTTAATTCCGTAGCGGGTAGTGGGTTTATAGGGGAATAGGGAGGAAGTAATTTAATTAAAATTAAGTACATATTAATAAATATTAATTGGTATTGATAATTAATTTATTGTTAATTAATTATTAATTGGTAATTACATTTTATTAATTGGTATTTTTTTAAATTGATTAAATGGTAATTATGTTAATTCTATTAATTAAATAGTTGTAGCGGGATGTGGGTTTATAGGGAATAGGGTGGGAAGTAATTTAATTGAAATTAAGTACATATTAATAAATATTAATTGGTATTGATAATTACTTCATTGTTAATTAATTATTAATTGGTAATTAAATTTTAATAATTGGTAATTATTATTTTTTAATTCATTAATTGGTAATTATGTTAATTATATCAATTAAATAGTTGTAGCGGGATGTGGGTTTATAGGGGAATAGGGTGGGAAGTAATTTAATAGAAATTAAGTACATATTAATTAATATTAATTGGTATTGATAATTAATTTATTGTTAATTAATTATTAATTGGGAATTACATTTTATTAATTGGTAATAATTTTTTAAAATGTATTTATTGGTAATTATGTTATTTCTATTAATTAAATAGTTGTTGTGGGATGTGGGTTTATAGGGAATGTGGGGGAAGTAATTTAATTGTAATTAGTTAATTATAGAAAATATTTTTTTGTATTGATACTTAATTTACTGGTAATTAAATATTAATTGGTATTTATTTAAATATTTATACAAATCTGGTAATGATTATTAATTGGTTGTTGATTTATTAATAGGTAATTAATTTTTAATAAATCATATGTATTGTATTTATAATAAACTAATTATTAAAGATTTTATAATTGGTAATTAGTGTTATTAATAATATTTATTAGTATTGATAATTAATTATTTTTTAGTAAAATATTAAAATATTACTTTCCCTACTGTTGCACTCTCTGGAGTGGGAATAGTAATTATTACCCCTACGCTATCCAACGCTTTCCCTACTGTTGCACTCACTGTAGTGGGAATAGTAATTTTTACCCCAACGCTATCCAACTCTTTCCCTACTGTTGCACTCTCTGGAGTTGGAATAGTAATTATTACCCCTACGCTATCCAACGCTTTCCCTACTGTTGCACTCACTGGAGTGGGAATAGTAATTATTACCCCTATGCTATCCAACGCTTTCCCTACTGTTGCACTCACTGGAGTGGGAATAGTAATTTTTACCCCTACGCTATCCAACTCTTTCCCTACTGTTGCACTCTCTGGAGTGGGAATAGTAATTATTACCCCTACGCTATCCAACGCTTTCCCTACTGTTGCAGTCTCTGGAGTGGGAATAGTAATTTTACCCTCCCGCTATCCAACGTTTTCCCTACTGTTGCACTTACTGGAGTGGGAATAGTAATTTTTACCCTCCCGCTATCCAACGCTTTCCCTACTGTTGCACTGACTGAAGTGGTAATAGTAAATTTTACCGTCCCGCTATCCTACGCTAAAAATATTGAATATTTTTTATAAATATTACGTTAATATATTTATGTATTAAAAAATTTAAATGTATGTTTATTTTTTTAAGTTACATTAATTATTTATTAATTTTAAAGTTATTTAAGTATTTTTAAGTATGTTTTAGTTAATTATATATATTATTTCATTAATTTTACATTACTTTTCATACATTTAAAAAATTCGATATTTTGACTGACTATATTTTTACAACTATATTTTGGAGTCGATATTTTTGTACTTACCTGTTTGTAGATATGGAGTCGATATTTTGGCATTCGATATTTTTACTTCGATATTGTTGTAGGTCGATATTCTTGTTATCGATATTCTGTCAGTGATCCGTCTAGAAATACCACCCAACAGAGACTGCATGAGAGAAGTTCAATTATGAATGGCAAAATATCCTAGTTGGCAAATATTTTCCACATAATTATAGCTCTGCCGTATTTGCCACATAATACATCATCTGCTGCATACTTGATGGTTTTAACTAAAAAATTGTTTGCAGCTGAAACGGATCAAAACAACGTGACTTGTGTAGCTGTGAAGTGGAGGGCCCTTTACAAAGGTTGACTGGTCAACGTTCTCACTGCTGCACTTGTATGTTAAACTGGTATTAATGAGGTGAAAGCTTTGCAGAGACTGTTAGTATGTGTAAAAATGTCAAAATAATAAAGTATCAGAAAATGTTCTGCATTACGCTGAAGCCTTTCTTTGCTGCATAATTTAGTCAACACTGCAACAAAATTTTGTCCTCCATTGCTGCATAATTGCAGTGGCCCCAGAGCAGGCAGCACATGTTAAAAGTGCTTGTGCATGAAGCAGAGAGACTGTGAAGTTTGCGACCTTAGGGGCATATTTACGGGAATGGTTGTGCAGTGCAGTGCAGCAAGTTACTTTGCTGTGCTGCCCTGCGTCACAGGGAGAGGGCAGGAATGCACCGTATGTATCCAATACGGTGCATTTCTGTCCTTTCCCCCTGCGCTGGCACCGTTTCATCAGCCTAGGGCCAATGCAGGCACCATGGTTCAAGGGTGCCTCCATTGCATGCAGGATTGTTTTTGGGCAGGAAGGCACACCTTCCTGCACAAAAACAATCCTGAGAGGCAGTTTCCTTTTTCTATTTGTGCTGCGCATATAGAAAGAGGAAAAAACAGGGACAAATAAAGATATTCCTCCTTGTTGTGCCACCCTTGGGGAGGCGTAAGATTTTGATGCATTCCCAGGTTTACAAGTTGTTGAAATCTTGGAATGCATCTAAAACCATGGGAGTTGCATGGGAACACCCACCACAATGCCTCCCTTGTGCAGAGTAAGGCAAAGAGGCGATTTGCGCTATGTTGCATTACTCCATATTTATGAAACCATTCAAAGCAATTCAAAGTGGCTTCATAAATATGACTTGGAGATTTGCGTCATGCATTTACCACGTTTCGTGGTGCAAGTGTGACACAAGGCCATCGTAAATATGCCGCTTAGTCTGGTGGGCATTCAAATCCTGCATTGCCGATTCCTGGTGAGTTGCACTACTACTGCTGGAATAAGGCCAATGGAGGCACCAATGGGCGAGGCAGACTGGCATCAAGGGTCCTGTGACCTCAGTGATAAAGTCTCTGTTGATATAGGGTTTGCTGCTTCGTAGGCCTGCCCACAAGACTGGAGGTGAACTTCAATATGGATTGTGGTGGACAGGACTTCACGGTTAACCAACACTGGCCACCGGTAGGGTCCACCTGCTGGTGCTAAGACACCAGGGCTTTTATGGTCTAGCGGGCCCTTCTAAGGTCTAGTAGGGGAATGTGCTCCCTCAGGAGAGTGGTCTGGTGGTCTGGTCATGAAGCCTGATCCTGGTTCCCCAGTTCCAAATTCAGTAGCTCTGGCCATAGTGCCACATCCTCTAACCCCCGAACACCTTTCTGCACCACTGAGAGAAACTTGCACTGCCTTCAGCTACAACCCAATTGTGCCCCGTTATAAACACCTGGATGTGACTCAATTCAAATTATGCACTGCCTGAAAAAAAGTAAAAACATCCTGGAAAAAGTAAACACTCATAGACAATGCAAGATTATGTAAAGCATGCGAAATATAACCAGGAACGGCATGGTTACCTTAACACTTTTACACTCATTGTTCAGAAATCAATTAGTTTTTTTTACCTCAAATGTTGAGGACATGAATACAGAGCTCCTCCTCTACACAGGTGTGCCTTTGTTGCACTCGAGAAAAGCAAGGAATGGGTTAAGTAGGGCTCAGAAGATAAATGGACTCTTCAGGAGAATCTGATCTGACTCACGAAAACCCACAAGGGCTCCTCCACATTCATGTCAGTCAGCCAGCTACTCCAACATCGACATTATGTATTCAAGTGTCCTGCAAAGGATACCTTTTGAACTGTCCAGCTTGGCTAACTCTCCTACCCACAAAAAGCTTGAGAGAGCTCTTGAGAGTAACAGGCAAAAGTATATTTTAATTCAGGAAATGAAGGATACATTCAACTTTATTTTTTTTAGTGACACTATAGTATGTTAGTGATGCTGTAAAGCGTCGCTAAAAAAAACTTCACAAACCTAAGAGTTCCCAAAGGCAAGACCTATTGGCTTTGCCAATGCTTGCTTAGATATCTCATTTGCTAAATGGGGCACTTTTAATTTGGTGCCAGACACGACCGAACTGGGAACCCAAAGCAGCCCTGGCAAATTTTGTTCATCCCCTGTACGGTGTGTTGCGAGTGAGCACATCAAGTGAGCCTGACCACTACAAAAGGGACATGGGGGAGAGGGTGTTCTCTCCCCAAGAAAACTTTGGGAAAAATTACATAAATGGTGCATTTCACAACACATTTTATTATATATTCGATTGTATTAGCTATTAGAGCACAGTAAATGATGACCTTACAATGCACCAGGATGCAAAAATCTTATTGGGGCTATTCAATGATTCATTTACTATCACCCTCCAACACTGCCCCTCATCTCTCCATAGCCCCTCTCACATGTATTTCATTTGTTTTATAGAGCCTCTCATATCAGTGTAGGGACTTGTAGCACTTTACATCATGCACACATACAATGAATCATACGTGTATAATTCAGTGTTTATACAAGATAAAAGGGACTACAAGGTGTAGGATTCACATGCCATCAATTCTGGGAGGAATTTTTAAAGATCTGGAGAAGCACAAACCCAGGATTCGAAACGTAACACATGGGTTGGATTTACTAATAAGAATGTATTCCTACCCAAATAAACCCATTTTAGCAGCATTAGGACAATGGAAGACTGGGGAAAAAACATAACTTCCAAACCTGCACCATGCAGTTTGCATGCAGCTCTTTGATGGCAGGTCTTAGCTCAAGGTGCTAGATTTATTATGACTGTAAGTTATGCCCTGCAAGTAACTAAAGGATCTCTGTGACAAAAGCAGTAACCCACTGAGCTATGTATATTAAATACAGTTCTGTTATCTGTTTGGTACACGTTCTTTGCAGCAGACATATTAACCCACGGTGCTGCAATAGAGGAGTCAAAGACAATACTCGGATCTCTCTCCAACAGGAAGATAAACCACCAGAGATATCAATCTTGACTCTTTTATTGTTGCATGAAAACTGCTGGTTTTACAAGGAACTCTGCAGTGGTTTATGCATTTTTGAGAGTGAGAAGTTAGTCATTGTGCTGGACAGTCCTGCTGGTTTTGTAACTGGGGGCCGGTTTTGCAGCTCCCAGTAATAAAACCAGGCTCTCACCCCTCCAGCCTCCCGCCGGATGCCCATTATGCCAGTCCGGCCTTGGTGCCTGGACCTATATGTTTTCACAGTCCGACCCTGGATGGGGTCCACACGGGACTCTGGTGCTTGGTTGTCACAGAACTGGACAACTCGGGCTGCTTCAATGTTATATCCTTAAAAAAGGTAAACAGTATTTTTAAAAAGACCACATCCCTGAACACAGACAGAGCAGCAGTACACATTTTATAATATAAAATAAGGAAAACAGCTGATAAAACATTAAACGTTTTCTACCCTTATTTTTTTTAAAGCGCCAAGGTTTGGGCACAGTCTGCCACAAATTCCACACTGGAGTGCTCTTCCTTTCCTTGTGGCGTTGTCAGTCTGGGTGAGCCCAAAAATAAAGGGCATATGAGGTCAAGGGCAGGGCCACCAATGCACCCTGATGTGACCATTGTATTTGTCACAGTGGGGTCAGGCAGGTGGCCTCGTCACTAAATGAGGTGTAAATCACACTGTATCAGCAGAGCAGCCATAGGTAACCATTTTAGGGTGCTGATTGATTGATGCTACAGTGCAACACGGGTCCTACAGTGTTGCTGGGCAGGCCCCTGCCCACAGATACAGAGAGGAAGGGGGAGGAGGTAATGGCAAATGAAGGGGCCTTCCTTAATCTGCACCACACAGGGCTGGATTATCACGTAATATTTTTTAAGTTCGGACCATTCCTGCCGTCCTGGGATTCATTTTTATAATAAAGAAGTAGGGGAACGGACTGTGTTAAATTAAAAAAGTAGGGGCACACCGTGCCCTTCCGATCCTGTCCAATTCTACCACTGCTCCGCGGTGGATCTGCAGTGGATCCACGTCTCTAGATATCCAAAAATCTTTTTTCTTTAATAACTCCGAAACTACTGAACAAATTACAAAAAAGCACTCTTTCTGGAACAAGACCTAGCTTTTTGCCAAATTTGGTGTAAATCTGTTCAGCGGTTCGGGCTGTAGTCGTGTTAAAAAAATGAAAAAATCCCCATAGACATAAAACTTGTTTTGATCTCCCTCCCCCCCTTTTTTCTTGGCCCACACTTGACGGATCACTCCCAGGGCCATAGAAAACCATTTTAAATTTTTTTTTACCCAGATCCGCTGATCCTGCTGAAATTTTTTAAAAAGCGCGGGATCCCGCACTTCTTGCATTATAAGCTTCCGGGTGGGCCAGGTTCCCGGGGCATTGTTTCAGCCACCTCCCTAAGGCATCTTAAAATATCAATGCTGGGGAGTCCCGGGGCTTATTTCATTTTAAATGGGAGGGTGTCTCCAACCCCCCCAACCCTGGGGATTGCCACCTCCCCAGGGCTTGAATGTAATTTAATCCAGGCCGTCTGTATAGACCCCCTGCAGCCCTGGGGGCTGCCACCTCTCTGGGGATTTAATTTTTAAACAATGCAGGGCCCACAGCCCTCTGGACCACCACCTTCCTGTTCAAATTAGAAGATGGGAGGGAGCCCTAGATGGCCCTAGAGAGCGCCACCCCACAGGACCGGCTCCTGCAATGTCCCGGGGTGCCCATCCCTGGGACATTGCTGTTTGCGATGGCTTGGCAGGAGCACTGCTCCCACCAAGCCATAGAAACTCTGCTCCACTTCGTTCAATTGAGAGGAGAAAATGCTCTCACTTGCACGAAGCAGAGCAAAATTGCTTTTACACACAGGGAGCTGAACATTAGCAGCTCCCTTTGTGTAAAAGCAATGCTGGCTCCCCCAGGAGGCAGAGAGCTGGCAGAGACCACAGGGGCCTTCAGGCTCCCCCCACGGTCCGATTGGTGAGTGGGTGTCCTGGAGGCACCAACTTTAAATGGGCAGGCCCTGGGGGATGGAGACCCCGGGTCCAAATTAGACCCAGGGAGGGGGGGTTGCACAGCCCCCCTCCGCATCTGTAAATGGATGGAGCCCGGGGAATGGGGTCCCCAGTGCTGAAATTGACCTAGGGAGGGGGGCATCACGGCCTCCCTCCCCTGGTATAAATTCAAGTTTTTTTAAAAGCCTGGCCCAGGGGGTGGGGTCCCCGGGGCCGAAATCGCCCCCTCTCCTCTGTTTTAAAAAAAAAAAGTGGCAAGGCCCCGGGAATGGGGTCCCCAGGGCTGAAATCAGCTTGAGAGAGGAGCCGCTCAGCCCCCCTCTCTATAATTGATATTAGAAATAAAAAAGCCCAGGCCCCATGGGATGGGGGCCCCGGGGCTGTAATCAGCCCAGGGAGGGGGACCATGCGGCCCCACTCACTCATTAAAAAAAGCCTGGCCCCAGGGGATGGAGTCCTTGGGGGCAAAAAAGTCCCAGGGAAGTGGGGTCATGCAGCCCCCCCTTAAAAAATATCTTTAAAAAAACTTCTGTCAAGTCACCAGAAACAATGCTACCCTCACCACCACTCTGAAAACCCACCTCCTGGCCTTCAAAGAGCTCTCAGCAATCCAGCTGTGTGGGATTTACTGGCGGTGACAGGAGAGGTAGTTGGCCCCCAAGAGCCAAGGGGACATTATCTCCCAACTAGTAGTGAATCATGAGGCTTGTTTGCAGAGTGGTGGACAAAGGGGGCGTGGCCACCAAAAACCTCTCAGCAATCCCAGTGTGTGGGATTTACTGGAGGTAACAGGAGGGGTAGTTGTCCCCCAAGGCCTTGGGGGCCAACAACCCCTCCTGTTACCGCCACTAAGTCCCACACAGCAGGTGCCCCTGTTGAAGCTCCACTTCTGTAAAGGACATATCATCCTAACTCTTGGGCTTGGTGAAGGCAAAGCAAGTGTGTTTTCTTGGCAATTCCATATTGAAAAATGTTCTGAAATCCTTAGTGGAGGTGCATGCATCGCTGATCTATTGTAGGGCAATCTGTATGTGACTGTTATCAGTGGGCTATTTCTTGTCCTGCCCTGGTAAGAGCAGAGTCCATGGTGCTCCCTTTAAATGACTGCGAGCATGGAAATGTGCAAATCACTTGAAAGCTTCGCCCGTTTGGTCCCGCCCACCTTAGTAGTATGCAAAGGTCTTCCTGCCTTTTGCCAGGATGATGCTTAACAAGTGCCCCCCCAGGGTGTTTCCCGCTGATTTTGATGAGTTCTTGATGCATAGGAATTTGAGGACATTTCCACCAAACAAATAAGCACTTACTTGATATAGTTAAGAGGAAGGACCCTTGTTTGGTGGAGATTTACCTCTTATTAGACTCGTTGTCTTCTCTATAGGAGGATTCATGTTATCACATATTTCTGGATAAAACTCACCAGGAACAATCACATTGCCTAAACGCACACAGGGTCACTGGTGGTATTTCCTCGTGCTCCATTATTCAGCTTTAGTGTAGAGATCTTAGTAATTCACCAGTAGAAAGTACTCCACATGGGTAGATATTCTGATACACCCACGCTCAGACCCACTCAGATATTCATACACTGACTCACAGATGCACTCAGACACTCACTCAGACACTTATGTACCCACTAACAGAACCATATAGCCACTCACACACCCATTCACATACCATTCAGACACACATCACTCACTCACAGACCCACTCAGACATGCACACTCACTTGCAGACCAACTCAGACACTCATACACCGACTCACAGACCCATACAGCCACTCAGACAGCCAATCACAGACCTCCCTCAGACACACAAGCACTCGCTCACAGACTGACTCACACTCATGGAGACACTCGCAAACCCACTCAGACAATCTGACACCCACTCGGGCACTAACACACCCACTCACACACCCATTGAGACATGCATGTACTCACTCCCACAGTCACTGAGACACTCATACAATCACTCACACACTCACTCTCAAAGGTTACATTTAGGAAATAAAACGCTAAAAGCCTTAGAAATTCACTTAAAAGATTAAAGGTCATAGGGACGTTATAGTTAGGAAACAACATTAAAAAACACATAGAAATTCACTGAAAAAAACAAAGGTTACAGGGATGTTATAAATAGGCTCACATTTCACTTGTACAAAACCAGTGAAATTCAGCACTTATAGTTAGCTCAGCTAACTATAACTTACGCCCAGCAATGCACTGCTTATGACCTCACATATTACATCACTCATGACATGGTCAGTGACATAACTGATGACATCACTGATGACATCTCAAATGACGTCACTGATGACATCATTGATGACATCATCCCATGAGTGGGAGTGTTTTCTAAAACTTTATGAGTGTTAAACATACCACGGTACTACAAAAGATAAAATAGTATACTTTGTTTACTATTAGTGAGTGATACTATTTCTAACATATATTATATGAGTGGCTGTGTGAGTGACTGTATTGGTGAGTGAGCAAGTGTGTCAGTGGGTGTATGGGTGAATGAGTGACTGTGTGAGTTGCTGTATGGGTGGGTGAATGGGTGTGTAAGTGACTATATGAGTGACTGAATGGGAGTCTGATTGACTGTATGAGTGAGTGACTGGCTGTGTGAGTGGCTGTTTGGAAGAATGAGTGGCTGTTTGAGTGGGTGTTTGTTTAAGTGAGTTGGTGTGTGAGTGGCTGTATTGTAGAGTAAATGTCTGTGTTAATGTATGGATGAGTGAGTGGATGTGTGAGTGCTTAAATGGATGTGTGAATGGGTATGTAAGTGGTTGTGTGGGTGTGTGAGTGCTTGTATGGGTGAGTGAGTGTCTATGTTGAGAGGCTGCAGGTGTGAGGGAATGGGTGTGTGAGTGGCTGTATAGGTGAAGAAGTGGGTGTGATATCAGCTATATGGGTGAGTGTGTGGCTGTGTGAGTGGCTGTATGGGTAAGTGACTGGTTGTATGAGTAGCTGTATGGGTGAGTGAGTGGCTGTATGAGTGATTAAGTGGGTGAGTGACTGGCTCTATGGATGAGTGAGTGGTTGTGTGAGTACTTGTAGGAGTCTGTGAATGGGTATGTGAGTGGTTGTGTGGATGTTTGAGTGTGCACATCTGTGGATGATGTAATCAGCGATTTGTCATTTGAGATGTCATGAGTAATATCATCAGCGATGTCACTGACCATGTCATGAGTGGTGTAATATGTGAGGTCATAAGCAGTGCATTGTGGGGGTGTAAGTTATAGTTAGCTGTGCTAACTATAACTGCTAAATTTCACTGGTTTTGTACCCAAATTCAGAACAGAGCAAGCTACAAAAATTCAGGGGTAATCCTCGCCAATTTGGACCAATTTGCCAGCCAGCTGGAGATGATAAAAAGGAAAGGAATGTCCCTTGCTATAACTTTGAGGCAAATAAAATCCCAGCTGATGGGCCCGAGGCTCTCTCCTCTTTTCCAGATTGCACAAGCCAAAATCTTGCCTACCATTACATATGGCAGTGAAGCCTTAAGAGGAAGAAATTCACCAATCCTGGATAGCACACTAATCAGGGCATACAGAATTATGTTCAACTTCCCAGCATATGCATCCGCAGCACAGATCCGGCTGGAATTTGGCATCATAAAACAACAGCTAGCAAGACAGGGGGCCTACATAATCTGCTGGCACAAAATCAAGATTGTCCCACCGAACAGCCTATGCCATTTACTCTGGCTAGAACTTCAGCAAAGAAAAGCTGCACTGGCAAGAAAACACCTTTCTGACTGCCTCACAAACACCAAACTCTCCCAGGTCTGGGAAGTCCCGACTTCACATGCTAGCTTCAAGAAAATAGTGTGGAAGACGATAAGGAGCATGTCTCTAGTAGAAGACAAAGCCAACTTTGTGTCGAGAAAACACGCCTGGATGACAATCAACGGCTATACATCTATTAGCCCACAACCATACTTCAGCGTAGGATACCCCAGGACCATCAAGGAGAATTTCTTGAAACTTTGTTAAGGAAAACTGCCAGCCATTCAACATCTACCACCATGGCTGGGGGGCAAATGCCCTCATATTGCCGCCTGTGCAGCAACGGAGTTGATGATATGGTACACCTGATAAGCACATACACCAGCCTGACAGGGGAAAGATCTTGCCTGCTCAAACACCAATTTAACCAGCGTGGGATCCGTACGCAGAGACAAGCCATGGTAGCCTGTTTTAAACCAGGCGACCCACAGATGAACTGCAAGCTAGTAAAATTCCTAGCGCTCATAGATGAGGAACTGACAGATGCAGGAAAGTCTATTGGAAAACCTCAGGATGCCCCAGCTTAACGGGAAAAGCACACACACGCACTGTAATTGCATGTGCATTTTTGCTTACGCATGATGATAAACTATCAATAAATACTTCAAGAGTGAACAGCTAAAGGACATGAGGACATTGGGCTTAACGGCCCGGTAGCTCGTGCAACAGCTTCTCATTATTTTATTTTATTTATTCCCCCTGTGCATCTGTTTTAATCAATCTGTTTTATACACTTGCGAGAAAAGAGCACTTTTTTACTTCCATACTGTATTGGTTTTAATTAACTTTATACAATAAAGATTACTCACTGGTTTTGTAGGAGTGAAATGTGAGCCTAACTATAACGTCCCTGTAACCTTTGTTTTTTTCAGTGAATACTGTATAATTTTTTTAACAATCATGGGCCTCCTGTATAGGTATTGCCATGTTAAGAACTGATGCACTGGGTTCACATTGCAGATATTTACTTTGGCGCTAGACTTCAAATTCCCCATTATGAGAAGGACGTGTTGTTATCTCCAGGAGGGATAAAGTAGTGATGTTCTGAGATCAATTATCCTGTTAGTTCCATAATTGTACGATTAGAATCCTGGATCTCATTCCGAACTGATGGAATATATCAATGAAAAAAAATAAAGGAAACCATTTGATAAAGTACAACAAACTGAGCAGCTTACTTCATCTGCCATCGAAGTCATAGGGCCTAATGCGTGACTGCGCGACCACAGAACATTTGCAGAGATGCGAGTGAAACAGACCACCTACTTGTTTTTGTTTCAGTGCATAAAGACAACACTCGTATGCAGAATGATAAAAATCATGCACATTTATCTCCCTTTCAAGCAAAAAAGATTAGGGATTTTTTTACATTGCTCAATTATCTGGGTGAAAAAGGTCAATATTAATTTGTTAGACGAAACAATAAAAATGCATTTTGTTTGCTCCTGATTGCTAATGGGTATTCGGCGCGGTAATTCCTTGACAATTGCACAGTATGTTCCATTTCATTCTCGTCAGGCATCTGTTTTGAGACTGAGTAAGCCAGACATCTTATATCCCATACATGTCACTCAGAAACATGAAAATAGGTTCCTGTCAGTCTCTCAGTGGGAGAAACAACACACTCAGAAAATTATAGTGTTGGATTTAATGGTGCAGAATTACTTGCACTAGGTTAAGCATGCGCTGTATAGTTATTGTATAAATGTGGAAATTACTGCAGTAGAGGAACAAAAGCTTTTATTTGAGTGTTCCATTTCCAGTAGAAATGGTTAGCAGATATTAACATAGGCTTTCAGAGGTATCCAGAAAGTGCATTTTAAAAGTACGTACTCAAGATTGTGAACAGGGAATTTGAAACACAAGGTGTAGTCTGCCATTCATGCCAATGATGTAGTGGGAAACTGAAGTACCTGAAAGAAAACAGTCATATTTGCTATTTCTTATGTCATAAACGATGCTTTAGTTGTCAAAGTTTATCGACGTGTTGCTTTTTATTTTTGTGAAGATTATCAATTTTAAATTAATTTCTCGTATATTGTCATATTGCTAGGTTAAATCTTTCGGTTTTTCATTAAAATGGTAATAGCAATTAAGTGACGAAGACCACACAGCACAAATTAAAGTGCCTTTCGTCGATACAATAAGTTGTATTGTGAATGCCATTCTCGAAGTCACTCATTTACTCCACCCTGGGAAGGTGAGGCTGATCTTTTAAGAACGGGATTTAAATTTGTGTTCGGAGCGAGTCTCAGCACAGTGATCTCTCTTATCTGTGAAGGAAGCCGATCAACTTGTACATTTCACCAGAACCTAGAAACCTGAAGAGTTTATATGTTCTGCAGAAACCGCCCTCTACTGAGAAACAACTACTTTCCCAGTATATTGCTGGTTGGCTTAACATCCTGCAAAACTGGCATATCTTTACTGACATATCGATTTAATATGAATTTCTTATTTAGTATATACATACTCACGACCTAAGTAGAAATTACATTAAATGTTAATCTAAAATAATATTTATATAATGTTCTGTGTAATGTTCCATAAGCCTTGTCCAAATACATGTTAGTGATTGAAGGAACATTTTCTCTAACAGTAGTCGTGGCGGGTGCATGGGGGGATCTTAGATGCTACCTCCCCAGCACGCCACACACTGAAGCTGCCCTTTGCAGCTTTAATCAGCAGAAATTTAAACAGACAAAATGACAAAACTGTCAGACTGGCGGTTTTCATTTCCAAGGTGCTTACTGCTGACTCCGCAAAATGTGCATGTCAGGAGCACAGAGGAGGGGGTATCTGAAGGGCATAATCAATGCTATGCACATGTCAAAGGGGCGCCTTCAATTCCTGCTCTCCTTAAATATTCTCCATTAATCAAACATTCTGCCCGTACACAGTGCAGCACTGTCCTGTTAGTGATAGGAGCCTGCTCTGGCAATGATACATTTTTAGTGAATCCGTCCCAAGCTTTATTTGAAGACATGGTAGGGCAAGGGTGAAGAGTCTGTACCTAGGCCTATCTTCACTTCTGACAGAACTTTTAGTTGGATCTGGCCCACAATGCAGTGATGGACAGTTGTAGAGTAGAAGAAAACATTCCTTATGGGAAGTTTAAATGGCAGAGAGGGAGGTCATAAGAGGGGTATGTGTGGTGTGGGGTTAGGGTCGAGTTTGTGTTGTATCTATTTGCAGAGGAGTGGGAGGTTTCATGGTACTCCACCTGATTGGACTTTTACTAGCTACTGTTCAAATTATTTTTCTATGTAAATTATCTGCCTCTTCGTGTTGCATTACCTCAGGGTTTTAGCAGGGATTACGGGACATATTTACAAGCCTCTATCAGCACAGGAATGTCGCTTTTATAGCCTATTTTCAAGGCGCCTATACTCAGCGCGACAGGGGTGGGCGATGGGTGTTGCGGTGGGCGTTCCATCACAACAGCCATTGATTTTGGTGGTGCCCCCTATTTACAAGTGAACCGTGAATAGGAGGCAGTGCCAAAATTAAGACCAGGGAAAACCTGGCCTTAACATGGCAAAACGAGGAGAAATGCTTTATTTCTCCTCGTTTTTGCTGTTTCTATGTGTGCTGCGATGTGCAGCACACATAGAAACAGCAAAACACCATGAATGATTGTTTATATGCAGAAAGGTGTCCCTTCCTTTTCATAAACAATCATTTAAAAAATGACGATTTGCAACTTCTATGTGTGCTGCATAATGCAGCACACATACAAGTTACAAATCGCCATTCTGGATTGTTTTTGTACAGGAAGGCACACCTTCCTGCACATAAACAATCATTCCCTCACTGCAGGCACTCTTGCACTTTGGTGCAAAGGTGCCTGTGTTGGGGCTAGGCACCTGAGTTCAGCACCAGCCCTAGGGAAAACGCAGGGATGCCCCATATAGTTGTTAATACAGTGCATCCCTGCGTTTTCAGAATGGCGAAGTGCACCGTTAGGTATTTTGGCTTAAAGCAGCGCTCCACCATTCTTTTGTAAATATGCCCCTACATTCTTTGTTTAGTTTGTCCTGAAAGTGTACAACACATCTTTGAATAAATGTGAGTAAATATGCACATAAAATATTTACAGAAATTTCCTTGGGACACACAGATTGTGACAAGAGGAACCTTTTACACTTCTACTGTAGAATAAATATCCTGAAGATGCTTCCATTTTAAGCTCACCCTTGAGAAGGCTCCTGAGATCCTCATTTAAATGAATGATTTAGTATGAAAAGTGTTATTTAATATCCCTCCTTTGTTCCCTGTATATTATTTGTTCATTCTGCAGAATTCACCTGCTGGGTAAAAAATATGTGTCCTATGCATCAATCCTAGATCATAGGAATAGTTTCTAGAATTGCCTGCATCGACCCTAGACCATAAGAATACTTTTTAGAATTGCCTGTAGCATTTAAAATATTAAATTGAGACATGTTCAGAGGTGGTCGATTTCTCACATTGTTGGATTGCATGATAGAAGCCCTCAACTCTCCACTTCCTTCTTCTTGAGAGTTGCTGGATCATTCTGTACTTCTGCTTCGATTGGTCTGTGGGAAGATAAATCTATTTGTAAATGTACTTTAAATGCACTGATCGCTGAAAATGTGACAAAGCCTGCTTCTAGATCTCAAATATTTTGCAGTGAATCATGGCATTCAGGTGACATAAAAGCAGTTTCAGGATCTATTAGGCATGTATACCTGAAAACGCGAGTGAGCTTTGGAATGTATACTTAGGGGCATATTAGCAAGACCCACGTTAAAATGATCGCCGTTTTAGCAGCAGGAAACTGCCGCTAAAACGGCGATAATGAGCTTGCTAATAAGCGTTATAGAATTCCAATAGAAGCCCAGGTTAGATGTCCTGCACATCTAACCTGGGCTTCTATTGGAATTCCATAACGCATATTAGCAAGTCCATTATCGCCGTTTTAGCGTCAGTTTCCTGCCGCTAAAACGGCGATAATTTTAACGTGGGTCTTGCTAATATGCCCCACAATTTTTATTTCACGTGTTTCTATGTAGTAGTGTAGCAGGGGCCTTATCATTGGCAGTAGATTCTATCCGCGCAATTTGCTTGTGGCATAGGACTGAGCCATGTAAATGCTCACTTTTCTATCCCTGCATGTACGCAGCCTTCTCAAATGCACTTCACAATTGTGAATCATGTTTTACTTTGGTTTAGAAGGTAGAGTCATGGAGGAAAAATTGGATACACGAGTCCTGCCCAAATGTGCAAAGATATCCAACATTTTCAGTTTTCTACCTGCCATTCTGATTTTACTACATATGGGACTGGGAATCCATAGATTGCTAAGTTTGTAGGCGTAGTTAGTTTATGAGGGAGTACTGCCTCAGAATTCCTTTTAAAACAACTGCTTTTTAATCAATTTCTTTCGTGCCAAAACAAACACACCATCATTTAACATAAAAGGCCATTTATTAGGACACAGGTGCAAAAACCTATTGAACTTTTAATCAACATATATCATTAACTTTGCAATTAAGAACCTCCCCATACATCCCACGAGCACTCACACCTCACGCCAACTTTCAATCCCCCAAGCCATCATACCTTTGTTCCATACTTCACTGTTCCACGCCTTGGACTCTTGCCACCTATCCAGGCTCTTCTACCTTTTTCTCCCGCACACCCTCTCCTGAAACTCTTTCCTCACTCAACAACAAACTGCATACTGCCTTTTGTCACCGGTGCTCTGTTCTTCTCCCCCCTGAGGGAATTGATATGCCCGCATGTGACTCTCCACCCCCCAAAATACCGCCACCCAAAAACATCCCAGTGGGAGTTTTTCTGCCCCCCTTGCTCGACATCCAGAAATCATATCATCGGGCATCTCGCCTGCACCAGATGTTCTCATGCCATAAGCGGCTAACCACATCCCACAATTCCATCATAAAATATGCATTCCCCATTTATGAAAGATGCACCCCGTCATTCCGAAAAAGGCACACCTCTTCCTCCTTTATGCCCCCATACGAGATCACTGTGATGTTCATGTTTCCACAAAAAACCCTCATAGCTCTGTTGAGCTTACGTCGAGCTTTGTCAATTGCCACATGTCTCAGTGCCTCACTGCAAACCTGACGTGGCACAAATTCTGTCCAAACTATGCAAGTCCCGGCAAAGTTCCTTTTAATTGCCTTCAGATCATGCTGCATATGCTGTAACAAAGTCAATCCGGATAATTGCACCATATCTTTTTCTCCTAGGTGAATCAAGAGCATGTCAGGGCAACCCCTCTGTGGAACCAGCTTTGTTAACCAAGGTAGCAAGTTACCCCAGCACATTCCCCCTTTACCCCACTAAAGCACCGCGTGCCGGCTGCTGTGCAATCCCAGGTTTCGCCCGTATACTTGTTGGTCCGCATATTTCGCTGCCCAATGCACAAACAAATGTCCCATGATCCAGGTCAAGGACTTGGACTCGGGCCCACTCACACATCCTGTGGTAGAAGAAAAAGGAATTAGGTCTGGTATTCCTTACCGACCCACTCTCCCACCCCAAAGGTAGAACGAGCCCCTTTACTTCCTCACATAGCATTCGCAGAGCCGTGACCTCCACCAACCAATCTGACATATCTGGCCCCAATCCCACCCCAAACCTGCCACTGCCATCGCAATCCGAAAGGAGTGTGTCCGAAAAACAGCAGGCTCCCTGCCCAAGCAGCGCTACCCCATTCGCAATACTGCCTACAACTGAAAAGCCAACATCTTCCGGCCATTCTTATGACAAAACACTGCCATATCACATGGGCCAGGCCCCTCCTGAAAGCGGAGCCATTCTCATACAGGTCAGACTTCCACACTCCCTCCCTCACACAACCATACCCACTTTCAACTGACTTGTTGATCGATCTTTGAATGCCACAGCCAAATACCCAAGCGTCCCGAATCCAAATGCACTTCCTTGTGCAGCACCTGGAACTCCACTGTAGAACCCAACAACTCTGAAATTCAAAATGCCCCAAAGAACATCCAAATCATGCAAAGACGAAAAAACAGCCACCTCGAAAACATTATAACAATATGCAGGCAACACTTCCAACAATTCTTTCAACAAGTCATACGTAATGGCTTCTCGTGCCGCCCTCCCCCTCACCCCGTTGTTTGCTCCACCCTTTCAGAACCCAGCCCAGGATCTCATCACCAGCAGGGTCAAAACCCCAGTACAGTTTACCATAAAATGAGACCCCGGCCAATTGGCCCCCAATAGTTGTGGGCGATAAACCTTTGTCGATATAGAACAAAGCAAAACATAGCACAAGCCCTCTACCAGACTAAAAATTCTCATTCGTTCAGCGCTCAAATATCTGTTGCTAACTGCGTCTTGACCGCGTCTGCTCCTGGCGCCAATCTGCGAAAATGATGCCACTGCGAATGAGATAAAGAATCCGCAATTTCATTCTGGACCCAGGCAAATGCTTAGCCCTGAAAACAATATTCAAATGTAAGCATATCAGCATGGATCTCCTCAACAAATGTAACACCCTCAAGTCTCTGGCCTTCTGTCTTGACCAATTCCACCACCGTCATGTTGTCAACATTAAACAAAACAGTCCTGTTCACCAGCTCTCTCCCCCACACCTCCAGTGCCACCAACAGCGATGCAGCGCACGCAACGAAATTCGTTTTATTTATTTATATGTTTACTTACCTCTAATCGGCCGTAATCCATAGTTTACAAGAAAGCGGACTTCCAATTCTCTAAATTAAACATTATCCTGGGCCTTATAGTCGGTTCCTACCCTCCCTCCTTAGGCCCCTCCTTTGCCTGAATGTCCCTAAGTAGGAGCTTGAAAACATCCATGTATTGATGTTTTCAAATTCTGTTCGTGGTCTTCTCAGAAAAATGGGATCCAAATAGCATTGCCAAACCAATGTTATGCTTGCCCTCGTACGAGGTCGCATCCCCTTTTGTCCATTCAGAGTCCCCTGAACTATCCAACTGACTGCCGCAGTCACACCGCCCAACATGGAACACATCGGGTGGGTTAACCCCACAAATGCCTTTCCCAACACACCCTGTATGTGCAGCGTGGCCCACACCTTCTCCGCAGAAGGCACGGCCATGCCTTACAGATCGCCATGTCAATAATGCAGGCCAGACAAATAACAAACTTTGCTCCTACACTTTTCCCCCCATCCGGCGATTCTCAGAGTCCGGAGGAGGCTGGACACGCCCTTCCTGACTCTTATAAACCTTCACTAACTCCTGCCCCTTTCCCCCCGAACTACCTATCCACTACCATGCCCTGTTTGGGCATGAAGTATCCTGGGGAAAGACAAGTCTGCGACTCACTTCCCCCGGATGCCATCATTGGTGAAAGTGGATAAATAGCAGCATAATGCCTTCTATTTAAATTTTTTTCACAAGAGATCCCTCACACCATATGCTGCCAAACACACATTGCTATTCTTGGGCTCAGTCAGTCAAAGAAATGCTGGACAAGTGTTTATACTTCACCACTTAAAAGTTTCAACAGCCGCCACGTTGTAAATCGCATATATTTTGCTATTGCTATTTAGTTTATTACAGAGTTAGTAAAAGTGACCGCCCTATCAAATTAAACCATACGTCCATTGGAAAAGACGTTTTTCATGGAATAACTTACATGTACATTTGATCATGTCATGTTTCCTTCTTTCGTACACATTCATCATTAACTGGAAGCTTTAGTTGCGATGCAACTACACTGTTTTTAATCTTTTTTTTACTGCAACTGTAGTTTAAGCACACAGCAATAACTGTTATACAGATTTACATTAAACCTGGCTGTAAGAAATGGCTTGATCCACCCCAACAACGTTTTGTTGATTGGTATTAACATGTGATGTCTTTTTTGACATATTGATAATAGAATGTAATGAAAAGTAAATGCACTTTTTTGTGAACCTGTTCACAAGTCAAAGATCAAATCCAATTGGCTGAGAAACTTTACCATGATCATTTTGCAGTTTTTGAAGTGGATCTCTGATCCTCCTTGAATGTAAAATATTCTGATTCTAAGAGAACGGATATTTTGGTTCATGCAGCCTTAACCTGTTTTGTTAACTGGCTCCCCAGGGAGCTTGTGCAAAAAAAACATTGCAGGGCCATGTTTGACAAGATAAGGACATATTAGTGCCTCAGAGATGCCTGGGCATTTATCCAAGAAGACTGAACAATTATTTTTCTCTGTGATAAAAATGAAAATGTGCGACGTGTGAACCAATATGAACATTTTGACTTAGGGGGCAATGAAAACACTCATGGATGTCAGTCAGACGGGCAAGAAACTTGCTGAGATCTGTGCTTAGTGTGATGTGAGCGCAATAAAATAGGGAGCAAATGTTGACCAAAGCCATGCAGCACTCTCAGAGAATGCTTCTCATAGCAGAAGACCAGCACATTAGATTCATGGAGCAGAGGAACTGGTTAGATAGCATGGCTCAGGCTCACCTCCTTTGTCCTGAGCTTGCGGGGCATGGCTCAAAATAATTGATCATCAGGCTAAAGGGGCAAAGGCTGTCTTTGCAAGACATGACTAAAAGACAGATTCCTCACCAGTAGCCTGCTAAAAATAGCAGAAGGCTTTGTCTAGTGGGTTCTGGGTGCAGAGGGAGGCTGTATGGAAAATATGCTTCAAGGCCCATATTTATCATTTTTTCATGCAGCACAACGCAGCAAGCCACCTTGCTGTGCTGCGTGAAAGGGCAGAAGTACTCCTGATTTAACATTGTACTGTGCATTCCTGTCCTTTCCTAGTGCTGCCACACGTTTGGCTGCCTAGCATTAACGTAGGGACCATTATGTCAATGCAGGCACCCTTGCGTCATGGAGCAAGGTTGCCTGCGTTGTAGACAGGATTGTTGTTGTGCAGGAAGGGACACCTTCCTGCACAAAAACAATCCTCAGAGGCATTTTCCTCTATGTGTGCTGCAGAATGCAGAACATGTTGAAAGAGGAAAAAACAAGGAAAAATAAAGATATTTCTCCTCATTATGCTTCACCCAGGGAGGAGTAGCATTTTGGTGCACTCCCAGGTCTGCCACTAATGGTAAATTTGGGAATGTGCCGAAATACATTGGTGGATGCATGGGAACACCCACACTCCTCCATGGGGCACAGTAATGCAAGGCTGCGATTTGCGCTACCTTGTGTTACTCCAGATTTATCAAGCCATGCAGGGCCACGGTAGGTGACCTTGCGTGGCTTGATAAATCACGCTTAGGTTTTGCGTTGCTCTGGTGCCCAATTGCATGGTGCAGAGGCGTCACAAAACCTTGGTAACTCTTGCCCTGAATGTATACTAGATTTGTGTCCCCTTTTATGTTTTAAAAAAACTATTGGGTTATAAAAAAGCACAAATAACAAACCGAAACCCCAATCACCTTGGGCAAAGGCAGGCTCTGTAAATAAAACAACTACGGATTGGGTGTGGTTAAAGGGTGCAGTGGGCACAGTATGGACAGGGCATTTCCATTGGACTCTATGGGCATTTTAACCTAACTGTAACATCACTTTACCTTTGTTTTTTACAGTGAATTTCTCAGGATTTTTTTAAATGCAAAGTAAGATCCTATTACCATGCTTAACTATAATGCCACTTTAACCTTTTTTTCAGTGAAATTCTGAGGTATTTTTACATAGTGTAAAACTATAAAGGGGTAAAACAATAAAGGGGGGTCTCATTTTAAGTAGTGCAAACCTACTGGCTTTGTGAAAGGGTCAGAACACCAAATATATTAAAAGGAGGCCTATTGCCTTTATCAGGGGGTCAGCATGTCAACATACATAAAGCAGACCTATTGGCTTTGTCACAAAGTCACCACAATAATCCAATACATTTCTTATTAATACACAGATCACAATGCTTAATAATTATCATTAAACTCTTCAAATGAAAACATTTTTATTATAAAGAACTATAAACATGTGCTTGAGTCTTTCTTTAACACTCTTCAAGCCACAAAAGGCAACCTTAGGGCTAACCACAAGAGGTCCCCAGACTCCAGGTGAGGGGTATACAGTTCCAGCTTGGAGTACTTGAAAAATTATAGTAGGTTTTCCTGGTGTCATTCATTCAATTACCTAGGAGACTTATAGTGCTTCTTTAAAACATTCCTGCAGGGGCTGGTATGCTCCCTGAAGCCCCCACAACACTTTTATAAGTTGATGGTTGTGCCCCAGTCTCTCACTGGAGAACCACAACAACTAGTATATTGTTTAAAAGCCCATGCAGGGCATTATGGGCAGGGAGCGGTAAATATTTTCTTCCATTCTGGGCACCCACTGCCTAATTTTCAGTTTTATGGCAGCACAGGGGGCCCACTCCCACAATGCTGCTTTTTTTTTTTTAATGTGTTGGGTACCCGGTTGCAGTCAATCAGATCCTATCTTTTCATCTTTCAGTAAGACAGTTCTACTGTGGCCTGAAAGTTCTATATATTTTAACCTTAATTTCTCAAAAACTACTGAATGGATTTAAACTAAAAACTTGCTTTCTGGCTAAAGATCTAGTTTCAGCGTTGAGTCTGGTGAAAATATCTACCTTTGAACTTAGACTCTTTTCTGGCAGTTGGAAATTATAAGAGTGGCAAGGCTGACGACTGAAGCTGAGGAGGGTTTAACATCATCCACTGCCAGCTGGCGACGGACCCTCTGAAACGGATTTGCTAAAATAAAATAAAAAATGTGTATTTTTCCCTAAACTGCTGTATAATTATATAGAAAATTCTAAATATGTTTCTCTACCTATTACCAATTTAAAAAAATGGTAATAGGGAAAGAACAACAATAAAACCTACTGCTTACCGATATGTAAGACCCTAACCCAGAAACAGTGAAAAGCAGAACACACTCCAAAATGGAAGCATTTTATGGTTTGATAAACACACCCACTAGCCAATCACATACTACCTTATCATGTGCATGTACTGTGTTACACTATTTAACTAAGTGTTTTAAAACATAACTTTAATACTGCTTAGATTAATCACACATACAACCAAAAATCACTGTTTAACATAATGATGTACTTTCCTGCCAAATTACATCTACATCCATTCACACATACCACTCTACGACACTCCAATCTATGCTATTGCACTCTACATAACTCCATTCTACTGCACACAACTCTACAACACTACACTGTATGCCAGTGGTTCCCAAACTTTTTTGACCCATGACTCCTTTGACCTTTTGACTTTTGGCAATGGCTCCTCATTATGTTACTTCTTTTGGCAGGTGGGGGGTGTAAGCCTGGCCTCGGGAGTATGTCCACTTTTCTTTGAAAATAATCGGGATGAAGCCAATGAAGCTAAAAACTAAAGATGAAGGCCCAACCTTCTTCTAAAGTCTAATGATAACTAATGCAGCCCACTGCGGCTCAATCAGGCTGGCCAGCATATGCCCTGGTCACTCCCTTTCCCCATATGCTCAAGCTGATGTGTAGTTACCCAGGAATTTAATTTCTCTATGTGCTTTCTTACATTCTGCCACTTTGGAACACATGTGTTAGCTAATGGGTTTTCCAGAGTTTATGTATAACCCCATCTCCATTTTGGGCTCTCCTGTGACAAGTGCAAAGAAATTTAGCTGACAAGAGGCTTCCATCACCTACCGATCGTTGGAATAGTGGTGACAATCTCACCCAATTTCTGCTTACACAGGATTGTGGTTTTGCTGGCTGTGTCCAATCCAACTGAAAGAATAAAAGTGAATCAGTAAAATAGAAAATGTCTAGTGTTATTGGCGGAGAAGTATGGCGCAGCGGCCAGAGCAGCTGACTCAGGAGTGTAGGGGTCACGGTTCGATCGCCGGCAGCAGCTCAGCTCAGCATCATGTAACTCTGGGTAATAGCTCAATTAATCTCCCCCACGGCCCCCAGTGTCTTGAAACCCTTAATGGTGATATGTTTGTGCTTTACAACTGCCATACTCGTGGTGGCGATCCGACCACTGCCACAATGCGGGTCTGTCCGCAGTGTTCTGAGTGTAGCGGTTGAATTGCCATGACCGCTAGGCTAGGCCGGCGATCTGCAACTGGCCTGAATATGCTGGCGGTGCCACTGCCGGCACTGCCGAGCATATAACGAGTTAGCTTTTCACCGCCCTTTTCATTCAGTGAGCCCGCCATGTAAAGGGTGGTAGAGAGGCAACTAAGGGGGTCTGCCCTGGAGTTATGCCCAGTTGCAGCAGTAGTGTGACATTCATTACAGTGCAGACGTCTCATTTAGCATTTTTGTCTCCCCTGCCAGGACTAGTAACGAGTATACAATGGTCCATTGTGAGACACTGCCAAGCCATGCTATGGGTACACGAGTCATATTGATTGGGGATGGGGAGGATGGTCACTACTGTGCATGGACATGTTGCTAAAGCCAGACTTTTATGTTATTGTATTACAAGTTCTCTAGTTCCATTCACTTTACTTTAATCTCCCCCTTCAATGCTTGGAGACAGTCTTGTGGCAGAAAGTTATGATGAAATGACCAATCTGTTCAGGCCATGTGCAGCTCATGTTGCTTTGCATCCCAGCTGGTATAGTAAGCCCTATATAAATGCAATTTAAACTTTACCAGCCCCTAAATCACCCAAATGGTTCAAATAAGCATCAGTTTCAAACACAGTACTTTCATCATCTTTGGATGTGAGTGGAACTATGAAATGGATCAGCTGCCACTGAAACTGATTGTTGTGTGCGTTCTTTTACCTTGTTACTGGGATGTTTACAATCCTCACACTCCGTCTCTCAGGCTGCTATGCTTGATAAACCTTGAAATCTAGGTAAGCAGACTGCTAGGAACAACAGTTGCCAACAAAAGGCCACATAAATAGAAATGTAAGTTTGGGCCAGCATATGTGAATTCCAAGACAGTTGGTCAGACCAGAAACGCCACAAACACTTTTTTTGGAAAGGTAGTCATTACTGCACACTGAAATTACATGGACATCCTTCCAACTAGGTAACACCCAACGCTTTGGATCACATTTCTTCGCACTTGCTAAATGTAAGTTAATTATGTGAGGACCCTACCCTGTTTTCATGCATTAATCAATGCCAATGAAGTAGTGGATTGCAACTATGCCTTGTTAGCTCAAAACCATCAAAGCTAGTCATGTCAATCAGCAGTCTGAATCTCCAACAACCACCAACTTTAATTGCAAGGGTTTCTTCTGACAACACAGGAATAAACTCACTAACTGACAAGCACTTGCAAAGCCAATTGGTATTGTGTTGACTACCAGCTTTCTGGCTCTATCACTGCTTGTTTTGTTATAGTTTATGCAGACCTTTATTGTTAAAGAAGTAATCAAGCTCTTGTCAACAGTTTAAAAAAAGCTAAAAACAAAAATATGTTTTGGGCTGAAAAAGCAAACACTGACATAGTAGCCCGTGGCACTGAAGGAACTACTTCTGTGTGAACATGCTCCTTGTGAAAACATCAATTCATTATGATTAGCATGCCCATGCTGAAGATTAATCACTCCTCATTCTTCTCATCGAACTGGACTGATGGCCGAAAGACTTGCAATGATCACACACAAGATCAGGCCTATGATTACTAGGAAAATGCAATTTCAACCATAGCTGAACAAGACAACCTGCTCCATGGACACAGATGGAATGTTATATCAACCTATATTGCCACCTGCATGCCCTATTTGACTGATATACCACACCTCAACAGCCTACCTCAAACCAGTCACCTTTGCCATTGCCCACCTCCATTTGTTCACTCTCCCCAGATAGTGATAACAAACCTGCCCACCATCTCATGGTCTTCTTACCAAGACACATTTGCTACCTAAACAATACCCACCCTAAGCCTATACCTACAGTCACCTTAACTCTTACTTTTAGAAATTCAACTGGCCTTTATAGTAGCCTGCTCTTGAGTTAACGGTTGTATAAGCGCTGCACAAGTTGCCTTAAGGCTATGGATCCTCTCTCTACAACTGACCATGTAAAATATAAAGAAAATGAGCAGTTAACTTCGCCACACCTCAGATTTCATATGATCTAGTCCCCTCAGGCACCTGTTTTCGGTGATCAACTGAGACATTTTCATTGAGTGTTAATGTGCACCTGTTATGAATCCTATGTCACCTCATGTGTTTACATACCTGGGATCATTTCAGGTTTCTGGCTCCTGGTCATTGAACTAGTGGGTATGCTAGCATCCTCTACTCCATCACCTCCTACTGAGCATTCCACTGTCGTACCACTACCCCACCCCAAATGCCCTGGTCTTTCAAATTGTTTACCCCCCAAAATGTTCTCTCCACCCCCAGCCCCAGCACTCACTTGCTCTACACCTCTACACTGTACCTCACTCCACTCTATGCCACTATATTATATGCTACACTACTGTACGCCGCTCCTTCTCTATGGTATTCCACTCTTCGGTACTCCACGGTATGGCACTCCACTCTACAACACTCTACTGTACTTGACTCCACTCTATGGGCCAGATGCATCAAACAAATGTTTTGCGATTCCCTAATTGCGAATCTTTGCAATTCGCAATTAGGGAATCGCAAAACGGCATGCATGAAAGTGTGCAGTACACTTTCTGCGATTCCTAAGGGGTCGCAAATGACCTACCTCATGAATATTTATGAGGTAGGTCGCAATTTGCAACCCCTAGGAATCGCAAAAATCACAGGGATGGTGGCCTGCTGAGATCAGCAGACCACCATGTCTGTGATTGCTTTTAAATAAAGTAATCATTTTTCTTTGTAAAGCAGCCCGTTTTCCTTAAAGAAAACGAGATGCTTTACAAAAAAGAAAATGAACGTTTCTTTTCATTTTTAAGAGCTGGCAGTGGTCCGTGGGACCACTGCCTGCTCTTAAAAATGCTTTTACAAACATTCACAAAGGGGAAGGGGTCCCTTGGGGACCCCTTCCCATTTGCGAATGTCTTACCACCTACTTGAAGTAGGTGGTAATATGTGAATGTTTTGCGACTGCATTCACGGTCACAAAACATTCATGCATACTGTTAGGATTCGCTATTTGGAAGGGACGCCCTAAACACGCCCCTTCCAAATAGCGAATCCCAAACCCATTTTGCGAATCGCAAAATTGGGTTTGATGCATCGCAAAAGCATTTTTTGCGATCGCAAGTGGGCCAATTCTGCAAATCGGCCCATCTGCGAGGAGAAAGATGCTTGATGCATCTTGCCCTTAGTCACTCCACTGTACGCCACTCCACTTTACTTTACTCCACTGTCTGCTGCTTAACTGTATGACACTCTAGTCTGCGCCACTCCATTATATGCCAATCCACTCTACACTATTCCACTGTACACAACTCAACTGTATGACACTCCAATCTGTGATATTCCACTCTATGCCACGCCACTGTACGCCACACCACTGTATGACACTCTAATATATGCTATTCAACTGTATGCCACTCCACTGTATGCCACTCCGCTCATCCCCACTCCACTCTACCCCACTACACTCTGCTCTACCTCACTCCATGTCACTCCACTGTATGCCACTCCACTTTACGCAACTCCACTCTAGGCTATTCCACTCTATGCCACTTCACTCTACGCCACTACACTATAGTATACACTATTTCACTCTATGCCACTCCACTCTAAGCCATTGTACTATATGTCACTACATTGTACCTCACTCTACTGTACGCTGCTCCACTCTACGACACTGCACTCTAGGCTACTTCAGTGTATGCTATTACACTGTACCACACTATGCCACTCCACTCTTCAACACTCCACTGTATGCTATTCTAGTGTACTCCACTCCACTCTACAATACTCCACTTAATGATTTTCCACTCTACGCCACTTCACTGTATGCCACTCCACTCTATGCTACTCCACTGTACCGCACTCCAATCTACGACATTCCACTATACGTTATTGCACTGTATGAAACTATACGCTATGCCACTTAACTCTATGCTATTAGACTATATGCCACTACACTTCACTCTACCCCGCTGCACGTTATTGCACTGAACACTACTCTGCTATAACTCACTCTACTCTATGCCTCTCCACTGTATGTCACTCCACTGTATGCTATTCCAATCTACATCACTCCATGACACTCCAGTGTATGCCCTCCACTGTACGCCTCTCCACTCAGTGGTACTCCACTGTATACTATTTCAGAGTATGACACACCACTATACCCCACTCCACTCTAAACCACTCCCCTCCACAGCACTCCATTATATGCTATTGTACTGTATGCCAACACCACTCAACTGTACACCACTCAACTGTACTCTACACTATTCCACTATATATAACTCCACTCTACCCTACTCCACTCTATGCTATGCCGCTCTGTGCCACTCCACTCTATGGCACTCAATATGCTATTCCACTGTATCCCATCACTACTGCATTGTACACCACTCTACTCTACTCTAAACAATTCCACTATACATAACTCCACTTTACCCCCTCCACTCTATGCTATGCGACTCTGTGCCTCTCCACTCTATGTCACTCCACTGTACGCCACTCCACTGTATGCTATGTTGCTGTTCGCTACTCCATGCTGCTACACTCTACACTACACCATTTTACGCCACTCCACTATGCTGCGCTCAACAACACTATACTCCACTCAACAACAGTCTACACTGCTCCACTGTACCACACCATACTCCACTGTATAGCATTACACTGTACAATAATGTACTCCTCTCAATGCCACTGTACAGCACTCTGCTTTACTCTTTAGCACTTTACGACACTCTACTTCACTCTATGAGACTCTACGTAACTCCCTCTACACCTCTCCACCCGTTAATATACTCTATTCTATAATACACTGCTCTACTGTACTCTACTACTGTACTCTATGCCAACCACTGTACGCTACTCTATGCTACTCCACTTTACCATACTGTAACACACACCAACTCTACTCCACACCACTCCACTGTACAACACTTTAATCCACTAAGGAAGGGGAGGGTTCACCAGGGGAGGTTTCACAATGGGTTCTGGGTGGGGAAGGGTTAGGATGCACGGGGTGGGGAGCAGTGGGAAAAAACAAAAAATATGTCCAGTTCGCCTCAGTATGATTTCTAGAGCTCCGCTGAAGAAAGGGATATGATACAATCAAAAAGTGATCAAAGAACTCAGTTGAGGGTTCTGTCATGGAATATAAACGGGTTAAGAGTGAAGTATAGAAAGGAAAAAATTCTACAATACCTTAAAGAGGCCCCGGAACAGGTTTTAATATTGCAGGAAACAGATCTAGCAGAGGTGGAAATGAGGGATCTATTTAAAACCCGAAGTTGGGTCCAAGATCTTATTTGTACCACTCAACAGCTAACCATAAAGGCAGTGGCAATCTTGATTAAAAGAAATCCATTTATAATAGTAGAAGATAGTAGAGTAGATAAAATGGGGAGATGGGCAATAGTTCAAATTAAATTTCACTCACATAAATTTTCTATAGTGGGATACTATGGACCAAATTTAGATGATCCCAGCCCCCTCAGAGGACTACTCATAAAATTATTAAACTTCCCGGATCCCATAATCCTGGCTGGGGATTTTAATGTGATTTTGGATCCAGAGTTGGATCGTTCTCTGAAAAATAGAGCAATATCAAATTGTAAGATGAGGACGGTATTAAAGGTTTCTATGAAGCAGCTAGGATGGATAGATATTTGGAGATCTAAAATGGGAAGCAAAAGGGGGTACACTTTTAACAACAAAAAGTGTGGACACAAATCGATATTGGACTTCTTTTTAATTAACCAAGATCTGAAAAGATGGGTAAAAGATGTAAAAAATATAGGGGTACACTTGTCAGACCATTCTGCAATAACTTTATTTTTAGACCTCCCAGTTAGGCCAACTCATAGAAGGTGGACCTTGGACCGCACTATATTTTTAGAAGAGGAAGTGGTTTAGAAATTAAGTGTAGAGACAGAAGAGTTTTTGCAATAAACCAAAACAGCGCCCCATTGGGAGTTATTTGGGATGCTTATAAAGCCTTTTAAGGGAGTATGTAACGTCTCTCCAGATATTCAAACAAAAGAAATATAGAGCTGAAGTGGGGGGAATTGAACGCAATATTCAGCAGTTGGAACATCACTTACTATCTCCGGAGAGTAGGCAGGTGTTAGAAAGTATCCAAGCATCTCTTCAGACTTCCAGGCTGGAACTTGCTGAGGTGGTTGAACAAAGATTAAGAAAACGATGGCAAACAAGTAAGCTAGCCCACTTCGAATACGGGGAAGGCTGTGGAAAACTCCTAGCCTGGAAGACCAAAAACGATCAAGCAAAAGGATTTATAAACAAGCATTGGCATAGCCAATAGGTCTCGCCTTTGGGACATTATAAGTGTTTAGCCATGCAACAGTTGATGTTGCACCAAGGATATTGTGCTGCATAATTAAATACTTATAAGGTCCCAAAGGCGACACCTATTGGCTATGCCAATGCTTGTTATCCCATGAGATGGTCTGCCACCCTATGTGTATGTAAGTACCAGGGTGTCTGAGGATTTCGTGGGTATTAATACAGAAACTTTGTACTATTGAGAAAAAAAGGGAAATCCATTTGAGCTGTTTTGCTACTTCTACATTGCGAAATGGGGCGAGTTGTAGCTGTACTGTTGATGCGTTTACATAATCATAAAATGGGAGGGATACAATACATCTCAATTTTGAAATGTGACGTGAAAAACTGTGCTGTGTTGGAGGCAAAATAAACGTGTACAATTTTTTTTAGATGAGTTGCAAAAACAGTTCAACAAATGGTGACCTTTCTTTAAAGGTCATGAACTAACGTTTCTTAGGTACAATCTATACGAGAAGCATAAATTGATTTAAAAGCAAAAAGTGCGTTACATACACGCTTGGGGTAGGGTAGCACCACACTGATGCTTCCATATATTAGTACTACTATTGCCTTAGATTAAGAGGCGACCTAGCAGTTAGCCAACACTGCCAGTATTGCCAGCCACATACAAAGCACCCCAGTTCTAATATAAGTATTCATTCTCCCAAAACAGCTAAAGGAGGAAAGTTACTATTCTCTGAACGCCACCCCCCGCTCCATACCCCACACACACAGAGGAGGTGCACGCCAACCCATGACCGCCCCCGCTTCACACAGGAGAAATGACGGCTGTCAGTCAGGAACCAAGTGTGGTCCAGGCGCTCACTGCTGGCTTGAATCATGACCTTTCAGTTAATCTCTCCCGCTTCAAGGGCTGATAAAAGGGTAATGAAGCGCCACAATCAGCAGGGCTCCCGTACCGCGGCGTGCCGGGTACCACCAGGGGCCTGGGGAATGGAGACTCCTGCTGCCGGCCCAAAGAGCAGCTGTGCCCGCCTTGCTCTGAGACCCCTATCTGCCATTAACCGCTTCAAGCGCCACCCACACTGTGCAGCGATGTCTGCATCAAGCCAGGCGCGCTCTGCAAACTCTCACACAGGGCTCGCACACCGTGCGGAGATTTTTCAAAACACCCAGGGCAAGGTACTGCACCCCTCTAACAAACTATGCACACTGCGGACAGCCTCAACATGCCACAGTACTAGCAGACACCCCTCCAAAATTAGGGAATTCACGGCAGCAAATATCTCCAACTACAGTGTGCTCAGAAAACCTCAAATACGCCACAGACACAGGCTGAAAACCTCTCTCACATTTTGGTGACACGGTGAGCAAAGCTCGCCAACAAACCGCCGACACAGTGTTTAACAACCTCTCCACCGTACCTGTGGCACTGCAAATCTCAACAAGCGCGCTTGCGAGCAGCAGGCGTGACCACACGCTCGTGCACCATGGCCTTTTGCTTGCGGTTACCCGCACAGCCGCCGGACGCGATAATTGAAAACACATGGCGGCCGTGCGGGTAACCGCACGGAAAAGGCCATGACGCACGAGTGTCTGGTCAGCTTTTTGAAGCCCCTACATAAAGTCTTCGCCAGAGCAGCGCTTGCGCGCTACTCTAGCCTCGACCTAAAGAGGTGAGGTGTGAAACATCGGGAAATCTACTTATGAGTAGTGAGGAGATAGAAGAGGCCTTCCATAACTATTTTGAAACGGTCTACCAGGAGGAATTAATTGTAACACAAGAAGGTATCGAGGCCTGGATGGGCCAAGATGCCCTTCGTAAAATCAATAAAAAAGATGCAGATAATCTCAATAGCCCTATTATAGAAAGTGAGGTCAAGAAGGCCATTATGACTGGGAAGTCGGGGAACACGGCAGCCCAGATGGAATACTGGCTGAGCTTTATAAATGTTTGGAAGAGGTCCTTACTCCAATAATGGAGAGGTTATTTTCACAAATTTTTGAAAGTGGCAAAGATATGCCAATATCCTGGAACGAAGCTACAGTTGTACTGATTCTCAAACCAGCAAAGCCCCCCAACTCCTGTGATTCATAAAGACCCATCTCTTTGCTTAACTGCGACTATAAAATCTTCGCAAAGATTTTAGCAGAGAGGTTAAATTGGGTGGTGGGGGATCTTTTAGACGAAGATCAAAAAGGTTTTGTCCGAGGGAGAGGGATTCAGGACCTGACATATAATTTAATTGGGGCAATAGATTTAGCTACACTGCATAATAAACCTTTGGCCATTATTACTTTAGACGCTACAAAAGCGTTCGATAGGGTAAATTGGCCATATCTATTACAAATATTGAAATTGTGTAATCTTGGAGAAAATGCTTGCAGGACCGTGAGTCATATCAAACGCCCACAGCCAGGGTATTGGTGAATGGAAACGTATCTGCCCCTTTCAAAATCCAGAGATTGCCCCATATCTCCTTTACTTTTTAATTTATATATACAGCCCCTAACTGAAAAAATTAGAAAAGAATCTGGAATCTCTCCCTTTAAGTAGAGAAGCTGGGAGAAAAAGGTGGCTTTGTATGCCGACGACTTAATGGTGTACACTACAGATCTGTCCTCTGCGGTCCCAGTACTATACCACTTAGCTTCTCAATTTGGTTGCATCTCAGGTTATGAGGTAAATGCATCTAAAACAGAATGTATGGCATGGAATATGGACATACAACAATATAAAATAAAAAAGGAGATAAGTTATCTGGGTATCATGATTTCACAAAATATTGAGAAGATCTCAGAAATCAACTTTAAAAAAGTTAGTAAAGAGATATCCAAATCATTAATAAGCTGGGCACATCTACTGCTGACGATAATTGGAAGGGTAAATCTAATAAAAATGATGGTTTTTATATTCCAGAACATTCCCTTAGTTTCTAAAGTAATCTGGCTCAAGAAGCTACAGTCAAAAATAAGTAGTTTTATATGAGCTTCTAAAGGCACACGAATTTCAAGGAAGAAACTCCGGAGAAGAAAAAATAAGGGAGGTCTGTGCTTGCCAGATTTAGTGTATTATGCATGGGTTTTCTTTTTGAGGTCTGGGAAAATGTTACTGAATGAACCAGATGGTTCAGATATTGGGAGAATGTTGAAAGTGATGCTCTTGGATGTGAAGGGAGGGGAGCAAGGTTTCATCTATAAATTTGGAGACCCCAGATATTTTAAAAAGGTACGCCTGAAGATCTTACACGGATTAGCCTGTACCTGGCATAAAATCAGGAAGGTGCTAAAAATTTACTACTACAGTGCACTGGCCCCCATTTGGAATGCCCCTGGCTCCCCGGAATGGACAAAGACACCTTGGCGGTGCCCTTGAGAAATGTGGGAATATTATGTTGGAAACAACTAGTTATAGATGGTACTCTACGTTCCTGGGAAAGTTTATCAGACATTACGGATAACAAGCTATCCAGATTTAAATATTTGCAATTGAAAAGCTTGCACCAAGCTACTGGAGAAGTCGTTGGCGCCTCGAATAATTTGGAATCTGCACTCATGAGGAAAGCCGTGAAATAGAAAGAGGTGGCAAATCTATATTGGCTACTGATCGATCTTGCAGAAGCCGATTTCAAACTACCAACAGAGCTGTGGGGGAAGTGCTTGCCAGGGATCCATCTAGAAGAATTATGGCAAGTATCATGTAATACCTTGTATTCCACAGTCCAGGCTGCAAATTTGAAGAGAAACCATATTTTCTGTCTCCACAGGGTGTATTGGACTCCTTTAAGGCTTTCTAAATTCGAGAAGGGTGCCACTCCAAAATGTCCCAAATGTTCCCAGGAAAAGGTAGATGATGTGCACATGTTCCTGCAGTGCCCATTATTACAACATTTCTGGGCAGACATAAGTAATAGCATCTCTAAAATCCTTGGGGTAGAATTTCAGGTAAGCCCATTGGTAGTTTTTATGGGGTCTTAGCAAATATGAATCCTTTTCCATAGAAAATAAAAAATTTATGTTTTTTTAAATTTTACTTGCGCGGAGGGAAATTTGCAAAAATTGGATAAAGAATATCTCCCCGACTATTAGAGATTGGATAAACTCTGTGAAATATGTAATTATATTAGAAAGGGCATCACCTAATAAGAAAAATGACTTTCTGTTACCATGTATAAGCTGGTTGGAAAATGAGGTAAACACAGTCAAATGATTATGCCTCTACACTAAGATACTTCACCACTCCGGTTGTCTCAAGGGTGGCTCTGAGAGAGAGTCGGAATAAATCAACCACGAAAGGAGAGGTTCTGTGTAAAGTGCACCTTTAGAAAACAGAGCTCTCTGGTTGGTGTCAACTAAGAGAGGGGCCCTGAAGGATCAAAAATCAACTCTGTTTATTTCTAAGGCGAATGAGGACAATTTGTTTTTAAAAACAAACACTTTAATCCACTGTGTGACACCCTACTCTACTCAACTCTACAACACTTTCTGATACTCTACGACACACCACTCCACTGTACCACACATTACTCCACTCTACAACACTTTACACCACTGTATACAATGCCATTCCACTCTACTCGAATCCACTAAAACACACTACTCCACTCTATGCTACACAACTCCACTGGACTCCACAACACTCTACTCCACTGCACAACACTTTATCTCACTCTATGGCAATCTACAACACTCCACTCTACATCGCTCCAGTGTTCCGCACTCTACTCCACAATATACAGCTCCACTCTACTAGACTCTACAACACTGTACTCCACTCTATAACTCTACGCTACACTGTAAAACCCTCCACTCTACTCTATTCTTCTACAGCCCAGTGTACAACACTTTACTGCAGACTACAGCACTTTCCAACACTCTACAACACACCACTCCAATGTACTGTACAAGACACCACTCTAATTGATAACAATTTATTTGACTTTGCACTCACGTCTGTCCACTCTATTGCACTCCAGGCCACTGTACTATAAAACATGCAACTACACTTTATAAAAATGTACTCCACTGTATGCCATGCCACTCCACTCCACTCTATGATACTCCACTCTACTCCACTGTACACCACTCCACCTTTCCCCACTCTGCTGTATACCACTCCACTATAAGCTATTCCACTGTACACCAGCCACTGTGCCACATTCCACTCTACTCCATTGCACTCTACTACGCTATATTCTACAACTGTTCACTGTACTACACTCTCCACCACTCTACTGTACCACACTCCACTTAATGACAGTAAACTCTACAACATGAAACAAATGTTTATTATAAATAAAAATAAACATTGAAATTCAATTAAAAAAACAAAGGTTAAACATTTGTTATAGTTAGGAAAACTTCAAGTATTCTTTCTATACATACCAAACTTGAAATACACAAACATCACACATTCTTAAGTTGTAGTTATACCTTAAATGTATGATTTATACACCACCTTTACATTAATATCACTTTATTTATTCTTTATCTACAAACCAAACTTAAACTACACACAAATTTAAATTTCTATACTTAATTTATAATTTACACAGCACCTTTAAATTATTATATTTCCCACGCCTCGTTACACAGTGTATTTAACTTGGTACATACACTACATTAACTATTACTCACCACTCTACCATGCACTGTGTTCTCACAAAAGATTTGAATTGTGGTGTCATAACTGTTCTTCTTTTAAATGGTATAAGTGAGCTTATATAAAACTGTGTTAGCAGTGCATGGAGAAGGCGCTAGTTATAGTTAATGTAGTCAGAGGTGGAGGTTCTTAACGATCTGTATTTATGTCAGTATGTAATTGGTATTTCTAAAGAGCAAACTTCACCAAAAGGCAGCAGATCACTGTACATGGGCAAAGAAAAGCATAAAGTCAGCTAGTAAGAGGAAAGTATGCTGGGTTGTGGATGGCTAATGTATTGTGATATAGTGTTCTTTAAAGAGGTGTGTCTTCTACAGAAAATGGCCTATCACACATGTGTGACATATGCTTTAGTCCATCCTTGCTGCATTAGTTTCGGACAATGTGCCTTATGTGCTTTGGCATCCCACTTAATCATCATTCAGACATTCTCTGAACAAATTTATAATTTTGAATCAGATTTTAAAGCAGAATAGGAAGCAATCCAGATAATCGTTATTTGTGATACACTCTGAAGAAAAGATTAAATGAAAACATAGTTTAAACAAATAAACAGCAATTTAACCACTAGGATGTCTAGTTTCGAATTTCCCATTATTGATATGGTTATGTACCTAAACATGCTAGGTTCTGTTAACTTAAAATTAGGGACTCGCTGATATTATCATGCTTAACATGGTATCATTTTGCAGGTGTGAGAAACTGCATGTTTTTCTGTGGTCACCCCCATTTTCTGCTGACTAGTTTTGAACTCTGCACACTGGAGCACTTCTGTGCAGGCCCCATTCGATGTGCTCTGACCCCTAGGTAAAAGTGTCTAATCCTTAACCAGCATAGTTAACCTCCTAGGTGCGCCCATTGGCCAATGGCCGATAGCTGCGCTACCTCCCCAGTGTGAGTGTCGGCCATTGGCCAACACTGGGCAGAGTTATAAAGGCCCCTTTTGTGCTCTGTACCAGAACGACCCTTTATTGTTTTTTTCATCAGTCTGTTTGCGAAAAACTTCCTGAACAGCCTGATTGTTTGTTTTTTCAGCAGGGCGCACTGACGTCATTGCAGTAAAAGTGAAAGTAAAACAAGCCGATGGCCTCATTTTACTTTCACTGAATCAGTGCACGAGGGCATATCTAAGCCCCGAGCACTGATTCTCATGGACAGGTATTGTTGGAAAGGGGAGACTCCTCCTTTCCAAAGGTACCTCTGCCAAGTGGATCCCTGCTTGGGGATCGCTGCAGGAGAAAGATCCCCAAGGAGGGATCTGCCCACCAGACACCAGGGATAGGGGTAGCAGCCCCTTGGGCAAGGGTTTGTGCTCTCCCTTGGCAATATTTACATTTAAGTATTTCTTTCCTGAGGGGGCAGATGGGGACAATTATGTCCAATCTGCCCCCCAGGAGGCAGAGTTCCCACTAGCCACCAGGTATTTTTTAATTGCATAAGGATATAGGGGATGGAGCTGTTCAGCATGAGCATGCCTCCACCCCAAGTAAATGAGGGAACAGTGTATCTGCCCCCCTGAGGGGCAGATGGGGGTAATTACCCCTGATCTGCCCCCTAGGGGGGGCAGAAAGCCCACAAGATGCCAGGAAAAGCTGTTTTTTTAAATATATGGGTGGGAGCTGCTTACAAAGGTTGTGGGCCAAACAAATGCGGCAACAATTTTCCACCGCCGGTGAGCAGATTGGGATAGTTGCCAGGGATTTAAAAAAAATATATATATAAGGTTGGGGGCTGCCCAGCATGGGCATGATTGTTCCCCAACCCCAAGTAAATGGGACAACAGCCTTTCTTCCCCCCTGAGGGGCAGATGGGGTAATTACCCCCATGTGTCTCCCAGGGAGGGCAGAAAGGCCACTAAATGCCACAGAAAGCTTTTTTGCCCATCCTAACACCAGGTCCCACCCTCACTCCTAAAACCGCAATAATCATTCAAATCCCCTGCAGACTAAAGCATCCCATCCTAATGCAAGCAAGAGGATATTTGATTCTTTTGGGTGTTGTTTTTACAATTGGGCCAGGCGAGTGTGGCTAACTCACAATATCGTCCCACTTTCAATGGTGATCAGCTGCAATTTTTGGGCTTAGGTAGGCAGTCACCAGGAAAAACTGACCAGACCCAGACAGTTCTGAAAACGTGCATCCAGGGGCTTCCAGGTGTGGTGTGCTTCGCATGCATCCCACACCATTTTCTTACCCACAATGCCCTGCAAACTTTAAACATTGACTAAAAACACACATTCTCCTTACATTTCTGTGGGGACGAACACATTTCCTACCACACAGCATTCCCCAAAGTTTCCCGATAAAAATGATACCTCACTTGTGTGGGTGTGCCAAGAAACCTTGACGCAAAGGGCCCTAAAATGCTACGTGGAGAGATCAGCAATGGGGAGCTGCGGAATTCGGCACTATGCTCAGCTGCCACCCATGGAAAACTCCCAACCATAGACATTTTTCAAAAGTAGATAACAAAGGGGTTCTAGGGTGGTGAACCTTGTGTGAATCCCATAAGGTTTTCTTACCCACAATGCTCTTCAAACCTCAAAGCTTGCCTGAAATCACATATTTTCCTAACATTTCTGTGATAGAAACTTTGGGAATCTGCAGGACAGGAATGGATCAAACCGAGGTCAAAGGGCACACATTGACCTTGCTTTGATCTGTTCCTGTCGTGGGCACTAGACCCAGCCACAGCGTTTTTATCGGCACAAGTAGGGCAATACTGGGTGGTAGAGGTTTTGTGGATTTCTGCATATTCCGGAAGTTTCCATCACAGAAATGTAAGGAAAAAGTGTCATTTCATGCAAAGTTTGAGGATTGCATGTCACTTTGGGTAAACAAAAAAATCCTCATGGGATGTACGCAAAGAATACCACCTGTAAAATGCTGCTCAGATGTTGACTCTGGGCACCATTATGTTTGTTAGACCCCACAACCAAAAGGTTCTAACAAACATAATGGTACATTGCTTTGTGAATCGACCAATGCGACAAAACGTTACAGATGAAAACATTGGCAGAAGTGGCTGCTTTTTCCTACTCATTTTCAGTATTTCTTTATTTTAACAGTAGGTTTCTTCGGGAAACCTTGAGGGATCTACTCATATGACCCCTAGCTGAATTCATATTCTTGTCTACATGTAATATATTGCTGTCCTGGCTCACCCATTGGCTTCACACTGGTTTCCACCACAAACTGGAAGTAGGTTGAAAGCACATAAAAAATAGGAAAAATAGGCTACCTCTTTGAGAAATGCCTAAACTGTGGTAAAAAATGTGTTTTTTTAATTCAGCTCTGCATGTTCCTGAAAGCTGGGGAGATGGTCACATTAGCCCTGTAAACCGTTTGTTGATACCATTTTTTATGTTGCTATATTTTGGCTATTTTCTTGGTCCACAAACCCTGGGTACCTTTAGAGTCCACAGGATGCTGGAAAAAAAGGATGCGAATTTGGCATGGATACCTTATAGAGACATAACGTTATGGAGGCCTAAGCACAAACTACCTCAAATAGCCAAATAAGGGCTCAGCACTGGGGGTTGGGACAGCAGTTAAGAGTTTAACTTCCCTGGAAGGCAATAATATATGGCGCAGGAAATATTCTAAGGACAAGAAAAATTTCACCAGTGGAGTGCATCACATATTGTGCCATCCACTTGCTTAGAAAACATGGTTTCAGGTCTACTTGTCTCTCTAGTCCGGCATCTTTTAAACCAGAAAGCAAACCTGTAAAAATAATACTTTCAGACAGGAAAGAAACATACTTTTAAATATTAAACAGATCACTACTAAGTAGGCAATGTAGCCCACAAAGTAGGGTGCCCAGTCTTTAAAAGCATTACAGGCAAGAATTTAATATTGGCATGGACCCATAGTTGTTAACCCCAAAATCTATTTTCATTGTAAAGAGCACGAGCTGTCCTTTGACGAAATCTAAAGTTCAGATAAAATTGGATCTCTACTAACTTTGGTTTGATACAATCTACTGAAATAATTAAACCATTATGTTTACACTATTATGTTTTAGTTTTATTTAAAATCAAACTCTGTGGTGATGTCAGGTTTTTAATAAGTATTTAGGAAGAGATAGACTTTGTCTGCATTAACGTTCAATAAGCAAATTACCATTAGCCTGCTAGTTGCTGGCCTGTCAGTGATGTCCCCTAATGAGGTGTGAAAACTGCTTCCAGAGCAGAAATAATGTCTTAGGCCTTCTGGCATGTGAGGTATGTGACACATATCAGCTCAGAAAGGGCAGCTAGGGAGAGATCAGGAACCTCATTACCTTGAACAAGACCAGCTTGAGGTCTGTCTATTTATATTTAAGTGTAAAGGTAGACCTGGAAGGCTTTTGTTTTCTGGGATCTCTGTAGCTAGTTTGGCACTGGCCCAGTGGGGAAGAGGGAAGCTGATTCCTGAACCAGGTTAGTAAAGTTGAGGAGGAGAGGACTGTTAATTTTCCTAAACATTGCCTAGTTGACACATATGCCACTCCCAAGGACCAAGGGCCTGTGCCATCTAGGAGTTTTACTGGATATAGTGCCCTGTGGGATACGTTGCAGGAAGGCAAGCAGCATGTGCTGCAAAAGTAGGAAATCTTTCCATTTTCCTCTCTGGTTATGGAGTATATTGGAGTCTCCGCCATCCATGAGCTAGTAGATCCTACAAAATAGGCACCTCACCTGCAATTCCTCAGAACACTCCCTGGATCTGTGAATTAACAGAACATGACTTGACTTGCTATTTTAGACCTTTTTGGGGACCTGAAGTGATGAACCTGCTTGCACTTTGTAAACAGGACTAAGTGGAGTCCAAGCATCAGTTGGCAGACCTCCTGTGTGGCTACAGGGACACACAGACTTCAAGAGGCCTTTTTCCTGAAGTGCCCAGCTGACCAGTAGGAACTGGGCCTGGAATGAACCCTGCTGGTGGCCCCTGCAGGAGCATTCTGGCCTGGTGCTGAAACGGAGGGCCTAGAAGCCTTAGAATTGACCAAGTGGAGCTGCTCCAAAATCTCTTCAAATTGTGAACTTAGAAAAGGTTGGAACTTTCGTGACCTCTGGATCATCAGTGGGTCTTCACCTTAATAGTGGCTGATTTTGATAGGACTTTGTCAGATACAGCTTCAGGATTTTGAGTTCCAAAAAAAAAGACTAAGTCCAAAGCAAACGGTGCAAACACTGTGTCCCCGACACAAGAACTTCCCTGGAGCATTCAAATTTCATGGCAACAAAGAGATTTTCTGCCAAATTCAATGGCTTCAGCAGGACCACATCCAGTGGCTATCTAGATTTTAGTGGTCTTCAGCAAATACTTCCTGTAACCTTCCCCAATGAAGGATTTTGACTTCCATTTCAGAGACCAAATCATAAGGTAAAATCTTTGATGGGGACAAACACAGTTGGTGTATCCAAACCACCATGAAATCATGTCTTGGTTCTAATCAACCAAGAACAGTGACAACTGATGCTTTAATTTTTCTTGCCTCCTTTTGTGTAATCTCTGATTCCCCTTTTTGGATTTTTGTTATTTGGTGTCATTTTGCTTATTAAATTAGTTGTGTCATTTCTGTTGTTTAGTGTTTGACTTTTTAACTGTTGTGTCAGTGCTACATACTTCACACATTGTCCTAAGTTAAGTCTGCATGCTCTGTGCCATAGCTACCAGGTGGTTGAGCCTTGGTTGAAATTATTGAAACTGTGTTTTATTCTAACAGCTTTGTGGCCTTATTTCTTGAGGATGACTTACATCAACTCCAATTAATAATCCATGTTCTTACAGAAAATTCAAAACACCTAGAAATTGGGATCACTCTCCTTTACACATCCCTCAGATAGCATCTGGCAAAATTGTGATAAAAATATGTGAGCAGCAAAAATATTATTATTTTTGTATTGTATAGTGCAGCTTTCACCCAACAAACAACTTGGTGCAGTAAAAGCCACGAAATGTAGGTAAATCATAACCGTAAAATGAGCTGACTTGTTGGATTAAAACCAGGTTTTAATTTGTCATCTAATTGCCAACAAATTGTACGAGAGTGGTAGAAGGTTGAGAATTCCAGAGCTTGAGACAGTTATAGAAAATTCCTTCTTTGTGCATGTTTCCATGCTATTGTCGCTAACCCCATAGAAGAACATTATCAGATGAGAGAGAGATTTAGCTTAAAATATTTAGATTTTGTGTTCAATATTGCACTGTAAACTTATTTATTCACTAGACACACAGATATATATTTTATCTGCTGGTACAAAGCAGAGAGAGTTTAGCGCCGGGGAGATTTGGCCTTGATGATTCAAATTCAGGAAGGAACGGGCTGCTGCATTCTGCAATAGATGTGGCTTTTAAATTACTGTCTCTGGAGGCCCTAGGCATGGCACTGTAGCACTTCAATCTAGAAAATAACACAGTCATCAGAATATTATGTGTGAATGTAAGGAGTGAGAATGATTCACAAAGGTAATTTTACATGTGGAGATATCCTCACGTCTAGATCTGCACCTACACCTAGTTGTAGATCACATGGATGGAACTCTCCATTTCCTTGCATAGGTCTCCATCCAAAGATAGACTTAGAAGTTGTCACCAACTCAATCAAGTGGCCAGGGTCTCCTACGATTGAATTTATGACTCAAAAGCTACGTTCAGTAACTGTCGGCCTGTTTCCTGACCTCTCCCCCACCGGGTAGAGATATTTCTGTAGAAAGTAATAGGGAACTGTGAGAAATCAATTTAAATTAATTTAAAAAATTTGATTTTTTCTTGTCCAAAAATGTTAAAACACATTTCTTTAATTTCTATCGAACAAGATCTATCACAGCAACAAGGGACAATGCACCTGCACTAAAACCTAACATGTTACATTTTAAATTACCTTTTTTATTTTGCAATTAAATGAATATTTTTATACTACAATAAATGGTAATTTCCTGCTGACCATTAGAGTATCATTTGCGTTGAATGTGTCATGATCTTGGATGCAAGTAAAGTATTGTTTAATTCATGTTTTTTAAAGTTATCATCTACAACATATTTTATAAAAATGTATTATGTATATTATAAAGTTACCACATTTATAATTTTGAAAACAATGTTTAATAAAGTTACAATTAATTTAAAAGAAGTTTAACTTGAGATGTTCATAAATTTAATTTATGTTGTTCATTTCCCTATGCATTATTATTATTGCCAGTCGCTAGTCATTTGTATGGGACTATGCTGCAGTACCCATGAGTGACCATGTGATGTGGTTGACTTACTCAAAGGCTGAGCTGGAGTACAGTAAGGACTGTTCTTTCAGCAGTACAATAAAATTAAATGTAGGTGAGTTTTTGTGAATGCGAAGTGTCTTAATCATATGTGGGTGTGCTTTGTTATGTGATAGCCTTCCTTAAACACATATTATAATTTCCCTTAGGCCTGCCCATTGTGTAATAATTATTATTAATTGTCCCACTAACCCCCTTGTCCCTCACACATTTACTATTAGGACCTATACTTACCTGGGCAGTGTTCTCTGTATATAAAAGATAAGAGAGCACTAGCAGGTCTACCGCTAAGGCAGAGGATAGTCGCCCCACTGCTTTTTAGAAGTGAAATAAAGGAAAAATGTAATTATAATAACTCGACATTATTATCATTTTATTTGTTCCTGCTTCTGCAGCTTTGGAGGCTGGGGTGGGGCTGCTCTGAAGATAGGGGGAGTGGTGAGCACACTTTGTAAGTGCGCATGAATGTTTGGCCGGCCATCTCGGGCGGGCCAAACATTCATGCACACTTGGCATGTTCTCCACCTTGGCTTTATTGCAGGCTGGGTGGAGAACATGCCCAGGCTCCCACTGCCTGACAGCAGTGAACCGCGGCACTCAGACTAATCACAGCACTGCATTGCAGGATTGTGATTGGCTATTGGGAGCCTGGTGTGCTTCCTGTTCTGGCCGGAGCTAGAGTCTACGGAGGAGAGACGTGGCGAGGAAGCGGCAAGAAGGTAAGTTTTTTCTTTCTTTTTTTTTTTTTACAACCACTCACCTCCGCCCTTCTACCCCCGATCCATGCCAGCTGCCATTGTAGGAGAGCGGAGGTGGAAATCTGTGATCAGAAGTTTGTGAACAGCTTTTTGGAGTACAAAAATTAATAATACTTTACATACTCCACAATAACTTTTTAGCATGGGGAACATTGAGTGTATGTTTTCAAATTCTTACCTGAAAAAAAAAGAAAACTAGGCAATTTTATTTGAGTTTGTGCAATCTACATCTATGTTTCTGTTTTGTTCCCTTCCAGCTTCAGAAGGTTAGTGCACATCCAGTTGCTCACAACTCTAACGTAGTCTTGAAATGATTATATGGTTCTGAATACCTTGGTGTCCAAACTCAGCTCAAACCCATATGCTTGAACTACGTTTGCAAGGTTAGCCACGTCGACTTTGAAGGAAACAGGGGAAAAAATTGCTCCTTCTGGAAAACCATGTTCAACTTGCCAATCAGATGACATGTAAAGATGGTAGATGATATGTTCTAGTTTTTCATTTGTGTATCTCATTAGAGTGCGATTCAAAATGAATAAAACAAAAGTATGTCAGCACTGAAAACCAATGTTACCATGAACACAACTTACTTCAAGCATTGGCAAAGTCGATAGATTTGGGGGCACATGCATCATTGTTTTTTGCGGTCGCAAAGGGGCAGATTCGCAGACTCTGCCCCTTTGCGACTGCAATTTTTGCATTTGGGATGCATCTTCCCAAATGCAAAAATCGCTATTTAAGTAATCGCAAAATTTGCGATTACTTAAATTGCAATTGCATTTAGGGAATCGCAAATTGCGGTTCCCTAAATGCAATGCAACAAAAAAAAATTTGCGATTTTGCTTTTAAGAAACGCACATTACCATCAACTTAAAGTTGATGGTAATTTGCGATAACTTTGAAAAATGCACAAAAGTGCATTTTTCAAAGTTCTATGTTGCACACAAACATGCCCTTGGGGCATGTGTGTGTGTAACATGTTTTTTAATTGCACTTTCAGGGGTGCATCAGGGTGTCCTTTTGGCACCCTTGCACCCATGCACCCTTGAAACTGCATGCACAATTTGCGAGTACCTATTTGGTACTCGCAAATTGTGCATGCAAATTCCGTTGATTCCTATGGGCCTCTAGGCCCATAGGAATGAATGGGAAGCCATTCCTTATTTGCGATTCGCAATTTGCGAGTCACAAATAAGGAATGTGTAGGAATCGCAAATTTATTTGTGATTCCTACATGCATAAGGAATTGCGATTCCTAAATTGCGATTTCTTAAAAATCGCAATTTAGGAATCGCAATTCCTACGTTTGATGCATGTGGCCCTTGGTCTTGGCACACTGGTGCGATTATTGACTTTCATTTGTATTGCAAGTATAATGCACAATAAGAAAATATGTCTCCACCTACATATTGTTGCTGTATGTATGCAATAAAATGATTTCCTTTAAAAATCGCTTTCAGTTATGCCTTCCATGTAATTACTATTTGTGAAGGAGACAAGAATAAATCAACAGATGACCAAGCACTCAAATCGCAGGTAGCTACTATGTTACAGTTTCACTTTAGAAGATGATCGTTAAAAATGTTAATGACAATCAATCACTATCTAATTTGATACCCTGATTGCAGGCAGAAAATAGCCATTTTTTAAAGTTGATATATATAAATTAAATAAAATGTAAAAAAATGCACAGTATGAACCAGTTTTTTTAGTGAAGAGAAAGTAACTATTGGTGGCTGTGAACAGGGCGCACAATTTTTGTTCACTCAAACTGAACGTGGCCAGTGGGTAAAGTATTCTGACCCATTGCCCCATGCTATAAACGGTGGTCATCTATCGCAAAATGTGAATAACAAGTAACCAGAACAAATGGGCCCGCTGCCCAAAAACTTCCCTATGTGTGTATATTACATGTCAATTGTTTTGAAAAAAACAATAGTACAAGACAGCTAAAGCTGTCTCAAAAGTTAGACCTAAAATATAAACACAAATGAAAGTACGGATTTTGATGTGGTTTTAGGAGACCATTTAGTATTAATGCTATGATTGTTATGTCATGCACAAACATCTCTGTTTTAAAACATTTGGTGCTTAGGCTGACAGAAGTAATCAAGCAGTCTCGTGCTGTACCAAACATACAATTAATATATAAAATAATTATTGAACAGAAGTGGCACTTGTCTATCTGCGTTTTAATCTGCCTCGAAATTTGATTGCGTAGTGTCTCATACCATTACCAAGTGTGACGCTTTCAGGAAACAAAGCACACGTCTTCACTGTGATAAAAAGTAATACACGCTGTCGCTTGGAGGAGCATTCGAGATGCATTTGAGCCTGCAGTTGAGGCCATTACTCTCAGAAAAGTATTGCTTCGAAGGTAAACTAGGATATGGGTGACTTACCTCATCATGTTTGAGCCTGATCATTCTTCCAGACCAGTAGTTTCCAGCACAATACTGATTCAGGTTACCAAATACACGTCTACCCGCACAGGATACGAGCACAATAATTTGACAAACAATAACAAAACTCAAGTGACACAATCTAAAATGGTTTCAACCGGAAACAACTACACGTCCACTTAGTTATCCCCTTAAAATTAAACGAAACTGCACCTTAAATGTTTTGAAGTGCCTGATAATGTTTTAGCAAACCATGGTGGCATATTTACAAGCCCCTATCGCCACAAGAACGTCACTTTTGAGGAATGCAGCACACATAGAAGTTACAAATCGCAATTCTGGATTGTTTATGTGCAGGAAGGGACACCTTCCTGCACATAAACAATCATTCCCTCAACGCTCCCTTGCACTATGGTGCAAGGTTGCTTGCGTTGGCGCTGATTTTAGTGCCAGCACAGGAAGAAACTCAGGGCTATTGTGAATACAGCGCATCCCTGCGTTTCTAAAGTGACGGCGCACGGCATTAGCAATTTTGGAGCCACTTGCTTGTAAATATGACGCCATGTTTCTCCAAATTGGTAATTACATTTATGCTACATGATTTCAGTCTTTCGTCTTCAGTGGATCTGGATTGTTCATCATATCTCATTCTGCTATTCTGTTATATGTATTACTGATGCCAGGGAGTTCACCTTTTTTGTTTCCAGCTCCCTTTTTCATTTCTTTCCTATTCTTTCTGAAGACAATGTGGTCATTGTGTGAGACTTTCTGATCACTGCCATTATTAGTTTCATACTATCCAGCAATGTTTTAAGAAGCGCCTTTCGACTCTCTAAGGTTGCACTTAAAGCAGATGTTCATATGAACAGTGAAGGCTTTTAATTTGGAAAGAGCGAGCCTGGGTCGTGCAACAATTAACACATGGGGCCGTATTACACACAGTGACCATACCATAATACGATACAGAATCAAAGGGGTTTGCCTAAATCACCCTCCACTACCTGGGCTAAGAAACAACACATTATACACAATGGCAATGTGGAGGAAAGGATATCGAGCTACTAACCATAGGGTACATCCTTGTTTCTTAGATGGGCCACCTCCTTGTAGTCCAGTAGGCTGGTTTAGACAGCCTGCATTCCATTCCAGACTCAATGAGGGAAACTTGAATGTGGCCCCAAGCACTGGGTCTATGAAGTGACAGTTTATTTTAAAAACCTGCTGCTACACACCTGCAGTGTTTGGGTCACACACACCAACATCCTTCAAGCAGAGTGATGGTCTCTGTGCCTTGAGCATTGTGATGTCACAAGTAGCTCCTAATAGCTTATTACAAGTTACTCGGTGCGTCATTTTCTTGTAACCAGAACATTCTGACCTCAGAATGTGGCCATTATAAATAAATAAACTACAGGGAGGATTGCAAGCTCCCAGATATTATATATAGGATAAAGTACCCCCTGCAGTACATTATAAAGATATTGCAAGTCACCGAGGAGTAACATGACCATATAGAGTTAAGAGGCTGAGTTCCTTTATAAGGTTTTATAAGTGGCTTTCCCTCAAGCCACTTACATTCTTGGTGTGTAGCTCTTTTGCATGAAAGAGAACGAATATTTGCACACATGAAAAATAAAAATAGAACCTCTAGTGCAAAATTAAACATCATAAAAGCTGTTAGTTGTTATCAAAAGATAATAGAAACAGTTTAATACAAGGCAATAGAACCATGCAGAAAGAGTTTAACTTTTCTATATTTACCCAAGGAGTGCACAAATAAACATGCTTTCTTTGCTGCTTTGCATATGCTCCATGACCTGGCTTGACATCCCCCCCTCAGCTGTGGGTATGTCACACGTCTCCGATTATAAAGAAATTAGCGATGGGTTTTTTATACTGAGATTAAGTCCCACACGCACACTATCAGCTGGATAGATGTGCAGTGCACTAGACAGAAAGCACTTCATCCAATTTCTGTTTAGAGATTTCTAATCTATATGAATAGTAGTCCTTATGCATGAGGCGACATAGCGAAAATAGTCCGGGGAAGGATGGAAAACTATGCACTTTTGCTATTTTCACAGACTTATGCACTTTTTCCAGTTCTTCCCACTCTTTGCACAACAATGGCCAGTATTTGGCAAGAAGCATCTGTTCAGTTAAATAACATGAAGGGCATACAACTCCCATTGATTAAGCAAATTAACTGCCTGTAAGAATAATATGTTTTTAATGTGAATTGAATAGAAAGTGTGTAAATATTGTAAACTGATTAGTTCTGTGTTTTTAATTGTGATTTTATATTAAAAGGCAAATTACTGATGACTATCAACAATTTATGAAGAAAGCACTACTGCAATTTTAAGCATGAGAGCACTGCATCGTCAGTTGCTATTGCACGTTAGGAAGAAAACCATTTGCTGCCTTTCCCAGGTCTACGGTAGGTCACAAGTGAGGTCACAAGTGAGAAAGAGCCACAGCCCACCCTTATGAACAGATTGAAACTAACTGTGGGACAGTCCTGCTCTGCCTTTTCCTTCTCCTTTCCCCGTTAGCGGAACATCATCATCACCAGTGGAGATCATATAAGTAAAGTAACCCTCACTGTGGGTGAGTCCTAGGGTTATACTGATGTTGATTGTCTGAAAGCCTCTCATGAAGCATGGTGAGCCATGGCCCGGTGACCAGGCTTCAACATGGACCTGAATTCTACCAGTGCCTTCATATGTCATTCTGAGTTGGTTGATGTGAGCTGTGGTGGTCCACAGGCCTGACAGGTAGAATCTGTTTAACTGGAGTGCTAAACTGGTATTAGCAACCAATTGTATTTAGACAGAGAATGACTGGGCAGTAGAAGCCAATGGAAGCACTACGCATGCACCTACAGCGATAGCTGCTCCATTAGAGCGGAGGAGCGCCGCCCCCCTACCACCACCACAAATAAAACGATAAAAAACGGGTTTTAAACCCGTTTTTTTATCGTTTTATTTCAATCCCCTGGACCTGCCCCCAGGACTCTGACGAGTCTTGGGGGCGGGTCCAGGGGATGACACTGCTTGTGGGGGAGTGGTGGGCACTCCCTTCACTGCACATGAGGGTTTGGCCAGCCGTCTCAGGCCGGCCAAACCCTCATGCGCAGTGAAGCTCTCTCGAGCGCCAGCTGCATTCCTGGAGCTGGAGAGAGCAGACACAGGCTCCTAGTCTGCCTGGGAGTGCAAGCTGCCGGCACTCAGGACAATCCCGACACTGCGTTCATGCAGCGTCAGGATTGCCCGCAGTGCATTCTGGGAGCCTGTGCCCAGAAGCAGGAAGAGTGAGATGAAGCAGGAGATGGCGGCGGCGTTATTGTAAGTTTATTTTTTATTTATATTTTATTTTTTTAGTCCCCGAAACCTCCCCCCTCGTCCTCCCCCCCTCCTCCTGCCCGGCCCGCCTCCCCACTTTGGCAAGAGATGGGCCGCTACTGTGCACCTAGTGCGCTGATTGTGTGAAAAATTTACTTCAAGCAGGCGTGACAATCAACTTTTTGCTTAAAAATTTATTTTGCATTATTAAAAAAACCACACTAATTATTATGTATTAGCAGCAAAGTTTTCAAGTGGCAAAAGTATTTTTTTTAATTTAAACTTAGCAACCATCCAACATCCAAGTGGATTTTGACATCAACAGTGGTGAGCATGAATATGCGTGTGTTTTGCATGAAACCACAAGTTTGTCTGTATTTTTTTAATTATTATTATTTCGCAGGATGCTGCACTAGTGTTTCTCTGCATGGGTACATGCTCCAGTGAAGCCTGCTATTTGTGACCACGTGAGCAGATATTCCTAACCTGCTTTCACAAATGTTTGGGTGGAAACCCATTGTACAACTTCAGTCCGTTAATGTAAAATGTATAACACTACCAATCAATAAACTAGTTTATGTAATGCGAGTGAATTCATACTAGTCCTGCTTTTCCAATTAAATGCACTAACCATGTTGGGACCTGTCGAAAATTGAAATTCAAACCCCTCCATGCATAGTACTACTGTATGAAAAACCGGTACTGGCTGAAAGCTAGGCTTGTGATAAGGAGCTAGTCATTGTCACCTTAAGGATTTCGGGGGCCGTGAGCAAGACATACTTTGGCGGGTCCTATTCAGAGAAACTTTGAATTGTATTACTCATTGTCTGCAAATTCAAGCCCACATGATGCTAGCAATACTAGGTTATACGTTAAACTTTCAGAAACAGGGTCACACAAAAACAATTGTGTTGCCTGATGACAATGAACAGAGAGAGAGAGAGAGGTCGGAGGCAGAGGTAGGCATAGAGGAACTGAGGTTTAGATAAGGAAGTAGAGAGAGGTTAAATAGAGAGAAAGTTCCCTTTCCTAGTAGGCCCCCTGCAAGGTCGGCACGCTGGGCAATTGCCCACTTTGTCCATGCCTTAAACAATATCTGGGGCCAGTTGATAGCTACAAGTCCTGATTTCTGCTTAAGGTTTTGGAAGTAAAGAAAATCCTGGAAAAGAAATGACAGGAACAAGGATAAATATAAGTTTATATGCATAATATGTATACTTATATATGATCTCTGGCATAGTCAGACCCTTTTGCATTACTATTGGTGCCATCTGCCATGCTGTTACATGTGAGAAATGTATCCAGTACTGTCTTTTCAGCAATGGTATTTGAATGTCATGACAAGTTCGAAGGGAAATTGCCTTTGCTATGCAGCTGATCACCGAGGACTAGGTCTTGCAGAGGACCAGGCTAGAAACGTGGTGCCAAGAACCTTGCCCTGAGGAGCCCAGGGCTGTAGAAGTGCCCAGAAATAACTCTTCAAACAGTTGAGGAAAAGTCGAACTTTTTTCCCAGCTCCAGAGGACCAGGATACGGTGCTGAGGTGTGCCCACTATGGACATACCGAAGACGGATTCCAAGTGAATCTATAGCCTTCTAGAATCTATTGCCTATTGCCGTCTGCTACGAGCAAAAACGTCTGCAGAGGTCTCAAGTTTCCCAGGCCCATGCATGGGTTGCTCATCCAGTCCATGTTCTTTCATTGCATTCCGAGACTTGTAGGCCTGATGTATTAATGAGGTAAACAGGAGAACAATTGAAATCCCAGAATGCAAAGACTGCATGGCCACTAACACATAGACCTTGGAAACGTAAGAGATTTACTTCTGGAGGCAGGATACCTCTGCTAGCTCACAATGATAATCATGTATTCTGTCATCTATGGGAGGTTCTCCAAGTACTAGCCACAAGATTGAAAACTTTGTTGACTATGGAAATTCTTACTTTTGTGAAATGTCCTTGCTCCACAAAGGACACCTCATTCCACCACTCTTCCACCTCCTGAATGCTACAAGGCATCTGTCTAACCTTCGATGACTTGCGCAAACATAGGTATAAGGCATAGTGACATTGTTATAATCTTCTTATAACATCTAATGCTGTTTTATGTTCAATTCTTGCTATTTTTTTTATTCACCTGTTCTTAATATTAACTCTAATTAATATTTAATATTTATTGCAGTCACTATTAATCTTTTCTAATACTCTCGTGAATTCAAAGAAAAATCTACCTATACATAGAGGTCAGGAGCAAGGCCAAGAAGCAGCATGCTGCTTAAGTCCGTGTGACTGCCCACCCACCAACTCCAACTGGCTGCTGATCTAGTAGCCAGACCTGCACCTGGAGTAAGTTCCCAAACAAGAAACAAGCTGAAGTATTTCCTGCTTCATTACCGCTCAATTTGTAATACGGTGTGTGAAGAAAGCACACTACAGACAACGCTGCTTAACAGATTGCCAAATCAGTCTGGGATTGATGACACTATAGGGCGGTGCACTGACATTGCCTGATCAGTGGAGAAGGAGAGCAGGAGACAAGGACAGCAGACTTCTTTGTGAATAGCCTGGCTGCGAAATCTATACTCTGTTGGATACAGGTCACAACATAGAACTTCAGAGTACCAATAGCACTGTGTTACATTCTTGAGGAAAAGCCCCTCTCAGTGTTCTCTCAAACGGAGTTACCCCTTCCCATGAATACTGCAAGAAATTGGGTTATTGGCCGTGGAGGCTGGTATGCACCAATGGTGATGAGGCAGGGGGCACAATAAAAATAAAGTAAAATAAAATAGATTTACCTTCCTGTGCGACGCCCCCCTTGCTCGGGTCTTCTCTCCTCGAGGCAGGCTCCAACGCAGGTCCCAGCCAGCTACCCTAACCAATTCTGGCACTGCTTTCATGGTGTTAACCAGCATGTGAGAAGCACCAAGATTGGAGAGAGCGGCTTCACTCAAAGCTCTAGAGAGCACTGGAGGCCTGCACTTTCTCTGACCAAGCTGTGTAAGACAGCTGGGTTAAAGAGGTTTAACATGTGCATCTGGCTGGCTGCCACATTTGAAACTTTAGCGCACAGCTCCCTTCTGCCACTCAGCATCAATAGCCCTGCCTCATTCAGACACTCCGTTTGGGATGAGTTGCTGAAAAAAAAATGGAAATAAATCAACTTTATTACCAGTTTATTTTTCAGCTCTGGGGCTTGTGGGGCGATGCTCCTCTGCTCAAATGGAGGAGCCACCCGTGGTTATTGGTAGAGTAGGGTGGAAGTACCACTCAGGCAATGACCACAAGGGTGAACCACAAAAATCATAAAATTAACCTGTGCTGAACCCTTTGGCAGCTTGACACAAATGCAGTCCGCCTTAACTCAGAGGCAATGTGTAAATTATTTATGCAGCACACAAACAGTAATAAGGTGAACACAAGAAAAAGCCCAAACTAGTTTAGAAACATAGAATAAATGTACAAAATAATGATACCAGAATGACAAAAATCCAATCAGTAGAAGCAGAGGTATTCAATTTTAAATTTGTAAGTGAAAATAGCATCTAAAAGCACCATGTGCCTCTCGTGGTAATCTGGTCACACTAACTGGGTAAAAGTCTCAATTCAGGCAGACCGAGATGATGTGCAGATCACATACAGGGACCAGGTCAGTCCTGCTGAAAAGTCATCTTCTAAGTCTGGTGCAAAGAGTTTCATTTGCATTGGAGGAAGCCGCAGAGAGGAGGCAGAGAATCATGGACAGAGCCAGGGGAGCATTAAGAACAGCCAGTGCTGTGGGTTTGCTTTCAGGTTCGTCACAGGCTGTTGTTTTTGTAGTGTGGTGCAGGTCTCGCATTGATGGTTGCCGCTGAGTCATCGCACGAAGAGCAGTAGTCACTGGAGCTTCATATTGGTGGTTGCTGTTGGCACCAGAGTATTGGCCTAAATAGGACTGTTCACAGTCACAAAGAGCCCAAACTTTTGGATTATCACCTTTATTGCAGGAGAAGCTTCTATTGATGCTAGCCAATTATCCAGGACCGGGGGGTGGGGGCACCACTTGGGTTTCAGGACTTACTCCAGCAGAGGCCAGCAGCAGGGCTCAGGCAGGTCCAGTTGCAGGTCCAGATAGGTCCAGTTGCAGCAGGTCAGCTGGACAGTTGCAGGGAGGCCTCTAAAGCTTGTTGAGTCTCTGTAACTAACAGCGGAAGTCAGCCAGGTGACCCTTGGAGCCCCTCTGGGTAGCCTGAGATGAAGGGAAGCAAGTCCAATCATCCTTCTCAGACTCCAAGGCAGTCTTTCAAGCAGCAGGACAGTCTTCTGGCAGCAGGGCAGTCCTTCTGCTGTAACTTCCACATGTCCAGGAGTGTTCTTATGAGTGGCTCTGGAGACCCAATATTTAAACCTGATAGCAGCCTTTGTATGTGGGGACTCCCTCTTCTACCCCCACATCTAGTTCTGGAAGTTTCTTCAGTTCTCTCCCTTGCCCTGTCAAGGCACCAAACTGTCTTAGGGTGACGCAGGGCAGGCCTGTTGTCAGGTTCCTTTGTGTGTCTGTGTTAGAAATGGGATTTCTGGTTGGCTAAGACATGCGCCTAAGCCAGGCAGAAACCACCACTCTAGTCAGGGTAAGGGAGTTACACGCTAAATATAACCCCTGCTCCCCCCCTTGGTAGCTTGGCAGAGCAGTCCGGCTTATCCCAGAGGCAATGTGTAAAGCATTTGCGCAACACACTCACACAGCAGCGACACACTAGGCACACCACAAAAGAAACTCCACACAGGGTTATATAAAAAATAGCCTTTGTATTACTCATAAAACACATTAGAACGCAATCACATATATACACTGTGCCACCTGGCACTAGGTGTTACTTTACAGGGATTATATACACTTACAGGGCCATTCGGGCCATTGTCATAACCACACAATTCACAGGTAGTGAAAAACAACCAGTAACTACTGGTAAAGGCACTTAGCACAAAGCATCTGGCACAAATCAAATAACAGCACTTAGCATAGCACATTATGCATACACATAATTAGCAGTGCACCATTGGACACACTTACAGTGTGCACATCTTAGGTATATACTTCCAATATCACCACTGGTAAAAGAACAGCCCATATGCCTTTACATCAGGGCAATACAATCATGACTCTGTATATGTGGTGCAAGAACTCTGACAATGTATCACCATACACATAAGAACGTCAGGGCATAACACCGCCCGTTGCCCGTGATACAGTAAATCTCCACACACAGGCTGGAACACAGGGGACCTCCATCAAAGGTCTCGCCCGACCTAACACAAAGGTCCGGTGCGGCTCCTAATGGCAGCAACTTTCAAATCCGGGGCCCCTACTGGGCTCGCCCTGGAATGCCAAGAAAAAAAATGCCCCCAACAAGTGTGCCTAAATCGGCAGCTGCCGGTAATCTAGGTGTAACTGCCACCAACACGGGAGAGGGGCCCGGCCACTACTCCAGGCAGCAAGGGCCAGCCGCACCCCCTCTCCTCGTAGCTCTGCAATCAGCAGGTCTCTCTCTCCTCAACAGGAGGCAAAAGGAAGCCCGCCGTGGCCCGCGTTCAAGCTGCTGCGCAGTGCGCGCCTTCCAGCAGGAGGTGGGGACGACACTCATCCACCTCCGGTCGCAGTGGTCCCTTTGTGGATGCCGGCTCACAGCACCTCTCTACTTCCTGGTGTGTGGTTCTGCTTGGGCCGCCATCATGTGGTGCAGGCACTCCGTCCCTCAAATGAAGAAAAGGGGCAGGACACGGAGCGAAGTCTCCGTCGGTCCGGCTGGCTTCTTCTTCCTTGGAGAACGTGTTCCTGCTCAGCCCCACCACTTCCAGGCTCAGCCATGCGGCCTGTCACTTCTGCCTGGCTTCTGGCTCCTCCACCTTGGGGGCTGGTTGCCAGGCAACGCCTTGTTGACGAGTGGCCGCTCCGGGGCAGGCTGTTTCTTTCAGCCCCAGCCTCTGCAGCTATTTTTAAATGAAACGGGCAGCAGGGCACAGCGCTTTTGAGTGCCAAACAACGAAGTGCTCCACACGCTCCAGGGCAGTGTGAGCCCACACCTGGGGCTCAGGCCACAGCGGAGAGTGCAGCGCCGTCCACGCTGCAGGGCAGAGAGTGCCCCTCCCTCAGTCCTGTGCAAACCCTCTCCTTGGGCAACAGACTCCAAAGCGCAAAGTCCAAAGCACTCACCACACGCTGGGTTAAACCACCCAGGGCAAGCCACGCAGCCCTGGGGGAAAACTGGGGGCCTTGAGCAGGGGCAGGCTCAGGCCAGCACACTGGCAGAGCCCAGATGGCAAACTCCTGGCAGCCCATCAATCCCCCTGGTCCCACGCAGGCTCAATTCCCAAAGTCCAGCAGCAGACATGGGGTCACAGACCCAATATTTATAATGCAAATGTCTTTGTTCTACCCCCATGGCACAGGCTTAAGCCCAGCCCAAACCAGTTCTGGGGGGCACTTAGAAACATCTTTACAGTGCACAAACACCCTCATTGTTAGTGTAGGCTCTGGCCCCAGACACACCACAGGGGGGCGGAGCCAGCATTGTGTAAGGCAGGCACAGTCCTATTCAGGCCCAGGTGCTACTCCTCCCACTCCTCCAAATGCAGATTGGCCTATTCAGCCTAGTGCAGGCTCACCCAGCCACTCTGGAGCCACTGCAACCTCCCCAGCCCCTGTCACCCAGAGCCAAACATGCATACACAACAGGCAGGCACAAAGACACATAGCACACAGAAATGCCCACTTCTAAAAGTGCCATTTCTAAAATAGTGATAATAAATCTGCCAACACCATTACGCAGCATTTGTTACCACTATTCCAAACATACCAAACTTGACCACGCTACTCCTCTCATGTCAGGAATTACCACTGAAACACATGTCAGGGAATCCCCCATGCATTCCTATGAGAGGGCAGCCTCACAGTAGCGAGAAACCAAAATGTCTGTTTGTCACTACCAGGACATGCCACACAGTTAAGGCACATGTCCTACCTTTCACCTACAGTGCACCCTGCCCATAGGACTAGCTAGGGCCTACCTTAGGGGTGACTGATATGTAGTAAAAGGGGAGTCACAGACATGGCAACCACTTTATGTGCCACATCACGGCGCCAGTAAACTGCGCTCGCAGGCCCTGCAATGGCAGAGGCCTGAGACAGGTTTGAAAGGCTACTTTGGTGGGTGGCGCAAGCAGCGCTGCAAGCCCACCAGTAGCATTTAATTTACTGGCCCTGGGTATATGAGATACCACTTTACAAGGGACTGACAGGTAAATTAAATATGCCAAACAGGTGTAGACCAATCTTACCACATTTATCATAGAGAGCACATGCACTTTACACCGAACAGCAGTGATAAAGTGCCCAGAGTCCTATAACTACCAACACCAGGTCAGAAAAAATACCAGGAGGAAGCAAAAAGTTTAGGGATGACCCTGCAAAAAGCGCCAAGTCCAACAGTGTGTATGTAGGTAAAGCCCTTTGAAGTGCAAATGAGCTCAGGTCCTCCCCAGCCATCCTGTGAGGAAGGTCTAATCTGTCCACACCTAAGCCCCCTTTCTGTCACTATCTGGAAGCAATTCGCAAACCCCAAGAGAAGAGCCATTCATAGTAATATAAGCCAGTACACTGGGAAAAGGCACAGACAGTTAAGACAAGAAAATGTCAACTTTCTAAAAGGGGCATTGTCAGAATTGTAACTAAAACTCTGACTTAACCATCAGTTAGGATTTTAAATTACAATTCTTTTGATTGTAAACAGCATATCTCCATCTGCCCCAATCCAAAGTTAGCACTTGTTAAATGTAATAAAGTAGCCCAGTGTTAGTCAACGGGAGAGATAAGCCTTACAAGAGTGAAAACAACTTTAGGAGTTTTTGACTGCTAGGATATGTAAAACGTAAACACCCATTTTAAAAACAATGTACCCTTCTCTTTAAGCCTTTAGGGCCTACCTTAGTCGTGACTTAAATGTCTTACAAAGGAATATTTAGTCCTAGCAAAAGGTTAATTTGCCAGGTCAAAATGACAGTTTAGAACTGCACTACAGGCTGCAGTGGCAGGCCTGGGACATGTTTTAGAGGGTGGCAAAATGATTGCTGCTGCCCACTCGTAGCATTCATTTACAGGCCCTGGGTATTTGCAGCACCATTTACTAGGAACTTACAAGTAAATTAAATGTGATAAATATGCATAGTCCAATTTTACTATGTTTGAAGGAATGAGCCTACCACTTTAACACTGGTTAGCTGTGGAAAAGTGCAAAGGGTCTTAAAACCAACAAAAACAAACTCACTAAACAGAAGGGGTGAAGGAAAAAAGTTTTGGGGAATTTCCCTCTAAGGATGTCAGATCTAACAAATATCATTCTACTTATTTACTACATTTCTCATCTTTTTTCAGTATGTGTTCTCTGCATACATGCCCTATGATCAACTAAGTGGAGGGATCAAGGAGTTCAGCATAGGTGAGCCTGACATCCTATAACCTATTTGTGGCCCCGGCATTCTTGGCTGCTGCTTGTTTCAGGAGGACCAAACTGTGCTCCAGTTGTGTGAGCTCCTGAATGATTCCTCTCCTAGCACCTACCACAATGTTAATAGATATTCCTCTGATCACTACTTTGAAGGCCTCCCACCCCACTAGTGAAGAGGAGGCTGCACCTCAATTTTCAGAGAAATACCTATCAAAGTTTGCGGCAATTCTTTCTCTAAACACTGCATCTTCTAATAGCATTGACTGCAGCACCAGGTGGGGATTGGGGCTGGTACTCATACCCATGATAACGTTATTATTTCTAGTGGATTATGATCCGATTTTGTCTTCCCTCAGTATGTGGCATTTGTAATGCTCGATTGAATGTGTGAAAGACAGAGAAATCTTTCAAGGCAGGAATGGAGTATATTGGGGTGAGAATAAAATGAGTACTCCCCCATGTGAGAAGTTGACCTGGTATATGCTGTCCACTAATTAAGGCGGGCACCTTGCACCAGTCCAAACAACCCTTAAGGTGATTTAAGAGGTCAAAGATAAACTTAGAAAGCTATCCACGTGGTAACTGTGGAGAGCAGCCTTCAGGCATAGTCTTGAAGGAATTCTAAGCAGCTTGTTTCACCAGAATGCAACCTTATAGTTTTGGTTAAATGAAAGGAGAACCACACAGTAGTTATAAAAATATGTATTTATTAATATAACACTATCTAGTACGACACAGGGTCTCCTACACAGAGATAATCATAAAGCACACAGGGGCAGATTTACAAGAACTGACGCACCTCTGCATATCAGCAGAGATGCGTCAGTTAATCTGCGTCACGTAAAAAAACCCTTGCGCCACCATGGATGAGCCGCATTTACAATTCGGCGCACCGTGGCGCAAGGATTGACTGATGCGTGACGCATCTGTCGGCGTAAAGGTAACGCAGTGCTGGAGTTGTGTCGCAAGCACGACGCAACTCCAGCACTGCTCAGGGGCGGCCTATTCTTGCTGTGCTGCGTCACTCCTTACGCCTGCTTCAAGCAGGTGTAAGGTTTTGACGCAGCAGCTTCGTTAAAGTGACTCAGTGAAATCTTGTAGATTTCACTGTGTCACTTTTACGAGGCTTTCCTGAGTGGGAATGCCCACCCTGCATACATTATAGGTATAATGTGATGCAGGGCTTTACAACGTGACGCATCTCCCTAGATGCTTCACGTTGTAAATTTGCCGCAACGTGGCGCATTGTTTACGACGCCGTGATGCAACGGCGGCGTTAATGTGTTGCAAGGGGTTTGTAAATCTGCCCCTTAATACTTAAGCACAGAAATTACAATAAATAGCACTAATACACTGTGGGCCCCAGGGGGGGACCAAACAATATACTAAATAAGTGGTATAAGAAACACAACTCGAGTCAAGACAGTGTCGAGAGGACGTAGAATCGCTGGGACCCCAAGGAACCACCCAAGGTGAGTAGAGAGGGACCCCATGGAGGACAGGTGGAGTGTGGCAACACGACCGCATGCTCCGTACAATTCTATGGGAAAGTCGCGGTTGAAGTTTTAGAGTTTAAGGACCCTTCCCGGTGGACTTTGAAGAAAACCCGTGGAAGACAGAAGGTTGGAGAGCCACCCCACCCGTGGATACCGAGGTACCCAAGTTACCTATCCCAGGGAAGCCGGATGCATAGGTCTGAAGTGGCGTTGGAAACTGCAGTCAAACTCAATGGAGGACTTCAAAGAAGAGCCGCTGCTGGAATGAAGAAAATTGTCAGTTGGAATCCAAAGGTGGTTTCTTGTTGAAGAGTACCTGAAAGCAGAGGGGACAGAGTCTGGGTCACTTAGGAGTGACCGGGGGCTCAGTTGATGACTGCCCACGGATGTCGGGTGCTTCCAGTGCGTTGATGGAGTTTTTGACTCTGCAACTATGGGAACCAGAAGATGTTGAGGATGACCAGGAGCCGGATACGAGCTGTCTCACGAAGGATGTTGAGTGCTGAGGGGTCAGTGTCCGGCAGAAGCACCAACAAGCCTTGGCGACGGCAACCCACACAGAAGGTCAAGGATGTGTACGGTTCAGACCAGCAAGGTCAAGGGGACTCACCAAACACAGGGGAGTCAGCGCAAGCCTGGCGCAACCAGGGGAGCACAAGTAAAGCAAAGTTGACCCTCAAGTGGACTCACAAGCCGGAGGCACATGAGTCGTGAGAGGACCTCGAGCGATTTCACCGAGCAACTGCCCACGGAGCACTCGGTATGAGGAGGTTGACGTTCTTGGTAGGAAATGGTGACAGAGGTTGGGGCTACTTGGAGCCCAATGCACTTGTTCGGGAAATGCCAACAAGCATATGCACTTGCAAATGTATGCAGAGCACAGGAGGTTGGGTATTGCAGCCCCCAGAAGGGATTCTGACATCAAACTTGTTGAGCGGACAGCTCGGACCTCGAGGTATGTAGAAACATACCTCCTGTGTTGCTGAAGCCTTCGGAGTGTGTAGGAGCTCAGGGTCAGCAGACTGGACAGCAGTGTTGAGGGGCCTGCAGATGCAGTGGAGTGACTCCTTCACTCCAAGGGAGATATATGCAGTTGTCCTTGATGCTCCACAGGTTCTGCATGGATCCTGTATGGTGCACAGGCACAGATGATGCAGCAGACTAAGTGGGAGACGAAGTCGGGCCCTAACGAAGTCTAGCGAAGTCTAGAGTGTCCAGACGGTCGAAGCTCAGTGGTTTCTGGTTAAGAATCTTGTCCACGTCGAATCTAAGGTCCTACAGCCAGGTAAGCCCTTATGTACCCACAGAAGAGGGTTGGCAAGATTCAGGGGACCCTCCCAGGGGAGGGTCTGGACAGTGGGGAGGTTATTCCCATGCCCTTCGTCCAGTTTCGCTCCAGAGCGGGAGCCAATGGCTCCCAGCACTGGTTTGAACTGGACTATGCACAGGGACACCAAATTTGCCCCTTATGCAGACTTTCAGTCGCTGGCAAGCGCACCCACCCAGCCCTAATACACTAAACCCTGTCTGGGAGGTGGTCACACCTCCCTGTGACAGGATGCCTATTAATATGCCTTCTCCTGCTCGAGCTTGGCTCAGCAGCAGGAGGGCAGAAATGTGTCTCTGGTCTGCAGCAACCATTTTGTGCTGTCCGGGACTAGAAGGCTGTTACCGGGAACACCAAGGACCCCACAAAGCTCGCTTCTGAGGGGTGGAATCATACCTCCCACACCGGTCACAGGTGTGGGTGTATGATTCTAACATATTTGACACCAAACACAATAGGGTTAGTTTCAGCAGTGTTAGATTTGGTCATCACGCGGTCGTGTAATGCCCCTCTATATGTCGGATATGGCTGCTTCACTGACAACCCGGGAGAATGGACTCCGTAGGCTGCAGGGGTGTTCTGCTCATGCAGTGGCACCCTCTCACTTAGAACCAAGCACCCTGCCCTCAGGATAGTAAAGGACTGCTAGATGGGTGACTTATAGGTTTTAAGTGCAGTGACCCTTAGATATAGTAAACCTATATCTTAAGTAAGTGGTGCATGCACCAACTTACACAGGCTGCAATGGCAGGCCTGTAGGTTCCATTTTGCATTGCCTCTCATGGGTGGCATAATACATGCTTCAGCCCAAGGGAGGCCTCTGGGGTACATATGCCCTGGGTACATGGGTACCATATACTAGGGACTGACAAGGGTGCCCCAGTATCCAATCTGGAGTGTACCTAAGTACATACCACAACAGTTTAAGGAGAAAGGAGATAGACTGGGGTCCTGATTAGCAGGATCCCAGTCAGACTAGTCAAAAACAGTATTACATTTAGCAGAAAGTGGGGGTAACCATAAAAAGCAGATCCTACTTTCCTACACAACCCCCCTCCAAACCTAAGGAGATGAGTCTAACCTTGCCCAGTTGAGTCTTCATTTTCTAAGTGGAAATATCTGGAGAGTCCATCTGCATTGGCATGGTTACTCCCAGGTCTATGTTCCACTGTATAGTCCATCACCTGTAGGGAAATGGACCACCTCAAAAGTTTGGGACTTTCACCCTTCATCTGTTTTAGCCATAGGAGGGGCTTATGGTCTTTCTGAACAATGAAGTGAGTGCCAAACAGGTATGGCCTCAGCTTCTTCAGGGCCCAGACCACAGCAAAGGCTTCCCTCTCTATAGCTGACCAACGTTTCTCTCTGGGGGTCAATCTTCTGCTGATAAAAGCTACTGGGCGATCCTGACCCTCTGCATTAAGTTGTGATAACACAGCCCCTACCCCCAACCGAGATGCATCTATTTGGTCAATTGCTTGGAGTAGTCAGGACTCTGCAGAATGGGAGCAGTGCACATGGCCTGCTTGAGATCATCAAATGCCTTCTGACAGCTAACTGTCCACTGAACTTTCTTGGGCATTCTTTTTGATGTGAGATCATTCAGGGGAGTCACTATAGACCCATATCCTTTTACAAATCTCTTGTAGTACCCAGTTAGGCCCAAGAAAGCTCTGACCTGAGTCTGGGTAGTTGGAGCAACCCAGTCCATTATGGTCTGGATGTTGCTCTGTAATGGTTGAACCTGGCCTCCACCCACAAGGTGGCCCAGGAACACAACCTTGCTCTGCCCTATCTGGCACTTAGTAGCCTTATTAGTGAGGCCTGCTTTCTGCAGAGCCTCCAAAACATTCTTCAGGTGGACCAGGTGATCCTCCCAGGTGGATCTAAAGACAGCTATATCATCAAGATATGCTGCACTATAGGCTTCCAGACCTGTACAGACTTTGTTCACCAGCCTTTGGAATGTGGCAGGTGCATTCTTCAAACCAAAGGGCATCACAATAAATTGAAAATGCCCACTAGGGGTTGAAAATGCAGTTTTTGGTTTGGCATCCTCAGCTAGCCTGGTTTGCTAATAGCCAACAGTGAGGTCAAATGTGCTCAAGAACTTGGCTGAGACCAAGATATCAATAAGCTCATCTGCCCTAGGAATTGGATGAGCATCAGTCCTAGTGACTGCATTGAGCCCCCTGTAATCCACACAAAACCTCATCTCTCTTTTACCACCCTGGGTGTGAGGTTTGGGTACCAGGACCACTGGACTAGCCCAAGGGCTATTTGAGGGTTCAATCATTTCCTACACCAGCATCTTTTTGGACCTCTGTTCTGATGCAATCTCTGGCATGGTCAGGCTGCCTGTAAATCTTATTTTTAACCGGAAGATTCTCACCTGTGTCCACTTCATGGGTACACCAGGTGGTCTGACTAGGAGTCAGAGAGAACATGTGCCTATATTGATTGAGGACCTTCCTGCAACCAATCTGCTGTTGGTCAGTGAGGCTGCCTGCCAAGTCTACACCATCAACTGACCCATCATCAGGGTTCTGAGAGAGGAGATCAGGGAGATGGTCACTCTCTTCTTCCTGCCTCTCATCAGTTGCCATGAGCAAGCCCATGTCAGCCCTGTCTACAAAAGGTTTGAGCCTGTTCACATGGAGCACCCTGTGGGGGCTCCTAGGAGTGCCAAGGTCCACCAAGTAGGTGACCTCACCTTTCTGCTCAATTATAGTATGAGGTCCACACCATTTGTCTTGGAGAGCTGCTGGGGCCACAGAGTCCAGCACCACACCTTCTGCCCTGGCTGATAAACAGTCAGACCAGCCTTTTGGTCATGCCAAGCTTTCTGTAATTCTTGACTTGCCTTAAAGTTTTTGCTGGCCTTCTTCATGTACTCAGCCATCCTGGACCGGAGACCAAGTACATAGTCCACAATGTCTTGTTTAGGAGGTTTGAGAGGTAACTCCCATACCTCCTTCACCAAACACAGGTGACCCCTAGCTGGATGCCCAAACACAAGTTCAAAAGGGCTGTAGCCAACCCCCTTCTGTGGGACCTCTCTGTAGGCAAAGAGAAGGCAGGGCAACAGAACATCCCATTTTCGCCTAAGCTTTTCTGGGAGGCCAATGATCATGCCCTTGAGGGTTTTGTTGAACCTTTCAACTAACCCATTGCATTGTTGGTGATAGGGTGTGGTGAACTTATAGTTCACTCCACACTCCTTCCACATTACAGTGATATACCTTGACATGAAGTTTGTACCTCTGTCAGTTAAGACCTCCTTAGGGAAACCCACTCTGGAAAGAATTCCCAGGAGGGCCCTGGCCACCACAGGGACTGTGGTGGTTCTAAGGGGTATTGCTTCTGGATACCTAGTGGCATGGTCTACCACCACTAGTATGTAACTGTGTCCAGATGCTGTAGGAGGGTTCATGGGACCAATGATATCAATCCCAACCCTCTCAAAGGGAACCCCCATCACTGGTAGTGGTATGAGGGGGGCCTTTGTGGTACCATCTGACTTGCCACTGGCTTGGCAGGTGGTACAGGAGCGACAAAACTCCTTGGTGTCCTCAGACATGTGAGGCCAGTGAAAGTGAGGGACAAGCCTGTCCCAAGTCTTACTTTGGCCTAGGTGTCCTGCTAAGGGAATGTCATGTGCCAAGGTGAGTAGGAAGCCCCTGAACATCAGAGGTATGACCAACCTCCTGGTGGCACCAGGCTTGGGGTCTCAACCCTCTGAGTAAAGGAGTTCCTCATCCCAATAGATCATGTGGGATCCACTAACACTCCCATCAGCCTCAGCAGCAGCTTGCTGTCTAAGGGGTTCAAGAGAGGGGCAGGTTTGCTGCTCCTAACTCAAGTCTGCCCTGGAAGGGCCCCCTGTCCCCAATAACTCAACCTGGTCACGTTCAAGTTCCTCTGAGACAGTTCCTTCACAGGGACTAAGATCAACCCCCTCAAGAGACTGATCCTCACTCTGAGTCTGGGGGTTAGACACAGCCTTACCCCTCCTGCCCCTTTTCTTGGAAGGCCCCTGGTCCATTGTTCCAGGATCCAGGGCCTGTTCAGTGGTTGTCAGTTTGGCCTGTGACCTGGTCACAGCAAACACATCTGCAAAGATGCCCAGCTTTGCTGCATGAGTCCTAATTTCCACTTCAGTCCAGGCTGAAGTCTCCAGATCATTGCCCAACAAACAATCTACTGGTAGGTCTGAGCTAACCTACAACTTTCTTAGCACCAGTTACCCCTCCCCAGCTGAAATTAACAACTGCCAAGGAATGGTCAGTCCTGACATTGTTTGCATTGGTCACATGGTACATCTCTCCAAGTATGATTTGGTCAGGGGCCACAAGATCCTCTGTCACCATAGTGACACTTGCACCTGTGTCCCTGTATGCCATGGACTCCTTACCATTTATTAAAGGCTGTTGTCTGTTTTTGCTCAGATTACTGGGACTGACAAATAGGGTGGCAACATCCATGCCACCATCACAGACAAGCACAGCCTGAGCTGGAGTTCTGACTAGGCCAGAACCCATCTCAGAGCCCAAGGTTAACCCTACTAATCCCTTGTTCCCTGAACCACCACTTGTACTTGTGCTTGGGGACGCAGTTGCCTTAGGGGCAGTGGTGGTAGGAGGATTTTCCTTGGCTTTTGGACAATCAGCATCTTTTGTCCAATGGGTCTTTACCTTACAAAAGTAACACCAAGGTTTCTTTTTGCCTTTACCCTTGTTGGATTGTGACTCCCCCCAGATGCAGGTTTTTGGGACCCTGATGAAGACTGTTTTTGATCTTTACCCTTGTCCCCACCCTTATCTGGTGTTTTAGAATCTTGCTTCTCTCGGTCACGAACCATTGTTCTGGTTTTTCTGCTTCACCCTGGTTCTCACCTACTTATCTGCCTTCTTTCCCAATTCTTTGGGAGACGACAGATCAGAGTCAACCAGGTATTGATGCAATAACTGATTTTGGCAATTATTAAGGATCTGCTCCCTCATAATCAAATTGTATAATCCCTTGAAATCATTCACTTTGCTGCCAAGCAACCAGCCTTCCAGAGCCTTAATAGCACTAGCCACAAAGTCCACCCAATCCTGATTCTGTGCTTTCTGGGTTTCTCTGAACTTAATCCTATACTATTCAGTGGTTAAGCCAAACCCATCAATGAGAGCTCTCTTCAAGACTGAGTAGTTGTCAGCATCTTCTTCTCTAACAGTGAGGAGCTTATCTCTATCTTTGTCAGCAAAGGAGAGTCCCAAGATAGCTGCCCACTGCTCTTGAGGGACCCTCTGAACTTTACAGGCCCTCTCTAAAGCAGTTATCCATTTGTGGATGTCATCCCCAACATGGTAGGGAGGGACACTCTTACTCAGGTTCCTATTATCAAAGTAATGTTCCTTAACTCTAGGGACACTGTTGCTGCCACCATGGGACTCTAGTCCCAATTTTTGTCTAGCTCTCTGGACTTCTGGGGACTCCTTATCAAGGGCCATCTGCTCTTGCCTGAGCCTAAGCCTAGCTTTCTCAAGTTCAAGAAGTTGGAATTCCTTATCATAAGAGTGGTCCCTCTGGCTAGATACAGAGGTCCCTACAGACTGTCCTGGGTGATTAGAATCTGCAGAGGGAGATCTAGATCTCATTGGTAAACTCTGCACTCTTCCAGGAGGAGTAAAGAGGGGAGCCTCATGGCCTCCTTCCTTCTCTTCATGTAGATCTGAGTTATCCAGGTGAGAACCATCAGGTTGCCCCTGGTCAGGGTTAGAGTCTAGGTCATAAAAGGTGTCACCTCCTGACCTGTCTTCATTCCCTGTCCTACCCACTCTCTCCTGTTCATCTGTCCCAGAGGTTTTCCTTAAGTCATCTAGAAGTAACACTTCTACCAGGTGTGGAGTGTTGGCATTTCTCCCTGTCTTCAACTTTCTAGAGGCACACAGGGTTTTCAGTCCTTGGAACGAAAGCTCACTGTATCTAGAAGGCAGAGAGCCACTGGCATCTCCTTTAGCAGACATACTAAGTGTGGTGAGGTGTTGCACCTACCTAATCTAGTGGGAACTAAACTCTCTGAGGTTGGAGAAAGGGTGTGCTAAACCCTTGACTTACCCAACCCTAAGTTCAGTAGAACTTACTTATTCTAAGCTGCTATTATATGTACCTAGTACTAGTGGTTTTTCAGTTAATCAATACAAAGATTTAGCTGGTAAAACGATGCAGGCTTGAATCCCAACTGCTGCACACCAATGTGAGAAGTTGGCCTGGTATATGCTGTCCACTAATTAAAGTGGGAACCTTGCAGCAGTCCAAACAAAACTTATGGTGATTTAGAAAGCTTTCCAAGTGGTAGCTGTGGAGAGCAGCCTTCAGGCTTAGTCTCGAGCGAATGTTAAGCAGCTTGTTTCACCAGAATCCAATCTTATAGCATTGGTTAAATGAAAGGAGAACCACACAGTAGTTATAAAAATATGTATTTATTAATATAACACTATCTAGTACAACACAGTATCTCCTACACGGAGATAATGATAAAGCACACAATACTTAAGCACAGAAATGACAGTAAATAGCACTAATACACAGTGGGCCCCAGGAGGGGACCAAACCATATACTAAATAAGTGGTATAAGAACCACTACTCGAGTCAAGACAGTGTCGAGAGGATGTAGAATCGCAGGGACCCCAAGGAACCACCCAAGGTGAGTAGAGAGGGACCCGACGGAGGACAGGTGCAGTGTGGGAACATGACCACGTGCTCCGTACAATTCTATGGGAAAGTGGCGGTTGAAGTTTTAGAGTTTAAGGACCCTTCCCAGTGGACTTCGAAGAAACCCCGTGGAAGACAGAAGGTTGGAGAGCCACCCCACCCGGGGATACCGAGATACCCAAGTTACCTATCCCAGGGAAGCGGGGTGCATAGGTCTGAAGTGGCGTCGGAAACTGCAGTCAAACCCAATGGAGAACTTCAAAGAAGAGCCGCTGCTGGAAGGAAGAAAAGTGTCAGTTGGAATCCAAAGGTGTATTCTTGTTGAAGAGTACCTGAAAGCAGAGGGGACGGAGTCTGGGTCACTTAGTAGTGACAAGGGGCTCGGTAGATGATTACCCACCAATGTCGGGTGCTTCAGGTGCGTTGATGGAGTTCTTGACTCTGCAGCTACGGGGACCAGGAGATGTCGAGGACAACCAGGTGCTGAATGCGAGCTGTCGCATGAAGGATGTCGAGTGCTGAGGGGTCGGTGTCCGGCAGGAACACCAAAAAGCCTTGGCAACGGCAACCCACACAGAAGGTCAAGGATGTGTACGGTTCATACCAGCAAGATCCAGGGGACTCACCAAACACAGGGGAGTCAGGGCAAGCATGGAGCAACCACAGGAGTCCAAGAAAAGCCTCAAGTGGACACACAGGCCGGAGGCACACGAGTCGCGAGAGGACCTCGAGCGATTTCACCAAACGACAGCCCACAGAGCACTCAGTGGGAGGAGGTTGACATTCTTGGTAGAAAATGGTGCCAAAGTTTGGGGCTACTCGGATCCCAATGCACTTGTTCGGGAAATGCCAACAAACATATGCACTTTCAAATGTATGCGGTGCACAGGGGTTTGGGTATTGCAGATTCCACGAGGGATTCTGACCTCAAGCTTGGTGAGAGGACAGCTCGGACCTCACAGGATGTAGAAACCCATGTCCTCTGTTGCTGAAGCCTTCGGAGTCTGTAGGAGCTCAGGGTCAGCAAACCGGACAGCAGTATTGAGATGCCTGCGGATGCAGGGAAGTTACTCCTTCACTCCAAGGGAGATATCTTTGGTTGTCCTTGATGCTCCACAGGTCCTGCACGGATCCTGTATGGTGCACGGGCACAGATGATGCAGCAAACTAAGTGGGAGACGAAGTCGGGCCCAAACGAAGTCTAGCGAAGTCCAGAGTGTCCAGACGGTCGAAGCTCAGTGGTTTCTGGTTCAGAATCTTGTCCACGTTGAATCTAAGGGCTTACAGCCAGGTAAGACCTTATGTACCCATGGAAGAGAGTTGGCAAGATTCAGGGGACCCTCCCAGGGGAGGGTCTGGACAGTGGGCAGGTTACTTCCATGTCCTTTGTCCAGTTTCGCGCCAGAGCGGGAGTCAACAGCTCCCAGGACTGGTTTGAACTGGACTACGCATAGGGACACCAAATGTGCCCCTCATGCAGAGTTTCACTCGCTGGCAAGCACACCCACCCAGCCCTAATACACTAAATCCTGTCTGGGAGGTGGTCACACCTCCCTGTGACAGGATGCCTATTGTTCTGCCTTCCCCTGCTCGAGCTTGGCTCAGCAGCAGGAGGGCAGAAATGTGTCTCTGGTTGGCAGCAACCATTTTGTGCTGTCTGGGACTAGAAGGCTGGTACTGGGAACACCAGGGACCCTGCGAAGCTCGCTTCTGAGGGGTGGAATCATACCTCCCACACCGGTTACTGGTGTGGGTGTATGATTTCAACATGTGTGACACCAAACACGATAGTGTTAGTTTCAGCCGTTTTAGAGTTGGTCATCACGCGGTCGCGTAATGCCCCTCTATATGTCGTATATGGCTGCTTCACTGACAACCCGTGAGAATGGACTCCGTAGGCTGAAGGGGTGTTCTGCTCATGCAGTGGCACCCTCTCACTTAGAATCAAGCACCCTCCCCTCAGGATTGTAAAGGCCTGCTAATGGGGTGACTTATAGGTTTTAAGTGCAGTGACCCTTAGATATAGTAAACCTATATCTTAAGTAAGTGGTGCATGCACCAACTTACACAGGCTGCAATGGCAGGCCTGTAGGTTCCATTTTGCATGGCCTCTCATGGGTGGAATAATACATGCTTCAGCCCAAGGGAGGCCTCTGGGGTACCTATGTCCTGGGTACATGGGTACCATATACTAGGGTCTGACAAGGGTGCCCAAGTATCCAATCTGGAGTGTACCTAAGTACATAACACAACAGTTTAACCCCTTGCATGCGTCGGACGGCCCCCGGCCGTCCGACATCACGGTGGGCGTGTGCGGAGGATGGCCGGGGGCCGTCCGAACCCCGCCCACTCATTAATTCGCCCGCACAGTGGGGGAATTCGCGCAGCTTGCAAGGGGTTAAGGAGAAAGCAGATAGACTGGGGTCCTGATTAGCTGGATCCCAGTCAGACTAGTCAAAAACAGTATTACATTTAGCAAAAAGTGGGGGTAACCATAAGAAGCAGATCCTACTTTCCTACTCCCCATAGCCATATTTCAGCTACACCATACATCTGGGAGACTCCAACCCTCCATCCATTGTGTCACTGCTTTAGCCTGTCGCACTGGACCAGTTCTGGGTAAGGGAGAATGCACACCTCAGGCATTCACTGTCGCTGACGCAATTCGGGAATGACCTCAAGACCTGGCTCTTCGACTGAACTGACGTTCCGCCCCCCACTCAGCACCTTGAGACCCTAATGGGTGTGTAGTCACACTTTACAAGAAACTTGATTGATTGATTTATTGAGCGATTTAGGGTCAACACCCACGGATATAAAGTCCAATCTGCCAACCCTGAAGACATGTGAGACAGGAATATGTCCAGCTCCATGTTGGGCGAGTATATGCAACCAAGCACAATGGATGCACCATTCAATACTCCCCGCTAGCAGTACATAGTGTCTCTGATTGTCAATCCTAGTATCTAGTACTGCAAATGGGACTCCAGCCCAGAGCCATAACGCAGCACCTCATGCAAAAGCAGAGTAGAATGTATGAAAGTGTTGCCCTCTCCATTTCTTACATAGCTCCTGAGCCTCAGGAGTGGTAAGATGGGTTTCTTGTAAGAATGTAATGTGTGCACGGCACTTATGCAATTGGGCAAACTCCCTATGTCTATTGTACACAGAGCCAATGCCCCACCCATTCCAAATGATGAAGTTATAAGCACTTAACTCCATAGACACTCTACGATAGAGAAACCCCTGCCCCCTTATTAATGGCAGTTCTCACAGCACATACCACATTGCCCCCAAGTTAAGTGACTGTGTCAAACAATTAAATACATTCCCAAAATACTCGGTCCAGCGCTGTGTCATTGTTCAACCAAACAGTAGAACAAACAGTAACATATTAACCATTAAAAACCATTTGCCTTTGCTTAAGGGGTGTGCGATTCCAAACCTATTGGACATTTTGTAATCACATGGTGGAGTCATGTCAACTGGTATGAGCCATCCAGAGCCTGAGCCCCAGTATCACATATGAATAAAACACATACATCATTGACTGGAAATGTAAATAACCTATGCATCATGGCCATATATGAGAACAGAAACAGATATTCAGTGTACGCACACCCCACCTATCAACACAGTCCAGCCTGTACACGGCCTGGAACGATCCTGCACACAAGTGCCACCAGACTCTTACCTCTAGAGTAAAATCTTTGTCCTCTCATAGTACTCACAACTCACAATTTCAAAGCCCTCTGCGTGGCCCACAAGTCTCTGGAAGGGAATGGACCACCTATCATCAAAAATCTGATCCATCCGTATAAAGCCTCTAGAAACCTTTGTTCTGACACGCTCCACTTAGCCGAAGTGCCTAGAATTAAGAGAGCTAGAAGTGGGGGCAGGCTTTTTTCATACAATGCCGCTAAACTGTGGAACACTCTCCCACTTTATCTCCGAAGGGAACCGAACCATCTCAGGTTCCGTAAGCAGCTGAAGACGTGGTTATTTCCATAACTCTCAGGTCAACTACCCTCACTCCGCTCAGCGCTGGGATGCTTCCGGGTAGCCATGCGCTTTACAAGTCCCCTTTCATTTCATTTCATTTCAACTGTCAACCCAACAGATCAATTGCCACCTACAGGGTGATTAAAGGGAACAATACCATGCTGCCAATGGAGTCTGAGGCACTGTCCTGTTATGAACTGGAACAGATGGACAGTTTGGATGCTTGCAGAGTGGTCGCTGAATGAATCGCCGCCAGCTGGCCCTCCAATTCCTGTTGTGGGGAGGCTGTCACCCCAGAACTATCACTGGTGGATGCCCCTTGTCATTGCCGTCGAAGAGATTGTTGAGCCTTGGGCGGTGAGGGTTTTGTTGGTCTCCATCTCTTGGAATTCAGGAAGGTCTGCTCCAGCCATTACCACACCATTTCTAGGGTGTCCAAAAAGGTGGTTCACTGATTACGAATCGCCTTGAGTTTAGCTACAAACAATAGTGTGTATGTGAGACCTGCGGAGCGCAAGTGCTCTTGACTTCCTGAAAGGAGGATCGTTTATGCTGGACAGCATGGGTATAGTCTGGAAACAGAGAGATCGTTGCATTTTCTATGAGAATAGGTACCTTTTCATGCACAGCTCATAGTAGTGGCAGCGCTTCTGTTATAGCTTTCCTTGTAGGGACTTGTGTGCTCTCTCAACTGTAAACAGCTCAGACAGGCCTGGTAGAGGTAAAATGGTTCAGAGCCAATCCTCTATAAATTGAGTGATGTGGGGACCCTCTGTGCCTTCTGGGACACACATGATCCGGACATTATTTCTTCGGGCCCTTACTTCAACATCCTCCCACTGGTCTAGGCGCTAATCTAGTTTCCAGTCAGTGATGTGCATGGCATGGGGACAAGGTAGAGAGTGTCAGCTCATTTGTTTCAACCCTATCAGCCAACTTGCGCTTGTCATCTTTAAGAAGCCCAATGTCTGTCATGATGGCTCCCAGGCGTTGTTCAATGGCCACGCAGGACTCAAGTATTACCTGGAGAGATGTCTTGTTTATCCATTTGGGGCACCACTAAGGTGGAAGGTATGTAATCTTCAGGTGTCTGGGCCGAGGAGCACTCTGAGGGGGTGAACCATGGGTGAGAGTGATTAACTGGCTTATGATTTATGGATATGGTGCATCCTATATTTCTTATCATTGGTATCTCAGGTTCAGCAGCCAGGAGAGGGATGGGGACCCTATCTTCGTCCCCCCCTTGCACCGGTGCTACCGGTATTCTTAGAGGGCACCCAGTTTTTGAGTAGGTATACTCACCTGTGCTATTACAAATTATCCAGCCCCGGGATCAGTGGCAGCTGGTGACATTTGAAAGCGGTGAGGTGTAAAAGTTAGGGATGATTTATAAGTAGCGGGCAAGCACTACATTTTCTTTTTACTTTTGCCATGTCATTATTTTTTTTAAAAACTTTACCCCCATTACCCATAGCACAGAATCACAATTACAACTGGAACACTCGACCACTGCCCTGTGCGCTCTGCAGAGAGGCCCTGGATTGGATGGCATTCAAGACTTCTGAAAGCCTTTTTCACTCACTGACAGGCACTGTGAGAAACTCGCAGTGCCCTTAGCCTCAGCTCCAAAGCTCTCAAGTGGTGCTACTCAGTTAAAATTGTGCACTGTACAAGAGCAATGTTATACATGAAATAAATGCAGAAGCAACATTGTTTAGATAGCTAACACTTTTAGGGAATGCAACTATGCAAGATTAACACATGCATTCTAAACAGGAACTAAATCACTGAACTTAATGTTTTAAAGTTATAAGTAAATGTTAAAAATGTTGACATTTACTTCCCTCAATGCAGCTGCCCTTAGTTTGCCATCTCTTCCTGTAGTGCTTTCACTACAGTACCACTGCACTCTTTGTCCGTGTGGCTCATCGCACAGCGTGAACTGTGCCACATAGATCACTTAAGTTCCCTCTAACCTGCATCTAAAACTATTTAACGTAAAGTAAATAGCAAAGACCATGAGCTCGCGCATTTGGTTTCAAACTTGTGCTGGGATACACTATCAGCCAGAAGCCGGCCACGCGCTGATAGTGTATCCCAGCACAACTTTGAATCGAGGTGGTTCCATATTCGCTGGGGAACACTGTACAGCAGCGCCTGTCCCGCCAGAGTGGCCGGCAATGTATTGGGTCCTTGCCTATTTTTCAAGACCTGGACATGTTGCTGCCACTTCTTGCAGGTTGTGAGTACACCTTAAGGGTTCATCTGAATGCTTTAGAGTCATCCCGTTCTAACCCCTTAGGTGATCTGGAGTCCAATTCAGCAGGTGGCAGCACACTTAACCCGTTTAATACTCTAAGTTAGTGTGCTCTCAGTCAGCCCGTGCTTTGGATCTCCCCAGGGCTAACAGTGCTGCAAACACAGCCGTAGATTGCCAGGCCACACGAGCCCTCTCGCCGATACTGTGACCTCGGTATGTGAGACGCTGTCACCCGAAACTATTCCCAGCGGCTCCCGGTCTGAATATGCGACCCCTCTCTCACCTTTGGCAAAGTACATTTTAAATGCTGATAGGGCAGCTCCAACTTCACTGTTGCAGTGGCGCCCCTTCAGGCCACACCCTGTGCACAGTCTGCCTGGGGCTGTGCATATAGGCCTGCCCGCCTGTCTCCTCACCTCAGTTGTTGCAAGCGATTTGAGGACTCCTGGAAGGTAGTGTCTCAGGGGATCTCACTGCCAGGAAGTTCCAGCAGCCGCGTTCCCCAGCCCACTACACCATCCACGGGCTGAGGGCAAATGCGGCTCTGGTCACCATTTTCACCACACTGCTGGGGACAGACAATACTGGTGTTCCAGGCCATCCACGGCATGTTGTTCGCAGGCCAGAATTGACTGGTTATCATTGGTCCTCCATGCAGTAAATTCATGGCCCGGTGCTGCTGTCAGAGGGTTCATTACAATAGATTATGTGGCCAAGGTCCGGGAACCTCCGAACTATGGGTCCACCATCTTGGGTGGTTGGCCACCCCCCTCTTCTACTCATTTTAATTGTACTTTCAAAACATCTTTAATTGCAAAGTTCGATTTTAAATTATTATTTTGAAAATGCTACTTTTAAAAAGTTGTGGAACAAATCGAAATATATACAGCTGAGATGCACTCACCTAAACTTATATTAATCAATGTAAACCCTATTACCAAACAACGGGGGCTCTGCCAGCCGCCTGATTCAAAAAAGAAAAATCAACCAGAATGAATATCCTGGGCACTAGTTGCACTACTACAAGTCACTATAAAAGTGTACACAATGTAAACAGTACAATGGAAAACAAATTCGTCAAATCAATCAATGGTAAACATTATAAACAAAGGATGAATCTGTGAATCCAATTCGCAATCCAAACCATAACACACAGGAAATGTTGCTCGATCTGCTTTATTTTCAGACGTTTGCAGATGTATTATGAGTGTTCAGAAGGAACTGAATATCATGAAAATAACAGATGATGTAGTCAAAACGATTGATCCCAATGCATTTCGGGCATTACAATAGCCCTTCGTCAGGGGAATCTGTAAACATCAATATCACAAATAATGTGTTTGTATCACTTACAAATCCAAAATAAACATGAAAGAAAGAGGCTAAAACGAGGGTAGGGCATGTGAACATGACGATATGCAGAGAAACTTGAGTTGTAAAGTTGCCATCAATTCCAAACTCAAAAGTACACATAACGATAGAGAGTCCCAGATTCCACTGCAAATGTGTAAACAAGGTGTGTGACAAAGAAAACGCGTGTTGAAACAATGTTAAAAAGAGCCCACTATCATCACCACTAACCAAAGAAATATCAAATATATGTGCAGTGAATCAAAGCCCTAGTGCCAAGCAAGCACACCCGACACTACATATATGCAAAAATATACTTTCAAGCGTTAAAGCCGATGACTAACTGTTGCTATTATCCGAAGGACACAGACTGAAAAATGAAAAAGTGATGTGATCAAACAGAACCTAAAAAAGAAGCCCCTCAATCTACGCAAAAAAAAACAAAGTGGCTCACCATGTCAAAGAAACAGGGAAACAATCCTAAACGGAGGTCTCCAAAAGCCGGTCCGAAGAGGGAATATCTGGAATATCTGGAGCAGGCGTGTTGAATAGGGAACGCCGTCCGACACCCTTAACTAAATACTGAAGTGCCGACCTGAACATAACGGGCGTGACCCACAATCATGGAAATAGGACTAAAGCCATGACAAGTGTTCTTTTTCAATAAAGGTGGTAACCATGGACACCAGGTGACTGCTAAATGTATCAAACATTCGTAAAAACAAAGTTCTATAAAAGTGCAAGTCAACCCTTGTGAAGTAAAGTAGAGGAAAAGAAAAGAACCAACCGAGTGAGAACGGAACACCGTCTCAATGAACAATGAGTAAAATGCGAAAAAAAAGTGCACAAAGCGCCAACGGCGCTGAAAACATGATGCATAGATGATTGCACAATAATCATGTTGACAACAGTGTTGCACGTAGTAACGTTTAACATAGTGAAATAATAAACATTAGGGGCACAACAAACTAGAGAAAATCATCCAAAATAGTGCACTAAGATAACACATGAAAATACTGACTCCCAATAAAAGGTTCCCAATAAAAGGTTGCAGTTAATGACTGCAAGGTGAAAAATCGAATCATACTGAAATGTGCAGATAGATGAAACATGACATAATGGATTGCTCATAAAAATAACACATTCAGAAATAACATATTCAAGAAGATGCTCGGTCGATGCTAAATGGAGAATGAAAAAATGCTATGACACATACATCAAATACATGATAAACACAACAGTTGTGCAAAAATGAAACAAAAAACCTCAAAATGAAATGGACTGTGCGCCCATGGTAAGTAAAGTGACATAACAGGAAGAAACAACTTGTTCAAAAACAGACACAGTAAATCGTTTTTGAAGATAAATAATACAAAGAAATTCTGTGCACCTGACATGTATGATGCATAACCAACAAATAGGTGGAAATAAGGCAAAAGTTTCTCACAATGGAATATTCACAAGAATCAAGATAACTCCAGTTTGTCGTTAAGACCCTTCAGTGTAAGTGTGTCCAGAAATCAAATCCAATGTGTCTCTCGTTGAGACAGCAATCTAGACATGTCCCTGTCAGGTTGAGTCTTAACCAACTCTAGGATAGTGAATCTAATCTGAGCAATAGTGTGTTGATGTTCATGCCAATGTAGAGCTAATGGTGAACTAAGGGTCTTAGTCCTGATTCTGCTTTTGTGTTCAGTGATCCGAGTGCGTATTGATCTCTCAGTTTTACCAACATAGTACAATCCGCAAGGACACCTAATTGGGTAAATGACTTGTTGACTGTTACAGTCAGCAGTGAAATTTAGGTGAATACTTTTGCCTGACCATGGGTGAGAGATGCTCTGACCAGTCAGTACATTGTTGCAATGAGAACAGTTCGACATTTCATCATTCCTTTCTGTGCAACCTTGGTGGTTTCGGTAGGCCGAGCTACAATCTCTTTCAAATTGTGTGATCTTTTGTATGTGAATAGTGGGGGGTTGCCAAAAATCCCTTTGAAATCAGGTTCGGACTGTAGTAAATCCCAACGTTGCAACAGGATTTTCTTGATTTTATGAGAATGCGTGGAAAAAGTTGAAACAAACACTTCTCTTGGCATCTTTTGTCTGTTCTGCTTCTTCAAAAGATCCCCTCTGTCAAGAGATAAAGCAAGTTTCTCTGCTTGGTCCACCACTTCACTGGGATAACCAAGTGCCAAAATTTTCTGCTTGTACTCATGTAGTGTTTTAGCACATACGACAGGATCCGAAGTAATGCACTTGATTCTTGTAAATTGTGAATAAGGTAAATGCCGTTTTAAGGACGGAGGGTGAAAACTGCTGTACAACAAAAAGTTGTTACGATCTGTGGGTTTCTTGAAAACACTGGTGCTAATCCCAGTACCTACGCGTTGAATGTTAACATCAAGATATGCGATGATGTGTGAATCCATGTTGAACGTGAATTGAATCCTAGGATTCTTGTCATTTAATGCCAGAATTTTAGCTTCCCAGTCATTACGTGAACCATGCCAAACGATCAAGATATCATCGATGTAACGACGATATAAAATCATGTTACTCATCCATCCTTGGTCTGAAAAAATATGTTCCATCTCAAATCTCATCATAAAAATGTTCGCATAGCTGGGTGCACCAGAAAAACCCATGGAGGTCCCATTAGCTTGGAGATAAAAGCGAGTTTTCCATTTGAAGTAACTGTGGAATAAACAAAAGTGCAACAGCACTAAAAGAAAAACCTTATTCACTTGCAGTGTGTCGCGCCTGAGTAATGCCCATTCAATAGATTCGATGCCCTCTAGATGGGGAATAGAAGTGTATAAGGCAACCACGTCTACAGTACATAACCAGGCGTGTCCAGTTTCAGGTATTTGGACTTCTTGAAAAAGTTGTAACAGATGAGTCGTATCCTGCAGATATGAGGGACCAGCCTGTACAATGGGTTTATTTTTTTTGAAAGTTTTATATAGCGCGAACATGACCACCAAGGGTATCAGAGCGCTTTACAGATTATGCATCACGATGGTTATAAGCAAACAAAACAGAATAAGCAAAGCAACAAAATCAAAGTCTAAAATTGTCAAACATTATCCTGAGGGAAAAACAGACACAACAGAATCAACAGCGCGACAAGATCACAGTCTAGAATTGTCCAAGATACTCGTGAACCAGGTGGCTGGGCCAGAGTCAACGGGTATGGACCCAGAACCAGATGAAGGAGCCAGGCTAAGGAAGAAATTTCTTCAACAGGAGTCCTTTGACTTCTTTTTTTAAGAAGACAGTGGAGGGGTTCACCCTGACTTCGGGTGGAAGGGAGTTCCAGATCCTCGGAGCCATCCCTGAGAAGGCTCGGTTATAGGTCTTTTTTTTCTTGAATTTTTGTGGTTTTGCAAAAGGGTGCTGGCACATCTGGAGGCTCTAGAACCGCAGGAGAGCTCCAGTTTCCGAGCGAGGTACAGAGGGGTCTTGAAGTGGATGGCCTTGTGAGCCATGCATGCAATTTTTAACTGTATCCGACCTTCATATGGAAGCCAATTCAGGTCCCGCAAATCCAGAGAGATGTGGTGGTAGTTTTTGTGCCAGTTAAGAGCCTAGCAGCGGAATTGAGGGAAGCCCTAAGAGGAGCCATCCTCACTCTAGGCAGGCCGCAAAGTGTTGCGCTACCATAGTCCAGCTTTGAGATCACTAATGCTTGTACTGCAACCTTTAGGTCATGAGCAGGGAGAAAGGGTTTGAGTTTCCTGAGTAGGCTGAGTTGGAAGTTCGCCCCTTTGGTGAGGGAACTGATGTGCTTCTGCATGTTCAGGCTTTTGTACAGAATGATACCCAGAGAAGATGCCGAGTCCACGAGGTGCGGTCTACAGTTAAGAGCAGTCAGCTGATTCAGCCATTGCTCCATGACCGGGGATTGGTTGTGGGGTGAGATCAGTAAGAATTCCGTTTTAAGAGCATTTAGCTTCAGGTGATTACTTGTCAACCAGCTTTGTGTTTCCAGCAGGACTGAGTTGAGGGACTGAATGTCTTCGAGGGAGGCGATCTTCAGGTATAGTTGGGTATCATCCGCGTACATATGATAATGAATGCTGGATGATTTTAGAATTTCTGTCAGAGGCTCCATGAACAGGTTAAAGAGCATGGGGGACAGTGCTGAACCTTGGGGAACCCCCAAGGTGACTGGTGCAGGATGTGACAAGGAGTGGTTCACCTTGAAGCTTTGGGATCTGTTGTGGAGGAACGAAGAGAACCAGTTTAAAACCGGCCCAGACAGTCCCATCCTGTGTTCCAGGAGGTCAATTAGGTGATCGTGTTTGACAGTATCAAATGCTGACGAGAGGTCAAGAAGGATCAATAGGCACGATTCATTGCGATCCAGCATTCTAAGTGCATCATCCACGATGTGCGTTAGCGCCGACTCCGTACTATGACCAGGGCGGAAACCAGATTGGCATTGGTCCAGGAGATGGAAGTGGTCGATGTGAGGACAGAGTTGGGCGAGCACACATTTCTCCAGGAGTTTTGCTAAGGTGGGGATGTTGGTGATTGGGCGAAAGTTAAGAAGGTCCGTGGGATCAGCATTTGGTTTCTTCATGTTCGGGGTAACTTGACCTGATTTAAGGCAAACCGGAATATCACCTTGCATAAGAGAAGCATTGACGATCGCCGTCCAGAGTGTTAGTAAGGAGGATCTCACTTCCGGGAACAGGTTCAATGGCAAAGGGTCATTGTAGTGATTGGAAGGTTTCAACGTCAACAGCATTTTGCGTATAGTGGGTTCATCTAAGGTTTGGAACAGACTCCAAGACGCATTGTTTTTGGGGAGGAAGGGCTGTGAAGGGTCAGTGCTAGTCGACTCTGTAGGGTGTTCAGCGGACCACTCGGGAGGTGATCACGGGCCGAGCGTAATTCCATCTCAATCCTAGTAGACTTATCAGTGAAGAAAACAGCGAATTCTTCGCAGTTCGGGAGTGTCCCTTTGCAAAAATGAATCCAGATAGTGTCCCAAGGGTTCATGTATCGTGTCACAACCAGATACAATGGGTCTAAAGGGTGTATCAAATAGATCCTTGTGTATCGTGGGTAGCTTGTATATTACAGGCCTCCGTGGATAGCGAGTCAACAAGAATTCTTTGTTTTTTTTACGTGATCGATTTCATCTCCATGGCATGGGTAAGAATGGATGTTAACAAGGTTTGAAATGATGCAGTTGGATCTTCAGACAATGGTAGATAAGTAGAATCGTCCTGCAAGATGGCCTCGATCTTGTCTTCATAAAACCGACTGTCCATTACCACTAATGCGCCACCCTCATCAGCCGATGTGAAATGTAGAGCTTGGTTCATCCTCAGCGATTTCAATGCTGCTTTCTCAGTTTTAGACAAGTTCTGATACGTGGTAGACTGAATCGGCAGTTTTGACAAATCTTCTTTAACAAGAGTCTCGAAGGTGTCAATAATCTTATGAGAAATGGGAGAAATGAAAGTGCTCTTCAGTTTAAATTCACGGTACTCAGATTCCTGTGCATCCTTGGGATCCGCATTGAGAGTAGTGAAGAAGTAACGAAGATTTAACTTCCTTGTGAATTTGTACAGCGCAATCTCAGATTCTAGTGGTTTAGTGTGGAAAGGAGGCACAAAGGAACTCCCTTTATCCAACACTGATAATTGAGATTCAGACAAAGTATGAGAAGAAATGTTCATGACTAATGTTTCTTTTGTCTTCTCGATGTTCCGGGTGTTGCCGAATCTATGACCTCTGCGGGTTCTGCGGTGTCTGCCTGTACCAGCGTAGGTTGAGTGGGTGGATTGTTTGCAGCCAGACTGATCTCTAAAAAGACACCTTGGGAGCACTTGATCCGCCAGTTGCTACATTACTATCTCCTGCAGATGCAGTTGAAGGTACAGGGGGATGAGACATTTGTGTGTCACTGATGGAGACTAGACTCTCTTCAGAAGATGTAGTGCCCAGTTTACTCAGATTACGTCTCTGTGCATACACCTCGGCCCAGGAGTAAACCTCATCGAGTTTATAGTCAATGGTATCACTGCGAAACTTGCAAATCTTGCGTTCATGAATGTCTTTAGCATATTGGCCGAGTTTAGTATTGATCTCACCGAGGGTCGACTGCCATACTTCTGCCTCCATGAGAAGGGTCAAAGCATCCTGTAGATCTTTGATTTCTTGCTCAAGGCCCACTAGAACCTGCGAGTTCTTCCACAATTAATAAAATCAAGTCAAGAGAACATTTGTTCAGGATGGCATACCATCTGTCCATAAATTTTTTATTCATTTTGAAGAGCATAGGTTTAATAGCTAAACGCAATCCTCTCGGTATTCTACTGGCCTTGTGGTATTGAATCAAGGTGGTTGCGTGTAATCGCTGGTTTATCTCTCTACGCATAAGGTATTCTAATTGTCTGATTTGTTGATTGACTGGTCCGTGTGAAGTATCAAATGTCCTAACCTCTAGAATGAGCCCATAAATATCATGTGCCTCAGATGAAGTGTAAGCCTTGGTTTCAGCTTTGTTCTCAGTCAAATGTAAATTGTCCTCAAAAGACATTGTGTGGTGAAAAAATAGCTGATGGTGCAGAGTAAATTGTGCAACAAATCGAAATATATACAGCTGAGATGCACTCACCTAAACTTATATTAATCAATGTAAACCCTATTACCAAACAATGGTTATTTCAGTGTGCACCCTGTGGGGGAAATCTGCCAGCCGCCTGATTCAAAAAAGAAAAAACAACCAGGATGAATATCCTGGACACTAGGTGCACTACTACAAGTCACTATAAAAGTGTACACAATGTAAACAGCACAATGGAAAACAAATTTGGCAAATCAATCAATGGTAAACATTATAAACAAAGGATGAATCTGTGAATCCAATTCGCAATACAAACCGTAACACACGGGAAATGTTGCTCGATCTGCTTTATTTTCAGACGTTTGCAGATGTATTATGAGTCTTCAGAAGGAACTGAATATCATGAAAACAACAGATGATGTAGTCAAAACGATTGATCCCAATGCATTTCGGCATTACAATAGCCCTTCATCAGGGGAATCTATAAACATCAATATCACAAATAATGTGTTTGTATCACTTGCAAATCCAAAATAAACATGAAAGAAAGAGGCTAAAACGAGGGTAGGGCATGTGAACATGACGATATGCAGAGAAACTTGAGATGTAAAGTTGCCATCAATTCCAAACTCAAAAGTACACATAATGATAGAGAGTCCCAGATTCCACTGCAAATGTTTAAACAAGCCGTGTGACAAATAAACCACGTGTTGAAAAAATGTTAAAAACATCCCACCATCATCACCACTAACCAAAGAAGTATCAAATATATGTGTAGTGAATCGAAGCCCAAGTGCCAAGCAAGCACACCCAACACTACATATATGCAAAAATATACCTTCAAGCGTTAAAGCCGATGACTAACTGTTGCTATTATCCGAAGGACACAGACTGAAAAATGAAAAAGTGATGTGATCAAACAGAACCTACAAAAGAAGCCCCTCAATCTACGCGAAAAACCCAAAGTGGCTCACTGTGTCAAAGAAACAGGGAAACAATCCTAAACGGAGGTCTCCAAAAGCCGGTCCAAAGAGGGGAATATCTGGAGCAGGTGTGTTGAATTGTGAACGCATTCCACTGCTCTTAACTAAATACGGAAGGGCCGACCTGAACATAGCAGGCGTGACCCACAAACATGGAAATAGGACTACAACCATGACTAGTGTTCCTTTTCAATAAAGGTGGTAACCATGGACACCATGTGACTGCTAAATGTATCAAACATTCGTAAAAACAAAGTTCTATAAAAGTGCAAGTCAACCCTTGTGAAGGAAAGTAGAGGAAAAGAAAAGAACCAACCGAGTGAGAACGGAACACCGTCTCAATGAACAATGAGTTCTTTGGTTAGTGGTGATGATGGTGGGCTCTTTTTAGCATTGTTTCAACACGTGGTTTCTTTGTCACACGGCTTGTTTACACATTTGCAGTGGAATCTGGGAATCTCTATCGTTATGTGTACGTTTGAGTTTGGAATTGATGGCAACTTTACATCTCAAGTTTCTCTGCATATCGTCATGTTCACATGCCCTACCCTCGTTTTAGCCTCTTTCTTTCATGTTTATTTTGGATTTGCAAGTGATACAAACACATTATTTGTGATATTGATGTTTGCAGATTCCCCTGACGAAGGGCTATTGTAATGCCCGAAATGCATTGGGATCAATCGTTTTGACTACATCATCTGTTGTTTTCATGATATTCAGTTCCTTCTGAAGACTCATAATACATCTGCAAACGTCTCAAAATAAAGCAGATCGAGCAACATTTCCCATGTGTTATGGTTTGGATTGCGTATTGGATTCACAGATTCATCCTTTGTTTATAATGTTTACCATTGATTGATTTGCTGAATTTGTTTTCTATTGTGCTGTTTACATTGTGTACACCTTTATAGTGACTTGTAGTAGTGCACCTAGTGTCCAGGATATTCATCCTGGTTATTTTTTCACTTTTAAAAAGTTGGCCTTTCCCTTCCTAACGTTTCTAAGGCCTTTCTGTGAGTGTCTTCCTAGGAGGGTGGCTGGGGAGGCACTGTGCCTTGTCCTGATTACACTTCAAAGGAATCTGCCTCCAGCAAGTACAAAGGAACCTGGCACTAGGCCTGCCCCTGCATTTGTTTCACTAGCCAGACTGGAACCAAACCCATGGGAAAGGGAGGAACTGACCAAAAGCAGTTTTAGGGTTAGACAAAGGGGTGTTCCACCACCAACACACTGGTTGACACTGCAAATAAAAGTAACATCACCAGAATCTGAAGGAGGCCCAGACCCTGGACCTGGATGGCGATGGCAGCAACACCATAGACAGCTGGAAAGACAAGGCACCTTACTAATGAGAATATCGTTTCTCCCATTTAAGGTGGGTTCAGAAAAGGCCTTTTTAGTTATTGACCACATATTCACCTTTTTATATATGAAAAATGCTCCTTTAAGTAGCCTTTTTAGAACTCACCTCTGCCTTTGACTTGGTTCCAAGGCAACTCCTTTGGGAAAAGCTAACAACTATATGGATCAATACAACCCTTTTGTCTTTAATACAACTCTTGCATACTGACACAACCTCTCAAATTAGACTAACCCAACAAGGGCTTTTCAGTAAAAAAAAGTCACATTAGGAATGGAGTAAAGCAAGGGTGTCTGTTGGCACCTCTTCTGTTTTTTCTTATATCAACGATCTTTAGGAGGAAGTAAGAATGGCCACAGAGGATATCCCCATGATAAATGCCTTTAAAATATCTTTCCTTTTATATGCAGATGATTCAATACTGATTACCAAAACTGCATGGGCCCTGCAGACTCAATTGGCAGCCATGGAAACGTATTGTAAAATAAATCAACTAAAAATCAATATAGGGAAAAATAAAACAATCACATTCAAGAGAAACAGAAAGTAGAATGTTATCTCCCACTAAAACTGTTCAACCATGGAAGAAGTGGATTCCTTTAAATATTTGGGGGTAGTAATTAACAGAAATCTTAACTGGTCTACACACATTCAAACTACCCTAAGGCATCGGTAAATGCAAGACTGGTCTGGAAACATGGACAACGATTTTCCAACCACATTGATAAGGTCTTCATAACAAAGGTAGGAAGTCAAATTGTCAACTACATGTGCAGGACTCACATTCTGCACAACTAGTAACCTAATTTCTTAAAATCATGAAATTAAGATTTTTGAATATTTTCCACCAAATGTCAGTTATTGAAGAACTTACCTTAGTCGGTGGCAGGCTTTGGAATCATGGCAGCTAGCAGAAAGGGCACAGTAATTCAAATCATGATCTACATATCAAGCTAACAACACATACTGGCATTGAAAGGGTGAAAGATGAGCATACACTCACGATTTTTAAACGCCAAACATAGCTTTATTTTGGCTGCCTCCCATCAAAAATTGTATTAACTTCAATTTAAACCAATGGAGAAAATAAAGTTACCAGATTTTTCCTTCTAGAGCTTCCTCTTTCCTCTTCACAAATGTTTATAAGTATGGATAGGGACTTTACATATGGCAGCCATTCCCACAATAAGGCCTTTTTCCAATGACTGTCCTAAGTTTAAAATAGGGTGCAAGCGGTGTTTGTTCCAGAGGGTGTATCCTTATCGGCTTCATTTGCTCAGTACCGAGCTGATTGCCTGTTTTTGTGTTCAAGGTGTCTAAAATTCATACATAGAACTTAGGGGCATATTATCAAGGGCAGTATCGCCACTTTAGCTGCACTTTTTGCCGCTAAAGCGGCGATATTTTTATCGCCCTATTAGCAAGCTGTCGCTAACAGCTGTTAGCGACAGCTTTATGGCGAAAGCGGCCGTTATCTGGCCGCTTTGCATGTCAGCGATAATTATCGCTAATGACATGCAAAGTAGGCGTTCCCAACTAAAAGCGACTGCAAACAGTCGCAAACACAACTTCCCCCTATTAGCAAGGCCCGCGAAGCGATAAAATAATTTGCGCTAACCGCGATTATCGCTGGAATCTAACACCTCTTTAAAACTTGACTTAACCAATCTAGTCAATGGGAGGTGGATTGTGAGGTTAAGTCCTCACCTGCCTATTAGCAAGCTTTTCCTTAGCGCGTGGAATTTATCGCTGGAGTTTGCACGCTATTGCTGGGTTTCGCCGATATCGCTGGATTTTCTATCGCCTTGGAGATAAGCGTTGATAATAACGCGTTATCTCCGCGATGTAATCCAGCGATAGCCGACGATAAAAAAATAAGCGCTAAGCGCGCTTTGCGATAATTATCGCACAACCTTGGTAATATGCCCCTTAGAATTTCTCTGAGTTAATGGGAGAACTGTCAACAGAAAAAGTCAGAAACAGCAAGCAGAGATTGCCTCTCTTTGTTTCTAACTTTCTCTGACTAAAGTTCATGTACTCCGCGGGGGCCGGCACAGGTAAGCGCAGTGGGGAGGGGGCGGGGTGGGAGGGGGGTGTCAACAGAAGATGTAATAGGTGTAATTAAATAAATAAATAAATAATACCTATTTCGTCATCTACCGACTTCCCCCCCGCCGCGCCCCACCGCCTCACCGTGCTTACCTGTGTCGGCCGCCGCTGCATGTACTACCTTGGAGAAATGAGAGTTGTATGTTTGAACTATAGATGCCTCAGACATCATAAATTGGGGCTCAGATCTGTGCTTAACTGATGCAGGTCATCAAGATAAGTCGCCAGATATTAAATAATACGTTTCATGCATATTGTGCTCTATCCTGTATTTTTCCACAGATAATTTCCTCCAGCACGTTAACATTGGTGAGTCCCAGTGCAACAATCTTTCTTGGCGCTCAGCCCACAAATTTATTTTGGATATTGAATTGTATGGTTTCTCAGCCACATAGTAAAAATATACAGTATAAATTAATAGTATATGAAGCTTACGTCACAACTATATAAATGGAAAAAGGAATATACATAAGGAATAGCTATTAATACACCATCAGTCGAATAGAACTGTTTTATTTTATAGCTTAAAATGAAGTACGTCGTGTTTTTGTAATTATTAACATGTACTAACTGTGTTCATTTTGTAACATATATATACTTTTTATTTATCAAATCCGTTTCCTGTTTTTTATATTAAAGAACTCTTCCTGAACTGTTGATGCTGACCTTGAAATGTCTCCGACTGAAAGGGAAGTGTAGAGGGTCTCCTGTGAAAAGGGTGGAGGGTCTCCTGTGAAGCCGAGGGATGGACAGAGAGCTTAAGAAAAACACAAGCCTTCTGGCCAGGGATGTTGCTACCTTATGAAATGTAAATGTGGGCAATTGGTTAATCAGCAAATCTAAAGGATGCTTGAGAGCCAGTAGAGGCTTCAATTTATGGAGTCACTTGAAGATTCATAGTGCCAAAGAGTTATTCTTTTTGAGACATAATAAAAGAGTGCTCCCAGCTGAGCTCTGGAGTGTGTCTTTTTAACACAAAAAAGTTACACTAGGTACAGTGTAATTGTGTGTTCCCCACCGTGCCAACAAGGATTCAGTTATGTGACTCTTTGGTTACACAAACAGGCTCCACAAATCACATTAACCAACTGAGGTCTCATAAGGTATAAGAGTGCATTTTTCACGGATTAGTTTAAGGTGCATTTATTTTCCATTTAAGCTGTGTGCATTATTTTATGTGCAGTTGACTAAAGGTTAAACACCAACAAAACATGTGCAGAATATTTGGTTTTGAGTTACTTCTTTGACCCTTCCCCCTCTTTCACTGCATACATATTGCACCCAAAATCAGGGCCAGTTCCCATACTTCTTTTTATGCACTTCGGGCCAGATGTACGGTGGTTTTTAGTGTGTGCAAACGGGTCTTAGACCCGTTTGCGCACGCTAAAAACCATGGGCCCATGTACAAACAGTATTTTGCAAGTCGCAAATAAATTGCGACTCGCAAAATACTGTTTTGCGACTAGATATTTGGAAGGGGCGGTCCCTTCCAAATAGTGACTCCAAAGCCATGTACAAATGTTTTGGGACCGCAATTGCGGTCGCAAAACCCTTGCAAATTACCACCTACTTCAAGTAGGTGGTAATGCATTCGTAAATGGGAAGGGGTCCCCTGGGACCCCTTCCCCTTTGCTAATGCATGCACAATTCTTTTTTAAGAGCAGGCAGTGGTCCCAGGAACCACTGCCTGCCCTTAAAACATGAAATGAAAATGTTTCATTTTTTTTTTTTTAAATGCATCCCGGGCTGCATTAAAAAAAAAAACCTGTTTTATTTAAAAGCAGTCCCAGATATGGTGGTCTGCTGAGCCCAGCAGGCCACCATCCCTAGGAGGGCCAGCCATTCCAAATGGGGTCGCAAAATGCGAGTGGCTCATTAATATTCATGAGCCTCGCATTTTGCGACCCCATTGGGAATTGCAAACAGTGTCCAAGACACTGTTGTACATGCCAAATAGCGAGTCGCAAATTGCGAGTTGCAAAAGCGATGCAATTTGTGAGTCGCTATTTGGCAGGTCGTACATCTGGCCCTTCAACCCCAGCTTCATTGCTTGGCAAAGTTTGCCAACCTATGAGTTTACTCCTTTGCTTTAGCTGCTTCCTGCAAACCTGTTCTGTAATGCTGATTCCCATTTCATGGGTCACAATATGGAAGCCTCTTACAAAACCGATAACAACAAGGTACAAAGAGCTTTTGAAAGGAAAATCCAGCAAAAGGTGATAGTAACTGTAATGGTTAGCGGTCCTGTTGCCTCAGGACCGCCACACGTCATCCGCAGGCCAGGCGTGGCCTGCGGGGTAAATAAAAGGGAAGCGCCCGCTCGGGGGCCGTACTTCCGGCAGTAATACATTGTGTGGAGTGTCTCACTCCACTCGCGCCAGCGCCGGCGCCTACGCTGCTGTCTGCCCCCACCCTGTCACCACTACACGCAGCCTCACACTGGTAACGAGGAGGGCCGTGACTCTCGCTCGCTACCTCTGCCGACTGCCCGCTGCCGCCAGGCACGTTCATCTTCGGTCGCGGCGGCAGAGCCGCGGACCGCAACGCTCCGCGCACATGTGCGCGCCCCATCGGGTGAGTGCACCCCGCCGCGCCACTGCTGCTTGGCCCCATAAAGAAGACTCGTGCACTATCACGCGCCAATCCATGCCTCTTCTCCTCCCGTGCAAACACCGCGGTTAGGCCACGCCCCCGCCTGGGACCTTTACAGCCTGCAAGGCCTACCGGTATGCTGCCTGCACTCCATCTGCCCTGCAAACTGCACCTCTACGTGCACACGCTCTGCCTCACCTGTGTGCCTGCCTGGGGAATTGTCTGCCACCACTCAGCCCGACAGTCTAGGTCATTACGCTACTCCTCGGCATCGCAACCTCTGCTGCTCACCCCACCAGTGTTGAGCACGCCGACTGCTTTTCGCCAGCCTAGCGACTTACACCCCGGATCGCCATGGGGGACAACGATCAGGCTGCGGCACCCGCCCTCCCCCCCTTCCAACACGCAGCCTCAGGGGTGTTACCGCCATTCAGCGAGTTGGAGGACCCCGCGACGGCATCCCCCAGATGAGACCGACGAAGCGGTGAAGAGGTCATTGCTGCTGCACTACGCTGGGGACGAAATTTTCAAACTTTTTAAGCACCTGCCTAACACAGGAGCGGCCACTGACTATAATGCTGCGGTGACCACGCTAGACGCCCATTTTGACCCCCAACTAAACCCTGATTTTGAACGGTTCAAGTTGCGGCAAGCCCGTCAGAGAGAAGGAGAGTCCATAGACACGTTCTACGCCCGGCTACGCGAACTCGCCAGCATGTGCACCGAGGATGACCAACCAAAAGAGATCAGGGCGCAGCTCATCCAGAGATGCCAAGACAAGACGCTTAGAGGCCTCATCTTACGCCAACCGAAGATCGCGATCGAGGACATGCTAATACTGGCGAGGTCGCACGACTTGTCCGCAGCCAGAGCGAACGAAATGGACCAGGCGCTTATCAAGCCCCAGGGACGGTCCGACGCCATCAAGACGGAACGGGCAGATGCCCTCAGAACCAAGCCGAAGGGAGACTCCGTCAGGAAATCAATGCCGGAAACATCCAAGCCAAGATGTGGATACTGCGGCCACGAGCCACACGCAGCAAGAGACTGTCCGGCACAGGGGAAGACCTGTACCAATTGCGGTATACCTAACCACTTTCCACCGTATGCCGAAGACGAAACAGAGGCCGTGATTACTGAAACCAAAGACCCCCAACACGGGTGGTACAACAACTGTCGGTGACAGAAGCGGCACCATCCGAAGATGCCCAAAGGAAAGGCAGAAGATACCGAGGGCCAGTCGAAGACTCCTCAGAAGAGGATGAGGAAGAAGCATACCTGATTTCCTTCGCACGTGAGCTTAAGCGACGTCGTAGGCCCCAGCCAATGTGCATGGTCCATGTCGCAGGAACTGAGATAAAGGCAGTCATCGACACCGGAGCGACAGTGAATGTAATGGGCCTCCAACAATATCGACGTCTAAGACCATGTCCACCAAGGGCTCGGATGCATCAAGTGTGATCCCATCAAATTACATGTTGACAAGACGGTTGCCCCAGTTGCCTTACGACACAGAAGAGTACCCTTCCATCTAAGGCCACTGGTAGAAAGGGAACTGGAAACCCTGGAAGAGCAAGACGTCATCGAGAAGGTGTCAGGACCAACGCTGTGGGTGTCCCCGATGGTCATCGCGGAAAAACCGAAGCAACCAGGTGCCATACGCCTCTGCATCGATATGAGGCTACCGAACAAAGCCATCAGAAGGGAACGCCACATTACACCGACGATGGATGACATCATCGCAGACGTCAACGGGTCTAAGTGGTTTTCGAAGATCGACCTGAATGCAGGATACCACCAGCTTCCTTTGTCAGAAGAAAGCCGTTACATCACCACTTTCAGCACCCACCTAGGGTTACGAAGATACAAAAGGCTCAACTTCGGGATGTCCTCGGCAGCGGAAGTATTCCAAAACATGATACGGGAGATGCTGTCAGGACTACCAGGAGTGTTGAACGTCAGCGACGATATCTTGATCCACTCAGCAACCGCCGCTGACCACCACCGGCACCTCCGCAACACCTTAAAACGTCTCAGTGAGCATGGAGCAACGTTGCACAGAGACAAGTGTCAATTCTTCCAACCATCTCTTGAATTCTTCGGGTATGTGTTCAACCAAGAAGGCATCCAAGTGGACCCGAGGAAGTCACACGCCATCGAGAACGCCCCCGCCCCGACACCGCCAACGGAGGTGAGAAGTTTTCTGGGCATGGCCACGTACTGCGGGAGATTCATCCCAGGACTACCCACCCGAGCGGAGCCACTCAGAGCCCTTACCAAGATGGACACCAAGTGGCAATGGGGTCAGAAAGAAGAAGAGGCGTTTCAAGGAATAAAAGATGCGCTCCTGGAAGAAGCCATGCTGGCGTACTTCGATCCAGCGAAGAAAACGGAGGTGCTTGTCGACGCAAGCCCAGTAGGACTAGGAGCAGTGCTGGCCCAAGAACATGCGCCCGGCCAATGGGCAGCCCTGGTGTTCGCCAGCAAGTCACTCACGCCCACCGAAACAAGATATGCTCAGATCGAGCGGGAAGCATTAGCCATAAAATGGGCCTGTAGCCATTTTCATCTGTACTTGACGGGGCCGCCGTTCACCATGGTCACCGACCACCAGCCCCTCTCTTCAAAGGAACTGCGCTTCACCCGCCTCCCCGAATTGAGCGATGGGCAGTTCAGTTACAACCATACGAGATGGAGGTGGTGTACCGGCCGGGAGCCAAAAAATCCGCTGATTTCCTGTCGAAACACCCCATCCCGCAAGAGACACAGGAAGACACCGAAGGTGCAGAACACTACGTACACCTGGTATCGATGGCTGCCTGCCCCCAAACCATGACCCTGGATGACATCAAGGAAGCAGCCGCTACCGACACAGTGTATGCCAGAACTTTACAAGCTGTCCAAGAAGGGTCGTGGATGAATTATCTCCGACAAGCCAACTCCAGGGCCCCGGAAGAGCGAGAGAACCATGCGAAAATCTGGCGAATAAGAAACGAACTCAGCGCCACGGGGGATGGAATCCTATTAAGAGGATCGAGGCTGGTAATACCTCAAGCACTAAAGCACTGCGCAACCCAATTAGCTCACGGAGGCCATCAGGGAATAACAAAGATGAAAGCGCGGATGAGAGAAAAGGTTTGGTTCCCGGAACTAGAGAAAATGGTTGAAGATTGTGTCCGTCACTGTCCGCTGTGTCAACTGACGAGCGCCCCAGAAAGACCAACTCCGGTGATCACTGAAGAAGCATGCACCGTCCCATGGTCCAAAGTGAGCGTAGACTTCGGCAGTTTCCCTGGAGGAAAACACACGTTAGTTCTCGTGGATGCCTTCTCTAAGTACCCCATAGTGGAGCCAGTTGTATCCACCGCATTCAACCACGTGGGCCCCGTCCTGGAAAAAGTGTTCGCCATGTTTGGTTTTCCCCACGAGATCCACAGCGACAAGGGGCCACCGTTCCAAGGAGCAGAATTCGCCACATTCCTAGAACAGCGAGGAATACATCACCGGCGAGTCACGCCTCAATGGCCACAAGCAAACGGCGATGTGGAACGGTTCATGCGCAAGTTAAACAAGATGTTCCGCATAGCGGTGGTCGAACAAGCTGACCCAGAGAAGCGGCTTTACGAATTCCTAAGAGAGTACAGGAGCACCCCCCACTGCACCACACAGAGGAGCCCCTGGTCGCTAATGCTCTACGGCCCCAGAAGAGACTTCCTCCCCACGTGTCCAGGATGGGTGTCACCTCCTCTGGAGGCCGAGGAAACACAAGATCGGAGAACCCATCGAAACCAACTAGTAAGCCTCCGCCACCATGCCGCACCACGGACACTCCGGCCAGGGACCACCGTCCTCCTCAAGGACCGCCGACCAGGGGGAAAGTTCAGAACGAACTACGAGCCTGGAGCCTGGACGGTCACAGCCCACAACGGCACCATGATAATTGCGCAGAGAGGAAATGAAGAAGTTTCCCGAAACATCTCATGGTTTAAGAAAATCCCCGCTGAACATCCGACGGGACCCCTCGAAAATCAACCAGTTGGCCCGGCTGTCACAGTACAAGAACATCCAAGCGGAAGAGCAGGGAGCGACGGAGGCAGGGGAACACAGGAGGCCACCATCTCGCCAACCCCAGACCTGTCTCCAAACAACATGACCCCCGTCAGCACGCGTCTGCGAAGCTGTCCTCAGGGGTACAACCTGCGACCAAACCCTCGCCGAATCAACACCTGAGAGACTTTGTGTGCTGATAACACCGGACCAACGCCACTACACTCTGTACAGGTATCCCGAACCTGTGTGTACGTCACACAAACTGTTTGAACTGTTTGAATTGTTTATTTTCAAGGGCTGAGTTGGGAAGGGATGTAATGGTTAGCAGTCCTGTTGCCTCAGGACCGCCGCACGTCATCCGCAGGCCAGGCGTGGCCTGCGGGGTAAATAAAAGGGAAGCGCCCACTCGGGGGTGGTACTTCCGGCAGTAATACAGTGTGTGGAGTGTCTCACTCGCGCCAGCGCCGGCGCCTACGATGCTGTCTGCCCCCACCCTGTCACCGCTACACGCAGCCTCACAGTAACGGATGTGTGGCGCGGTGGAGAAGCAGACCAGGACACAGGGATTAGTGGGTACTCGTGACTGTTTTATTTATAGTTCAAAGAGGGGGATTATGGGACTTGTAGTCGCGTGTTCAGGAGTTCACTCCCTCCTGATAGGGTCCTTGGGGAATCTTCCGTCTTCTTCTTTCAGCCTCTCGCTTTCCAGAAGAAGCTGCCCCAGAAGGTGGCAGGTACGAAAGTAATATGGAACAAAACAAAAAGAAAACCCTGTTAAGGACAATGCCCTTTCGAATGCGACGGTCGCAGGGAGCGAGGGAGTGCTAGGGAAATCACCCGTTCCACCACCAATGTGTAGGCGCACGCTGCGCAAGGATACGGTGGCAATCAATCTCCTTGCCCTCCGCTACACCCTCCCTTGTGTATAACTCCGGTATGGCCCAGAACCGAACCCAGATGGCCCCGTACCTTGTGAAGCCACGACCCTCCAGGGCCGTGGCGGGCTTCTGCGCGTTGCCAGCTAGGGTCTGGCGTCCCTTCTTTCTCTCCTCCGGTGCGGCTCGGCCTTCGGGCTTCGTCCTTCAGCGACGCTGACTCGTCTCCTTCAGGGGTCTCGGGTTCTCCAGCGGGACGGATCACGAAGGTCTGTACGGCGCGTCTCTCCTCACGGCAGTCGAGTCCTTCCCCCAGGCTCCACACGTCCTCCTCTTCTTCGGCGTCCTCCTTTGACGTAGTCAGCAGGTCACCTGACTTCCGCACGTGACCCGGAATCATCACGGGCTTAAAGGCACAGGGAACCCATGCTTCGCTCTGTAAATATAGAAGGGGACATGGAGAGAGGTAATGGGGAAAATGTCCCGTTATGGCCTGTGGTTCCTCCCTGGGGAGGCTGTCTTCGTCACACACCCCAATCCTAGCCTGTTCACGATCGGGGAACAGCGGGACACGGGAAAGGAAGTCTGCGTTCCCATTGTCCACACCTTTTCGATGGATAACCTCAAAGGAGAAAGGTTGGAGGGAGAGGAACCAGCGCAGGATCCGCGGGTTATTCCCCTTGTTACGGCTCAACCAGAGCAATGGTGCATGGTCAGTGTACAGGAGGAAATGGGCACCTTCCAGATAGTATCTTAGCTTGTCCACGGCCCATTTGATCGCAAGGCACTCTTTCTCAATGATTGGGTATCGCTGTTCGCGGGGAAAGAGCTTGCGGCTGATAAAGAGGACGGGATGCTCAATACCCCCAGGTGAGATTTGAGACAAGACGGCCCCTAACCCATGTTCCGAAGCATCCGTGTGTAATACAAAGGGTTTAGAGAAGTCAGGGAGCGTAGGATTGGGGCCGATGTTATCGCGGCTTTCAGCTCTAGGAAGGCTTTCTTCGCTTGTGCCGTAGGTTGTTGGAGGTCTCTGGTTTTGATGTGCTTTTGTAGTAAGTCCGTAAGGGGGTGGCAATCTCTGAATATTGTGGTATGAAACGCCTATAATAGCCAAGGAGCCCCAGGAACGCCCTGACTTCCTTTTTGTGGATGGAAAAGGAGCCTCAGCTATCGCTTTCACCTTTTCTGTCTGGGGTTCTATTAGCCCGTTTCC
>CAWUFW010008952.1:715000-832735 GCA_963921515.1 Calotriton arnoldi | reverse complement strand
GACAGAGAGGGAGAGGGAGACAGAGAGGAGAGGGAGAGGGAGACAGAGAGGGAGAGGGAGACAGAGAGAGAGAGGGGAGACAGAGAGGGAGAGGAGAGACAGAGAGGGAGACAGAGAGGGAGGGAGACAGAGAGGGAGACGGAGACAGAGAGGGAGACGGAGAGGGAGAGGGAGACAGAGAGAGAGAGGGAGACAGACAGAGAGAGGGAGACAGACAGAGAGAGGAGACAGAGACAGAGAGGAGACAGAGAGAGAGGAGACAGAGAGAGGGAGACAGAGAGAGAGAGAGGGAGACAGAGAGGGAGGGAGACAGAGAGGGAGACAGACAGAGAGGGAGGGAGAGAGAGAGGGAGACAGAGAGGGAGACAGAGAGGGAGACAGAGAGGGAGACAGAGAGGGAGACAGAGAGGGAGACAGAGAGGGAGACGGAGAGGGAGACAGAGAGGGAGAGGGAGACAGAGAGGGAGAGGGAGACAGAGAGGGAGAGGGAGACAGAGAGGGAGAGGGAGACAGAGAGGGAGAGGGAGACAGAGAGGGAGAGGGAGACAGAGAGGGAGACAGAGAGGGAGAGGGAGAGAGAGAGGGAGACAGAGAGAGAGGGGGAGACAGAGAGAGAGAGGGAGACAGAGAGAGAGAGGGAGACAGGGGAGGGAGACAGAGGGAGGGAGACGGAGGGAGGGAGACAGAGGAGGGAGACAGAGGGAGGGAGACAGAGGGAGGGAGACAGAGGGAGGGAGACAGAGGGAGGGAGACAGGGGAGGGAGACAGGGGAGGGAGACAGGGGAGGGAGGACAGGGGAGGGAGACAGGGGGAGGGAGACAGGGAGGGGAGACAGGGGAGGGAGACAGGGGGAGGGAGTCAGGGGGAGGGAGTCAGGGGGAGGGAGACGGAGAGAGAGGGAGACGGAGAGAGAGGGAGGGAGACAGAGGGAGGGAGACGGAGGGAGGGAGACGGGGAGGGAGACGGGGGACGGGAGACAGGGAGGGAGACAGGGGGAGGGAGACAGGGGAGGGAGACAGGGGAGGGAGTCAGGGGGAGGGAGTCAGGGGGAGAGGAGGTCAGGGGAGGGAGTCAGGGGATGGGGAGGAGACAGAGGGAGGGAGACAGAGGGAGGGAGACAGAGGGAGGGAGACAGAGGGAGGGAGACAGAGGGAGGGGAGACAGAGGGAGGGGAGACAGAGGGAGGGAGACAGAGGGAGGGAGACAGAGGGAGGGAGACGGAGGGAGGGAGACGGAGGGAGGGAGACGGAGGGAGGGAGACAGAGGGAGGGAGACAGAGGAAGACAGAGGGAGGGAGACAGAGGAAGATAGAGGGAGGGAGACAGAGGGAGGGAGACAGAGGAAGATAGAGGGAGGGAGACAGAGGGAGGGAGACAGATAGAGGGAGACAGATAGAGGGAGACAGATAGAGGGAGACAGAGGGAGACAGATAGAGGGAGACAGATAGAGGGAGACAGATAGAGGGAGACAGATAGAGGGAGACAGATAGAGGGAGACAGATAGAGGGAGACAGATAGAGGGAGACAGATAGAGGGAGACAGATAGAGGGAGACAGATGGAGGGAGACAGAGGGAGGGAGACAGAGGGAGGGAGACAGAGGGAGGGAGACAGAGGGAGGGAGACAGAGGGAGGGAGACAGAGGGAGGGAGACAGAGGGAGGGAAGGGAGGGAGACAGAGGGAGGGAGACAGAGGGAGGGAAGGAGGGAGACAGAGGGAGGGAGACAGAGGGAGGGAGACAGAGGGAGGGAGACAGAGGGAGGGAGACAGAGGGAGGGAGACAGAGGGAGGGAGACAGGAGGGAGGGAGACAGAGGGAGGGAGACAGAGGGAGGGAGACAGAGGGAGGGAGACAGAGGGAGGGAGACAGAGGGAGGGAGACAGAGGGAGACAGAGGGAGACAGAGGGAGGGAGACAGAGGGAGACAGAGGGAGACAGAGGGAGACAGAGGGAGGGAGACAGAGGGAGGGAGACAGAGGGAGGGAGACAGAGGGAGGGAGACAGAGGGAGGGAGACAGAGGGAGGGAGAGAGAGAGAGGGAGGAGGGCGACAGACAGAGGGAGACAGATAGAGGGAGACAGAGGGAGGGAGACAGACAGAGGGATACAGAGGGAGGGAGAGAGAGAGGTAGGGGGACAGAGAGAGGGAGGGAGAGAGAGAGAGGGAGACAGAAAGAGAGACAGGGAGACAGAAAGAGTGAGTCAGAGGGAGGGAGAGAGAGGGAGGGAGAGAGGGAGGGAGAGAGAGAGGGAGGGAGAGAGAGATAGAGGGAGGGAGACGGAGAGAGAGAGATAGATAGATAGATAGAGAGAGAGATGTGTGTATGCTGGGTCTGGTGGCTCAGTGGACGAAGGCGTCCGCTGCAGGGGCTTGTGTTCAACCTCATGGTCATAGTTATTTTTTTTTGCTCTAGCCCCGCCCCCTCCCCCACTGACCCCTCCCCTACTGACCCCATCCCCACCGGTGCGGCCCTCGGCCACAAACCACACTGTAAATTTGGCCCCCGAGAGAAAGTTTGTGAGTACCCATGCCCTAGACCCTACCACTACACCAGACACCACCGCACGCAACCACGCCGCACCCCAACATACAGTGCTCTGCTGGACCCCGCTCACAACAGAGGACACACTCAAGACCATGAAGAACATCCACTCAGGAGCCCCATCGGATCCCTGCCCGTACCACATCTTCCACAGAGCAGCCGCCGCCATCGCACACCAGCAAGCACCATCAACTGCTCCATCGAAACTGCTACCTTTCCAGATGACTGGAAACACGCCAAGATCAACACCCTGCTGAAGGAGCAGTCGTCAGACCAGACAGACCTCAAGAACCTCAGATCCATCTACCTCCTCCCTTCCCAGGCAAGGTCATTGAGAAGGCCATCAACACCCAACTCTCCCCGTTCATAGAAGTGAACCACGTCCTGGACACCTCCCAATCGGACTTCCGAAGAAACCACAGCACCGAGATCACACTCCTCGCCGCCACCGACATCTGCTCCTTCCTCGACCGGGGCGAGACTGCTGCCCTCATCCTACTGGACATCTCGGCCACCTTCGACCCAGTCTCCCACTGCACCCTAATCACGAGACTCCACTACGCCGGCATCCGCGAAAAGGCACTGGACTGGATCCACTCCTTCCTCACTGGCTGGACTCAGTGAGTTAGACTACCCTGTTCCTCTCAGAACCTAGAGAGATCAGCTGCGGAGTGCCCCAAGGTTGCTCCCTGAGCCCCACCCTCTTTAACGTCTACATGGCCCCCCCCCTCAGAGCCATCGTCAGAAACCCAGACTAAACAGTCTCCTACGCCACCCGGCTGATCTTCTCCCTCACCAACGGATCTACAAATGCCATAACTAACTTCAACAGCAGAATGAAGGCCGTTCCTATCTGGATGAAAGACTGCTGCCTCAAGCTCAACTTGGACAAGACCACAGTACTCATCTTGGGACTCACCCCATCAACCTGGGACGACTCTTGGTGGCCAGCCGCTTTGGGACTCCCTCCCACCCCGACGGACCACGCATGCAACCTCGGCATCATACCGGACTCATCTCTCACAATGAACCACCAAATCAACGCAGTTTTCTCAGCCTGCTTCGAAAGACATTCAAATGGCTCCCCACAGAATCTAAAAAGACGGTCACCCAAGCACTCATCACCAGCAGACTCGACTACGGTAACACTACGCCAGCGTCACCCAGAAACAGCTTAAGAAACTACAGAACGTTCAAAACGCAGCAGCGAGACTGGTCCTCGACATCCCTTGCTGCAGTCACCTCACGCAACACCTCACCCAACTCCACTGGCTCCCAGTCAGGAAGAGAATCACCTTCAAGCTCCTCACACATGCCTACAAAGCTCTCCACAACGAAGGACCAGCATACCTGAACCACCGCCTCGCATTCCACATACCTGCCAGACAACTCCGTTCCGACCAACTCGCCCTAGCCTCCGTCCCCAAGATCCACAAGACCAAAACCAGAGGAAGTTAATTATCCTACCGCACCACCAGAACCTGGAACACCCTGCCTCTCCACCTCAGGCAATTTGTGTCACTGACACAATTCAAGAAGGACCTCAAAACCTGGCTCTTCGAACGATCCTCCACACAGAGGGACCAGCAGCAGCCCTTCCTCCCCCCCCCCCCCCCGGGCCTTGAGACACTCACCGGTGAGTAGTCACGCAGCCCCTCCGCCCCAGAGCCTTGAGACCCTCACGGGTGAGTAGTCACGCTTTATAAGCCCCTGACTGATTGATTGAGTTCTCTGTCTCTGCTGGCCCAAGGTTACTCGAGTCTCACCAGCTTTTGCCCAAGATACCTTTAGTGCCTAAAGAACTCTAAGCCTCTTTGCACCATGAACCTCCATAGTTCCAACAGGTTTCTCTTTCTGAACAAAATAAAAGCATGTAAAACTGAATTTGGCTATCTCAAGAAAGAGACCCACTATGCTACGATGACTGAAATTTGGCCAGTTTGTCAGTTGGCATTAAGAATTGTTATTCCAAGGTGCATAAATAACATTGTAAATAAAAAGCATACCAACACTAAAAAAACAAAAGACATCACAGCCAGCAGAGAAAACATAGGAGAAAACAATAAAAGTAAAGAATGAATTGTTCACATTGAACACATTTGGGTGAATACAAAAATCAGAGTTTGAAGGGCAAAAGTGACTAATATCTAATGGTGCATTTATAAACAAGAGGGATGCACATAACCTTCTTGAGGGTACAGCCTTTTTGAGCTGAAAACGAATGTCTTCCACTGAGCACATGGTAGAGGCAGTACCAAACAAATAGGAAGTGTGCAGATGCAAATATACATACATTGAGACTTTGAATCAATCAAAACAAGCATATTCACATATGTAGGTATACCACTATGTCTTAATCACCACAGCACACCATCTGGTACATCTCAACATTAATCCACCTTTCCTGGACATTAAATTCTAGTATACATATAGACTCCAAGTCTTTAGGAATGTTCTTAAATATGGTTACCCTAACCGTGCTCTATGACCTTACCATCTAAAGCTACCTACACTCAGGAGACAGGCACACCAAGGAGAACTACAGAGGAGTAGTTGAGTCCACTGAGAGGAAACACTGTAGCCTCCCTGCATTAAGTGAAGGAGACTGAGACGGGCTTATGAATGAACACTGGGAAGAGCTGTTACACGCAGACAGGTACTGCAGTGATTCAAGGATTCTCTTCACTCAGTAGAGGACAATACTACAGCAGCCTGTCCTCTTTGCAGACAGTTCTACAATCCCCATTAAGGTAAGAACCATAGATAATGAAGTCACAAAGACTATGTATGAGAAGCATACAAGCTAATGGGGTTTTCAAAAAATAACCATCCTAACACCTACTTTACAATATATGACGGCATTGGTCAATCTATAAACCAAGGGAGGAGGAGGAGCACCTTGTTAGGGGTGAAAACTAATGTCTAACTCTTTTGCCAAGACAATTCAACACTAATTCTCACTGGTGTAGCAAACCTCAGATCTACTGTACTTAGAGATGTATAGACTAAAATGAGTTCATGTTTGAACCAGTCCTAGCTATTCAAATCACCTAATGTGATCCGTTTTTTTAAAAGTGTTACAACATCTGGTTCCTCCCTTTCTCAAGCCAGAGTGGGACCTTAAATTGATCTTCCCACATATTTGATGTGCACTTCCTTTGAGCCACTTCACAGCTGTCCCCTGCAGTTTCTCACCCTCAAAACTGTGTCCCTCATCGCCATAACATAGAGGCAGCGGGTAAGTGACCTTCAAGCTCTCTGTGTCACACCACCTTCTTCCAAGACAACAAGGTTCTGTGAAAGCAAGCATCCTTCCTTACAAATGTTGTGACGCCATTCCACATCGGTCCAACCATTACCCAACCAATGTTTTATGCTCTGTCTCATTAGGAGGATAGACTCCATCGACTGGACCCCAAAAGAGCACCAAGCTTACAGACATCGATCATACCAGAGAACACTGGGAGGTCGATCAGCTCTTTGTGAGGTTTGAAGAAGCGAAAAAAGGCAAAGCCTTGAAGAAAAGGACCACCGCCCACTGGATTTGTTATGCATTAGTCAAAAAGCAGCCTCCGAAAGGACTGTAAACTCATTCCACCTGGGCAAAAGCTGCTAACACTGCTTTGGCACAGAGTTTTTGTTCTGTACATCAGCCAGGCAGCTATGTGGGCATCACTCCATACGTTCACGAAGCACTGTCTGGATAGCCAAGTTCGCCAACAGGTACATTTTGCCCACTCGCTCTTGCAGGACTTTTTGGTTTGAATCAATTCACCGACCCACCTCAAAATAGGTATTGCTTTGGTAGCTACTCAAAAGGTTAGAAATCTGCGGTTAGAAGTCTCTATCAGAAAAACAAGTAACTTACCTTCGATAACGCTCTATCTGGTAGAGACTCTAAGTGCAGGTTCCTCGCTGACCCTCCCATCCTCCCCCTTCTGACACTGTACTCTAACCAATAATCTAATCCCATGTCTAGCAATCTACACACTGGTCACAACCAAATTGTTACTGGGGCTCTGCACCTGGGGGCACGGACAGCTTAGAAAGCAACAAAAGTCAGTGCATAGGAATGGCACCAAAATAGGCTTGGCACATCATTTCCAGAACAGTGTCGGTGCGGAGCCGCACCATGCCACGTAAAGGTGGGCAGAGGTACTGCTGAAAAAAGTTTCCATATCCTGTCTGAGGCCTGTGGAATTTTAAAAAGGTGAGGAATCTGGGGTTAGAATTCCGTATCAAACTATATTTTGGTAGCATCTATTTTGTCAGTTTATTAATATTATGGCACACATTTACCCCTATCCAAAAAGGCAATGATAAATATTTATCATACAACATTAAACTGGGTGCAACTAGAGTAGCATCAGAAGGCTCTCTTCCACTGAGGCACATCTGTACAGGCTCAACCTAATCAAGGGTAGGTTTTTCATAAATAAAAATTTCCACCTGAAGCAGTTTGTTTGAGATCATGGTAAGTAGAGTCTTAAGAAAAGGAGTAAATACGCTGATCGAATATTTGGTTAAGACTTAATGGTCCAAGGTCAAGTCGAAACCACATTCACTTTTCATTGAGAAGACTTGTTTTTCCAGAGCTGCTCGCACAGGGTTGTCAGACTATCGCACATACAGAAGATCCTGCAACTGCCAGAGGTCAAGTACCGATGTTGCAGCTGGTTCTGCAGAACGCTGTAAAGACATCTCATAGACTGCTACCAAAGACCACTTATATCCAGGTACTACAAATGTGCTCCTAACAGCTTGTTCAGAGAAACATCCAATACTATTTTAAGCTGAGAATCCCTTTGGAAGACTTTTGTCCCGCATCCATCATAGCAGATCTTGACTAGCATTTTGCTTTCCCCACAATAGGAACATAATTTCCTCTGACTTCGCTACCAAGAAATCGCCAGCAATTTCATCCTCATAACTGGTTGAGGCACTAGAATAAAAGATACAATTAGCCATAACATTCTCAGAATCTGAACTAATAGATTTGATGTGTCTTGTTGCACAAAGAATTAGTTATGTGACCAACGGTTTCTGTTAGCAGAAATGCCCTCATCGATTTTCGAAGACTATAAGAAAATACTAACCCCTCATTACAGTTCTCGTCACCTACAGCATCATCCCTTCCCTGGAGGCTTCCTTCAAAAGTCCGTTATCCTTTAAAGGGAGCTCTCTCACTTCCTGCTGCCCCAGATGAATAGCCAAGAAAGCAAACACCTTTCTTAAAACCCAATATGAAATCAAATAGCAGTGGTCTGAATCCCAGAGATACTATCTAATCATTTTCTCTTAGCGCTCATAAAATTTGCACCAGAGAGTCCAACCTGGACAGTAACGTATCTGGAGCCCAACCCCAATTACATTCCTCTGTTGCATTCTATGCTATAGCTTGTTTTAACACAAAAGCCAAGTATCTCTTCAATTTAGTTAAAAGAATTATATAAATGCATGTTAACACAGAAAATATTCCAAAGCAATAATAATTTACCTTTTTGTAGGAGCTCGGTGTCTCCTCTTTCTACGAGTTTACAAAGCACGTCATGGAGCCTTGGCAGACAGTTGTACTTCTTGTAGCAGTCAATCGAAGCCTCCAGAGCAGCAGGTGCATCATCCCTTAAAATAAACGAACCCAGAAGTTTTTGAACAATAAATAAGAGCTAACAATTGAAGTGTGTAATTTAAAAACAAAATCTACACATTGTATTCTAAAAGACAGCATAACAAGAGGCAAGTTCAATGATAGTCGAATTTAAAATGAATCGAACAAAAACTGCATCTGAAATGGAACTTAGAGGTGGCATCCAAGCCCTAGAATACTGCTGCTTTAAGACTGAAAGTGACAGCTGATCCAGTGTTCTTGCACAAAATCCTTCAGTGAGTAGCAGGATTGTTTCCCATGGAAAGTGGAACTGAGAAGGCTAGTGTCAAGGGCGTCAGCAAGAATTCATTGCAGGCAAAAGGAAACCGAAAATGAGAAAGTTTGAGAAACTGTCTAAAGATATTAGAAGATTAAGTAATAAGCTTTGTAGGGAGAGCTTTTGTGTCTTGATTAGTCTGAGAGCTGTACCGGATCACTTTGTACATTTAGTTCTACATGATAACTAGATCATGTTTTATTTTACGTTTTGAATGGTAATTTAATTTCTTGCTTCTCACATTCACTCAAAATGGTGTAACAGAGATATTCTATTTCTCCCATGGTAAACCTGCACTTTTCCATGCGAACTGATTATCCTGGCTCTTTCAGTATATATATATATAACATCGATCTTAATTATCTGCTCTGTTCCTCAAAGTAATATCATCCTGAAAAATACGTCATTCAGTTATCACTTTCAATGAGACTCTGCACATTATGACGGAAAACGGCAGACACCACTCCAGCAACACAAATAAATGAAGGTGTCTCAATGAAGCACACAAAGATATCTGACAGTGTGCATTAATATATCTGTAGTATAACACACTCTGGCTTCCTCCATTGTGGCTATTTGCTAATACTGGAAAAATTAAGTTGATCCAGCCACATACAACTTTCAAGTCCCCAAACTGGCACACACCTCCTCACTTTGCCACTTGGCTTAATTCCTAACACACAGCTCAACAAATCCCATGCCTCTACTGGTTCAACGTTCTTCCCTTCACACAGCTATTTCAGTCTTCCTTTGAAGATTCCCTCAGGGCCAGTGGGCATTATTCATTTTAGGCACTTTTGGCATGAACCTATATATAAAAGCCCGTACTTACAATACAAAGAAATAATGAAGATTTAATTTGCAGATTCAAACAGTCTACTGTTACAGGTCCATCACAGTAACTATCTCTCTATAATTCTAGGAATTCTGGCCCACTTCTCCTTAAAAAAAAAACAGCTTAAAGCTGCTGATGCTTGAGGGGATTTGTTGATAAACAGCAGTCAGAATGTCTTGCTATAGCATCTCAATGGGCTTGAGGTTTGGGTTTTAAGTGCTCATATCAAAATCCTAATTCTAGTGATTATGAGCTATTTAGTTACAGATTTACTGGTGTGTTTTGGGTCATTATCCTATTGCAGGAGCCACATTCAGCTAAGCTTTAGCTGTTGAACTGATGGTCCTCTCTGATGCATTGGAAAAGAGAGGAATTCACTATGGGCTCAATGACGGTGAGGCATCCATGTCCTGGGATGGGAAAGAAGGCACAAATTATCATCCCTCCTATATGATACTTGACTGTTGGTACGAGGCTCTTGTGGCGATATATAGTGTTTCATTTTTGCTAAACATGCTGTTGGGCATTACAGCCAAACGACTCCACTTAGGTTTAAAACGTCGACAGAATATTGGTCCAGAGGTCTTCTGGTTAATTCAGGTGCTTTCTTAGCAATTCTAAACCGAGCAACAATGTTCTTTATATGGAAAATGGATTTTCTCCTGGCTATCATTCTACAAAAGCCATACCTTTCTCATGTTTTCCTAAAGGTACAATCATGAACTCGTGTTTACCTTATTTACACTCAAAGATCCCTGGATATATCTCTGATCAACTTTGCAATCTATAGAAGCATAATTATCTATGGTCTTGAGTACATTTGCTGGAATGGTCTATTCTGGGTACACTGGCATCCAGGGCCGGACTGGCTACCGGGCGTTTTGGAATGCTGCCGAGCTGGGGGCTGATTTCGTTGATGGGGACCTGTGTGTGCTGAACGAAATTCGTTTTGCTTTGTTGATTTCGAAGCACACGCAGGTCTCCATCAACGAAATTAGCCCCCACCGCAGTGACATACTGTACACTTAATGTCTTCTTAGGTTTGATTCCTGCATCAGCTCGTTTTCAGTCTGTTTTTAAAGCAGTGTTTGCATGTGTGCAAGCATTGACTACCACACACAATCATCCAATACATTTCTGCATATGTTGTTTAAAAATGGCTAAGTAAGCCCAATCATGAATCCCCTTACAATTCTAGGTTGGACTGTCACTGCTCTGTTTAAAGCCAACAAAGGAATAACTTATCCTAGCAATCTTTTCTTGTCGTTTTCAGTCTACCACTAAATTAAATGCTGTTCACTCTGTTGTCAAACCGCTAACCATTGTGTCCATTATTTTCCAAAACAAAATATGTGTTGCCATGGGACTGAATTACTATTTATTCTGATTAAGATTTGTGGTTGTGATAAAAAGTAAAATATACTCGGAGAAGAAACCATTTTATTTCAAGAATACTGACAACGAGAGAAAATGAGCCTAACATGATGGGTTTTTACCTTATCCCCTTCACTAAGCCCTGTTTACACAGTGCATCCTCTGGCACCCTACAGAGTGATCTGAATTTTTGTCATCTGGGGTGAAGACTAAATTACAGGTTAATTTCAAAACTGCAAGTCGATGCTGCAGCTAAATAAAAGCAACAGACTAGACAGGCTAGATTACTGTCGTACAAGAAAAGTGGTATGGTTTCTCACACTGAAAAATGTAAAGAATTATTAAAATGCATTTTCTCCTTCTCTGGATGAAAGTTCACTTAAAATCCTAAAATATAAAAAAGAGTTTATAAAGAAAAATTATCCAACGAGAGCCAAGAAAATTGACATTTCATAAAAAAGCATTTACCGTAAAAATACTGGTTCTGATGTTACATATTCAGCATTTTACGGCCATCTTAAACGTGCCACTAAGGTGGTTGTTACGTTTCCACAGCATTAAAGTGGTTACATGTTCGGTCAAAGCAATCGATATATTGATGAATAATTGGCATGTCAATCAAAAAGATATTCTAATTGACTGTGGTATACAAAGGTAGAACAGGAATGAAAATATATAAATGAAAACTTTTAAACCCGAATGCAGAATATGTATTTTATTCCTTGTAGGAACTAAAATTGCAAACACTTTTATCCATTACATTTTTTTAGCAATCCCACCAGACCTCGTTAAATTCTGATTATAAAGGTGAGCTGGAGTTCTTAAGAGGTTGTAAGCAAGTTTAAAAGTTAGGTTACCAAGACTGTCCCAATACCGACTAAATATCGAAGGTTAGCTGGCAACATTTAAAGGCAATTTCTGAATTGTTTATAAACTTGCAAAAATTAGCAGGCTCCAATTTGTGATCGCGCAAAGCGACTGATGCTGGTGGTCAAGGTTAGAAAGTTAACAAAGAAGTAGAACGTGCAGTACTGTGGACAGAGGAATTTGTTGAACAGTATAAAATTAGCTAGCATTCGCGCCAAGAATTTTCAATTCTATTAAGGACACGGAGGCGAGGATTATGCTTCTCTTTCCTTTAATGCTACTCACAGCAGCCAATGAAAAACTTTGTATATTATGAATAAACCACATTTCCCATGATGCACATGTTACATCACATCCTGTAATGCCCCATAAGAGGCACCATCACCGTAAGTCATCCTCTTTCTGTGCTGCGAACACTAAAGTCCAACAATATAACTGAAGTTCAAACAATATCCTCCAACGTGGAAGAAAAACCAGGCCAGCTGGGAACACGTCTTCTCAAATGGAAGTCCACTTACTCAGTCTTCTTCTCAGACCCTGGAAGAATAAGAAATAACAACCAGTAACTTCTGCGTGACCAGGATATAAATACCCATGGGCGGGTAACATTACAATACTGTAATCGGGTGGGATAATCCTCGCCTCCGTGTCCTTAATAGAATTGAAAATTCTTGGCGCGAATGCTAGCTATTTTTATATTCTATTACAGGACCGGAGGCTTCGTATTATGCTAGTTTAACGCTGATTAAAAACTACCGAGGATATATCGCCCACAGGTTGATAATAAAACTGTTTAAAAGGTAGATTCAGAAGACCAATCTGCGGAATGCATGATATCCTGAACAGTGGAACCCAACATAAACGTTTTAGATGCCATGGCGCCTCGGACAGAATGCGCCCCAAACACTTGAGTATTAATACCTGCTTCTTGCATAACAAATTTGAGCCATCTGGCTATAGTAGCCGCAGTGACAGGTTTGTAAGGTTTCTGCAATGCAATCAAGAGCTGCACCACTCCATCAGGCCTAAAGGGCCTGGTACATTCCTCATAAGCCTTGAGACATTGAACCACACACAGTTTGGTATTACCAGGAAAGGCATGATATTCCACAATTCGTGACATAGTTTTTGTCCTAGCAGTGATGTTAAAAGAAACACCTTCAGGCGTAAATACTCTACCTGCAAGATCCAAGGCTTTAACATCCGACGAATGTCTACATGCTGCCAGACATAACAGCATCCCCAATTTAGACGAGAGTTGTTTCCTTGTCAATTTATCATTACTGGGCCATGTATTGAATAATGAAAGGACTAACGACACATCCCACAAGGAGGAATACTTCGGTTTGGGCGGATTAGCCACTCTAATTCCTTTCAATAGTTTACAAATTAGTGGATGCATCCCAATTGGCTTGCCATCCAGCTGAGAATGACCCGCCGAAATAGCGGAACGGAAGTTGTTGATAGAACGATATGCTAGCCCTTCAGACGCCTTTTTGGACAAAAAATTCACAACATAGGGTAAGTCTGCCCCCACAGGATCCACGTGTTGTTCCACGCACCAACGAACCCAACATTTCCAGGCAGAAGAGTATCTCTTCCTGTTAGAGGGGGCCCAAGCTTGATTGATAAAATCGGAAGCTTGTTCCGAAAAACCTGGCATTTGCCAACGTTGCCGGAAAGTCTCCAAGCCATCAGGGACAACTGTCCCGATGTCACCATCGGATGCAGCTCTCCATGAGGGCCCTGGAGCATCGTCGAGGACCACGGAATCATCCTGGGTAAGTCGCAACTCTCCTCCAATAGTAGTGGGAACCAGGGCTGCGACTTCCACAATGGCGTCACTAAAATCACTTCCGCCCTCTGTCGCATTACGTGTGTGACTACTCTGGAAATCAGAATGAATGGGGGAAAGGCATAGTTCAGTTCTCGTGACCACTCCTGCGAAAAGGCATCTGTCGCCAGAGCTAACGGATCCGGCATCCAGCTGAAGAACTTGGACATTTGACGATTCAGTCTGGAGGCGAACAAGTCGATGTCGCACCGACCCCAGATCGCTTGCAGCCACTACACTATCTGAGGTTGGAGCTGCCAATCGCTGTAATCCTTGAGGTGACGAGAGTTCCAGTCCGCCACAACATTCGACTGGCCCGGAATATACTCGGCAATGACGGAGATCTGGTGACTCAGGCAATAATGCCAAAAATCCTTCGCTATCTCTGCTAGCATTGAGGACCTCGTGCCCCCCAGCTTGTTGATGTACTGAACCGCTGAGATGTTGTCCATTTGCAAAAGAATGCAACACGAGACTTTTTGGGGCGACAGGGTCCTGATCGCGAACGACCCTGCAAGGAGTTCTAAGCAATTGATATGGAGGTCTAGCTCGCGGAGGGACCAACGTCCTCCTGTGGAGATATTTCCGCAGCGAGCTCCCCAGCCCCAACGGCTGGCATCGGATTCTATGACGACCTCTGGCAGAGAACCGAAAATGGCCCTGCCATTCCATGCCTCTATGTGGGCCAGCCACCACTGAATTTCCTCCCGAACCTCCTGGGAGAGAGGCACCAGCTCCGTGTACGATAGTCCTTCTTGCAGGTGCCGAATCTTTAGTCTTTGAAGGGCCCGATAATGAAGAGGCCCCGGAAAAATCGCCTGAATGGAAGATGCTAGAAGGCCCACTATCCTGGCAATTACCCGTAGAGAGACCATCTGTTTGGATAACACTGATCGTAGCTCCTTCTTTATATCCCGAATTTTGGATCGTGGCAGACTCAACTGGGCTGTCTTGGAATGGACGACAAAGCCCAGGAAGTCGAACGTCTGAGTAGGACACAGAACTGACTTGGGTTCGTTGATAACAAAACCCAGGTTCTGCAAGGTAACAATGGTCGTGCGCAACTGCTGAGCTGCTAATTCGGGGGAGTGCGCCATGATAAGAATATCGTCCAGATAAACAATCATGCGGACTCCCTGTTCTCTGAGGTGAGCGATCACCGGCTTCAGCACTTTGGTGAAACACCAGGGTGCCGAAGAAAGTCCGAAAGGCAGGACCAAATACTCGTACCATCGGTTCCGCCACTGAAATTGCAGGAAACGACGATGGGGAGGAAAAATTGGGACAGAAAGATAGGCATCTTTCAGATCCAGACGGACCAACCAGTCCCCCTGTTTCAAGAGATCCGCCAAGAGATGGATGCCCTCCATCTTGAAATGTTTGTAGGTCATGTAATGGTTGAAATCCTTCAAATTGAGTACCAACCTGTAATCCCCGCCCTTCTTCTGTACCAGAAAAATATTGCTGCAGAAGCCGCGAGGGCCCTCATCGCAACGAGCTATCGCGCGCTTCCGCAGCAATCCTTCGAGTTCGGAATCTATAAAATCGCCCTCTAGTCGGGAAAAAGAAAGTTGTCTGGGTTGTCTGACCTGACGGGGAATCTGAAAGAAGTCAAGATGAAAACCTTGAATCGTCTGCAATACCCAAGCGTCTTGAGATAGATGAGCCCAATTGTGAAAGAAAAACTGAGTACGTCCCCCCAAGGGAAGTAGGAATGGGTCTGGAGCACTCACCTGAAGACTCAGGGTTTTGAAATCCTCCACGGTACGATCCTCTGTGGAAGAGTCTCTTATTAAAGCGCTGCCTTGTGGGATAGAAGGTTCCTCCACGGGTGGAGTCCCACTCTCCTCTGCCACGACCGAAGTCTCCTCTCTGAGGACCTTGGGAAAACTGTCGGCCAAACGAGCGTCCCCGGCCTCGTCCGGCCCTGTTGAAAACACCAGCCTGAAAAACTCTTAATGCCCGACTGTGCTTTATCAAGTGTTGTGAAGGTGCCCACGTATTTGGCCACATCTTTGACGAAGCGGTCCCCGAATAGGTTGCCGTCCGCCAGAGGGCCAGGCTCCGCAGCCGCCAACTCGGTGAGATTGGAGTCCATACGCATAAGGATAGACTTGCGTCGCTCCGTAGAGATGGCGCAATTCGCATTACCCAGGAGGCATATGGCCCGCTGAGTCCAGCCCGCTAGAATATGGGAATCCACTGCGGTCCCAGATTCCTGCGCCTCTAAGGCCATTTCCAGGATTTTTGCCAAAGGACCGACCACGTCTAAGAGTTTGTCCTGGCATCCTCGCCAGGCACGATCTATACCCTTCTTGGGGTCCTTAGCGAACTTCTTAAGACAAGTCAGGAGGCTGGGGTCTATGTCCGGGGTCTCTGCCACCCTGTCCGATATATCCAGTCTAGGACACTCGGAACGGAGCCGGTTGCGTACCTCTTTATCAAAGCTTTTGCGAATATTTTCATGCAAATATGCCGCAACCTCAGGGGCCGGTAGCCAGTCAGATGATCTGGGGTGCACTATGTCGGCCGGATTGAATGTGAAGGGGGTGGGAAGAGCCTGAAAAGGTTCCACATTCTTTGCTTTCTTCATTCTCTTTTTAGGAGGAGCTGCGTCCTGGGAGTCAGTATCAGTAGTATCTTGGTCAGTGTCGGTGTCCAGAGCCTTAGCTTTGGCAGTCTCCGAGCGAGGAAGTGAGGAGTAAGAGGCAGAATGCGGCCAGGATTTAGGTTGCGAAGCGTCTGTGGGACTGTCTGATGGGGCAGTGAGGCCATGGCGCTTTGCAAACCTCTCCAGTTGTTTGGTTATAGGCTTCAAAGCAGTAGCTAGCACTTGCTGCACAGTTCCAGGAACTGCCTTCTCCAGGGCCTTGTTGACCGACTCTTGGACCGAGGCGTCCAGGGCCTCAACAATGTTGTCCTCCAAGGAAGCACTTGGCACCTCCTCCTCATACAAGGCATCATCCTCTTCATGATGTACCCAATCCTCCATTGAAGGATCAAATTTATAAATATATCTGCTCATATGGCACAGGGCAGAGAGGAGTAAAAAGGGGGGGAGCCAACCCACAGCACAAGTCAAGTCAAGTACCTAGCTCCTCAGCCAAAGCTGTAGCACAATTCTTGCAGCCCACAGGGCGTAAGGGAGCCAAAGAGCAAGAGTATATAAGGAGGTGTGCTCCCTCCAGGCCCAGGTCCTTATTTCAGCCTGCCAGGCGTAAGATGTTGCTCAAGGGGGGATTGCCGATGGAATGGCAGAGAAAACAGGAAAAACGAAAGAAAAATGGGCAGTAGCACATCGAGACCAACTAAAAATGAAAGTGAAGGCTCCCGGCATGATTAGGGAAGCCTCTGCGCCTTCAAATAACATCGCCGAAGGCAGCGCGGTACACACAAGATGGAGCGCATATGAGCTATACATAATAACTGATCCCCGTAGGAGGGGGAGACCTGGAGCGCTACTCGCGCTGTCAATCAGGCAGAATGAACGGCAATGACCGTACGAACAAACCAAGCGCGATTAAGCGCGTAAATCGGAGCGCGAGGCTCGCGCTGTCAACTCAGGCAAAGACACAGTTTAAGCAAACAACATTCTCATATAGGAATGAAAACAAATGCCACTTAACCGACTGCGTGAGCAGCAAGAAAGAGGACGACTTCCGGTGATGGTGGCTCTTATGGGGCATTACAGGATGTGATGTAACGTGCATCATGGGAAATGTGGTTTATTCATAATATACAAAGTTTTTCATTGGCTGCCTTGAGTAGCATTAAAGGAAAGAGAAGCATAATACGAAGCCTCAGGTCCTGTAATAGAATTCCAATACACACGATTCTGAAATAACACAAATACTGCAGATAAGCAGTATCTGGTCGCCTAGACCAAAAAAGGTGAAGAGGGGGTTAATTACAACATGAGACTACATCAGGAGTAATGCAATGATCAGTAGGCCATACCAACAACCATACAGCCTGGTCACATGTGGTTGCTGTCCATGGTTGATAGACAGTAATGGTCAACATTTACATGATTATAAAAAAACAAATGCTGATGATTTATAAGCGATACCCATATTGTTTTTTCAATTAAAATACTTTTTCCTTTCTCGAAATGTCCCTGAATTTGGACTTTGTTCAAGGAGCCTAACAATGTATTTTTCAGAAAACAATTTGTTTGAAAGCAGTCTATTTCAACTATTGAGGTTCAAGGAGCTGCATTTTTTCAAAAACAAATTGCTTATAAAAAAGCAAAGAGGTCACTCTAAAAGAAAAAAGTTTGATTTGGCAGCAGTGGATATCACATACTACTAACCAAAGATAATCAATGGAGAAGACTGTAGATCTACTCAGTGAGCACTTACTTTGCAAGAACAATAGTTTCACCAACTTTGTAATCGCTGCCTAATGGAATCCCCTAGTTATATGACAGACATTGTGGAGTGTCTTTATGGGTGCTGAAAGCACACACATTTTCTAGATTATGTCTGGGCCTTGGGCACAAGCACCCACCATTCGTTTCCTGGTAGCACGAAATTAACTTGCAAAGGACATTAGGTAGTAGAAGCTTGATTCTTTAATGCTAAATTCTAAAATATGCTTTACTGGGGTCTATTTAGGTGGACCACTGACATCATCGCAACACTGACACGACTTTTGAAGTAATGCTAGGTGCAGAAAAGCCTCTTATTTAATTCTGTACTTTAGGAAAACTCAAAGGAAATCACACAGGACTAGGAGAATGCCTCACATTCAGCCACATAAGCAAAAAAAACAGTGTCAGGTGACAGTGCCGCTTTCCATGAGCAGTCTACCGATAAGGAGAACCCTCCATAGACTCATCAGCCAAAATCGGCACAGACACCCGCACGACCTTAACAGCAATTTTGGGAACTGATTTCATACATTGGTGCCAGGAGCAGGTGTGGCAATCTAGAATGTCTAGTAAGGTGCTCAACAGAGAAAAAGACATACTGTTAGGAAATGTGGTGTATTATATGGTGTGGTAGTGCAACCTCACCGTAAAATACACTTACCAACCCCTTTAGGACACTAGGGTTTTGTCTGTCAAAGCCTCAGCTCAATACTGCTTACACAGAGGAACAAGTGTTAAGCATTTTCAGCAAATCTCCAACAGCCCTCCTCGGCTCAGTGAACTCGGTGCAACTGTGTGCGTCAGGCCTTGGTCCTCGGTGCTGCATGGTGGCGGTAATAGCGGCTTGAAGACTTTGGGCTACCAACGTCCCCCAGCTGTTGTGTCCCTGTTCTGCTAACAGGAGGCCAGTCAGCCCTTGGAGTGGGCTTCACTGGGCTCTGGAGACAGCTTCACTTTGAGCAGGACACAGCAGGCACAGTCGCTCTCTACGCTAGCCACCAGGTGCAGCAAGTGCAGTCCTCGTCTGTGCAGCCTCTCTTTGTTGGTCCCTCAGTGCAGCAGGACAGACCAAGGCGGTCTACATCTGAGGTCTGGGGGCCAGGGGTGCCTCTCTTATGCTTGGAAAATGCCCTCAGGACAGGATGGAGTTGGTAGCCAATGGGCAACCAGGTTCCCTCCCACCTAGTGACATCTTCCTGTGGAGTGTGGCATCTGGCCATCCCAGGATGCACCATTCTGCCTACTCCAATGATGGCAAGACCCCTCTCTTGGCATACAGACTTCCATAGACCACCCCCAGGTTGTGGCTACCTCAGGGCTACAAACCCATGGACAAACCGGTTTGGCAACTGGTTTTCCCCTACTGTTCCCCGTGCCAGCCTGGCTACCTCAGCAATGGGGCAGTCCTCCCTGCTGGTGTCCCACATCTGCTCTTCAAAGGCGTCTTCACCTTTAAAGCCTGCCTTTTGGGGCTAACACCTAAGTGGCTTCCTGCAGGAGGGAGGTGACACCTGCCTGGCCTGCAATCCCTCATTGTTCTCCTTCCTGAGGGTTGTTGGCACATATCTCCAGGAGGGCAGAAACCTGTCTTATGGAGTAGGCTCCATGTGTGCCCGGGAAGGCACAGAAGTTTTAGAGGCAACAACATGGCAGCTTTGCTAAAGCTGCACACTGCAACAAGTTACATTAATTTCGACTTGAGGTACAAGTCGGGCTTAATGTAACAAGTTGTTTGATACCTTGGAGTGCCCACCGTTCAGGAGTTAGTAGTTGAGGGATCAGCGAGTAACTATGTTCGACAATTACAGGCCCAAATATTTCCACAGTATAACAGTTGTTTTGCGTGCCTGTGTCATATGTTGTACCCTGCCTTTAGAGCTTGGTAGGCCTGCCAGAGGGGTGACTTACACACATGTCCAGGGGAAGGGGTGGCTTTGCAATTGCTTTCAATGGCAAAGTTAGGCGAACAGCTGTATTAAGTGGCGGACTGGGGGACTTGTTTTACTTAGGGGGATCTCCAGCGTGGCACATTCAGTGCTGCAAGCCCTGGGGTACCCCTCGAACATCCCCTGGGTACTAGGATACAATTTACTGGGGATTTACAGGTAAGTTAGCCATTTTTTTAAACATTTTTTACAGAGTTTTATATAGCACGAACTTGACCCGAATCAGGTATCAGAGCGCTTTACATAGCACCAGTTGCATTACATGAGGACACATTCATTTTTGTTAGGCACGGGGAGATTAAGTGATTTGCCCAGAATCACAGGATGTTCAGCGCCATTGCCGAGACTCGAACCCAGTTCCCCAGATTCGAGGTCGACCGCCCTAGCCGTTAGGCCAACTCCTCTCCCCAATTCGACATACACTTTAGGGTCATGGCACTGTCACTGAGGTCTGGTTAGCAGGCCCCAGTGACTGCTGGTTTTCCAGAGTCGAAATACCAGCAGTTGAAAAACTTGGGGGTGACCATACGAAAAGAGGCCTTTCCTTACACTTACTATATGGGGAATGATTGCTGGATCCAGTCTTACGCCTCTGGATTATTCTAAAGTAAGGAACCTGCTGCTAGAATTCTTTATCAGATATGCACTGCACCTCTCAAGATTGTGTCAGCTTTTCAATGCATGACAAGTTGTCTGAAGTACTCACAAGTGGTTCTGGACAGTCTGGTTCGAGGATCCAGATGGTGGAAACAACCTGGCCTTATGAGTCAGGAGAAAATCAACCGACAGTAGAGGAGTACAGCACTGAACAAGTACAGGAATTAGAAGGGCTCACTTGTTCGGGTAAACAATTCTAACATGAGTTACTATCATTCTGTCTAAGATAGAGTAAACGGTCAGGGTATAACCTTAGCCACAAATTAATAACCCAATGTCAACCTGTAATTTCCCTAGTGATTAATAGTAAAGAAACCCAATTAATTTTGTCCGATTTAGAGATTGCCTTGGCTGACATTTTATTTTAAATAAAATTCTATAATCTTAATCAATGGAATGTAATTATGCCTTCCAAACGACTCTCCTTTTTGTTCTGTCTGTCTTTTCTTATTTATCTGTGCACATGTTGTAAAGCGCTCTGATACCCTCGGGTCCTGCCAGCGCTATATAAAACTCTCTAAATAAATTAGTTCCACTTCTCCTTACGTCTAGTTATTTACACCAGATGCCTTGATGATGAAGTAAGAAAGCACAGATATAAGACACTGAGACTTGATTTAAGTAATCTGTGTTTTGGTGGTTCTCCAATTTCTCTTTTCATATGAGTATCAATTATACTCTTTAATGAAGAAAACGTATCCTATAGACTTCTCACAAAGGTGTTGAACCAGACTTCTCCCATTTTATTTCTTGCCTCTTCCATTCTATCAAAAAATTGTATAATCAATTTTGAAGCAAATTTGACTTTTCTGCATGCTCACCCCACATTTTCTGCCTTTTTTTGGTCCCTATTTTTGCTTGTATTAGGACCCTGTGTCCAGTGAAACTGCCAGACAGTGCTACTGTGCATGTGCTCTGGCCTTAAAATTGGTTTCACTAAATTAGTCTGTTTAATTTGACCTGTAAAACCATAGTGGATGGTATAGAAAAGGCAACTATGGCATGGATGTTTAATGTTGTGTGAGGCTGTATGTTTTTACACCACTAACATATAAGGCAAAAATATATGCCGACCAGTAGCACCACTGTGCTCCATCTGGGCTGCAGTTTAAATGCCCTGTAGTGACACAGCAAGGAAAAGTGGTTTTGTCAGGTAGAAAAAAGCCTATTTTTCTATAGTCGTAAGTCACCTATAAAATGTACCTTGTAAGCCCAGAGGGCAGGGTGCTAGCATATAGAAATACAGCATTCTACAAATTGGGGTTAGCGTGCTTTCATAGTGAAAAAAACCCCAAAAGTTTTGTCAGTGTGTAGGCTTTGCTGGACGTTTCACGGAATAGGTCTAGATGGGATTAAAATCGTTATTTCCTACCTCTGCCTCAAAAAATGCTAGGAGTACGCTTCAAAGCCATTCCTCACTTAATTTTCAAAATTTGATTTAATGATGAAATAAGATTTTTGATAACTCAAGTGGAAAAGTAACTTTATAAGACAGTGCTTTGTGCTGCCTGAGCCAAAATTGGCCTCAATCTAGTTTTTCCAATCAGCCCCTTTAGAGTAGGAATACACATCCTTTGCTCAGAGAAATAGCTCTAGCTCAGAGGACAGCTCAGACCAGCTCTGAGCCCAGGAATAGCAGATTGGTGTTAACTACTGACCACTTAGTGGGAATTAAATACCTTTGAGTGGACAGGAACAGTCGGTAGAATAGGGGGGAGCTCCATCGCTCTCCAACCTGCCTTTTTCTCTTCCTCCGGTGTCCGCTCTGTTGGTCTCGCAAGCCCTCAGAGCGCTCATCAAGAGCCGCCATTGGGTTCCCCCCCATGCTGCTCCACCCAATCCCATGCTTCCATGTGGTCATTGAAAAACATTGTGATCCCTTCAAAAATTATCTTGAGACGGGCAGGGAATAGCAGTGAGTATTGCACTCCTTGTTGTCAGAGACGGCGCTTGACCTCCAGGAAAGAGGAGCGCTAGGACGGCCCAGGTGTAATCTGGAAACAACACAACAACCTTGTCTTCCACTCGAAGGGGCCACGCCAATCTGGCTACTAGGAGTATTGCATATGTCCCTGAAGTGGAGCAGTTTCACCAACATCTAGTGCGGAGGGGACCGCGAGGCGGACGCCGCACAGAGACAGGATGCGCTCATTCCAAGAAATAAATGGCAGTGAGCTTAGAAGCTGGGGTGAACGAGCGAAACCAGGAGTCCAGGTAGGCAAGGGGGTCCAACCCTTCGACACCCTCCGGGAGACCAGGATGACGAACGTTGTTTCTCTGGGAGCAGCCCTTCAGATTCTCTACCCTGCTCAACAACTGCACAACTCGGGCCTGTAGGTCAGTAATGTCGCATCTGTTTTCCTTAGTAAGTGGTTGCAGTAATGCAAGGGCCTTCGCCCCATCCGTGACCCTGTCAGCAACCGTGGGTTGGTCATCTCGGAGGAGCGCAAAGTCGGTCGCAAGGGACCTGAAGCGGGCCTCCATCGTGATGCGGGAGTGCTCAATGGTCGCCAGGACCCTGTCCAGTTTCTCCGATGTGGTGAGGGACGGTCTGCCTTCTTCCAGCAGGGTGTCAGTTGCTTCAATTTGCTGCTGGCTGGGCCCCAGAGGCCGACTGCAGCCTACCCATCCCGCCAGCGCCGAACAGGTTCGTGCTAGAAGCTCCAACTGGCCCAGGGGTGGAGGGCGAGTCAGGGGACACCCCCAGCAGTCTTCCTGGCAGGCAGACTTAATCCAATGTGGTCCTCCAGCACCCTCGAGGGGAGAGGGGCCGTTCACTTTGGTCGTATGGAGTCTGGGGCGAGGGGCCCGGAACTGCCACCCTGGGGCAGTGCGATGGTGTGGATGTTCCAATGGGCCCTAAGGGAAGCCCACGCACAATGGTCCCTCCTTACAGGCGAGGGGCCCGAGCGGGCATCCACAATTGATATGCCCTTGTACAGGGCCTTGCACAAGTGTTGGCCTCTCCCTGCAGTACTATCTCGGGGGAGGGGGCGCGCTTTTTCCTTTTGGCGCCGATGCGCAACTCAAGGTAGGTGTGTGCTAAGCAAGGGCTCCCCTCCGCCGGCCCGAAGTAAAGTTGCAGCCAGAGGGGGGGAAGTTGCAAAGTCCAGCGGGGCCTCCAGCTGCAGGTTAGGCCCACTGGCTTGTTGCACACTCAGTTTTTCATTAACTTGGTCAGGTGACTGAGGATGCCTTTTGTGTTTGCAGTGCGAACTCCTTCCACCGGAGGGAGGACCCGTATAGACCGTAAACGGCCGGCACGACTGATTTGTGTATTGTATGACCTGTAGAGACGTTTGGAGGTAAGGAGGGGGATACCCATTGGACTTTTTTGCACCTTACATTCTTTAGAATCCTCCCGCAATATTGGGTGACTGAAGACAATTCTTTGTTTTCACAGCATTATCCAGTTCGAACTTGAGGGAGGGCATACTTGTAAGGACTAGAGGTGGCCGGCATGACCTAGATCTCTTTGCCTTAAGGATTACACAAGGAAAGGTATGAACTGCCCGTACATTGTGTGTGGGGTGACCCGGTCTTAAGTACTTGGTACTTAGACAATGGTGTCTAGTGTTTCGATCCGATAGTATTTATTATCGTTTACAGGCCCCTTTAATCCAGCGACCTGATCCATTTCTTACATAGGAAAGACACATTGAGTGTTTGATTTGAGCCATTTGTGACCGACTTGACGTGAGTATTGTGGCATGTCTTTTCTATAAATTTCTATAAATGCCTGCACCCCACATGCTAGGGTTGATGCGGATACACGAGATTGTTTCACACTTGAAATTCTGACTCCCAGGTGTCACAATTGAGTGGGGCTTTTTATCTATCTAGTCACACTTTTGAGTCCATTTAGCACGACTAGTTCTCCAGCACCTTTCTATTTATTATTTTTATTCATAATATATATTATTCATTCTCCTTTCCTGCTCTTTAGATTTACTTGTTATTAGTGTCTCCCCTGCATGTCCACACACAGCATGCTTGGTGTAACTGAGAGGACAGTTGTTTAATATATTCTCTGGTATCAACATATTTTTGGGATTATCTTAGGTTGGTTCCATTACCCTTGTCCTGAAGAGGCCCGGAATCAATTGGGGGCCGAAACGCGTCGACAGCTTGTGATAGGAGAAGCCCGCTCAAATATGAGTATTACTTTATTATGTTGCGCACTTGATTAATGTTTTTTGAGGCATTTTTACCTCATGCGCCTTTAGGGCTATCTCACAGTGGATTACCTTGATTGAATGTGTGGACACTGATGCTTTGCATAATTAAGTGGGTACTGGTAACTTGATTTATGCTTTCCTGTTTTGTTAATGTTTGAGAGTTCAATTCAATATATATATATATATATATATATATATATATATATATATATATATCTATCTATCTATATATACTTGAAGATGGAGGCTCACAAGAAAAAAACAGCCAGCCAGGGCAAAAATCTGGATCCCAAAGGATACAATGAGTCACAAAGAAATAAAATATCCAAGAAAGAAGTGACTCAAACAGATAGATTCACCAAAGAACAAAAATATATTTCCACTACAACGTTTCAGCTTCCGCCTTCCTCAGGTAGTACAAGATGGTTTGCTCAGTGGCTGCACAGATGACAGCTGAATTTTCAAAAAGCATCATGAGTGAAGATTCCATTTGGAATGTGGATATTGTTTTTTTCTATATAAATGTCAATGTAAATGTTAGTATACGTGTTGTTTTCTGTCCTTTGGTTTACATAACAAATAATTATGATCGAGTTTGTCAAAGAATGTCTTCGTAGTATGTGCTTCATTTTAATGCATTCTTCATAAATTGAAATAGGACAATGCACTAAATATAGGGTAATTTAATGTTCCCTATTGATTAGTAAAGGAAGAGATATTGGTTCCTCCATACCACTGTTTTTTTGTATTATTGCTGGGAAAATTGGGCAGCGTGCGGGGGGGATTTGCAGGGGGGATTACTCCACCTGTGCGGCCTGCTCACTCTACCCACTCGCGCCACCTCTCACCTCTTGTCGTCATGTTCACATACTGATATGCCCTCGCCGGGGCCTCGCACCAGTGTTGGCCTCTCCCTGGAGCACCATCTCAGGGGAGGGGGGGCACGCGCCTCGATTTTGGCGCAGGTGCACCACTCAAGGCAGATGTGTGTCAAGCAAGGACTCCTCTCCAACCCCCCCCACCGTTCCGCCCAGCAGGCCTGAAGTGAAGTTGTAGTCCGAGAAGAGAACGTGGCACTGGGCCCAGGTTAGGCTTGATAGCTTGTGCTGGGAGGGTCAGGCAGCGCGGGGGGATTACTCCATTTGTGTGGCCTGCTCACCCTGCCCGCCTTTGCCGCCTCTCACCTCGTGTCTTCTTCACCGGCATCCTCACATACTTCTCACCATTTCTCTTGAGCTGCCTGCCCAGCGCCCCCAACGTGGTGCAGTAGCTGCTGCCCAGGACTCTGATCCCTGACTCACTTGGCAGAACTCAGTAGGGGCTCCCAGCCGGATGGCTAACGGGCCAGCACCATCGATGCCGTGCGCATCTTCAGTGACGAGGGAGCTGGGACGGCTCCCTCTTTCTCGGGGGGCCTTCTCTTTCTCGGGGGGCCTTCACTTTCTGCCCCGACTCTCCCAGGCTGCACATCCGAAGCACGCCTAAGCCCTGATGTCATGGCTCGGGGGCAGAGGGGGCTCACTGTCCAGCTCCCAGCTCCTGGACATGAGCTACGGGGTCCTCCGCCGGCCGAAGGTGCCACGTGCCACTGAGGTAGTACGATTTTGGGAGGACCGACTCTGGAGGAGCCCCCTTGGTGCCCTAGCAGCTCACACCCTGCTCCAGCCTCCTATGCCTCCGCCATGTTTAGCGCGGTCACCACTTTGGGCAGACGCCAGGCCCTGCTGCATCGATCACGGTCGTTCTTCAGGTGCCAGGCCGGGGGGTCCCGAATGGGCCACTGACGTCCGCGCGCTGACATGGGTTGCTGTATGGCTCAGAAGGATGGCGATTGTCGGGCTGGCTAGCAGAGTGCTACAGAATCGCGTCCACCATCTTGGCTGACCAAGCCACCACCTTGTGGTATCTACATGAGCTTTCAAGAACTGTCATAGCGGTGCAGGTTTAGTAAATCTATATTCATCATCACCATGGTGCACCCTAAGCCATGTGGGATATAGAAGTGTAGCCTTCCTCTGGTTATCATCCCTTTATTAACTTGCTTCAATTCTGCTTTTCTCTAGAGAGTCATCTTGATCAAGTGCGGGAAAATGTGGGCTCTCACTTCCAGCAGCCAAAGGTCAGACTTCCTAGTCACCATTTGTTACCACTTCCCTTTGTGCAGGCTTAGAAAGCTCAAGATGCGAATCCCGAGACGGATGCTGAAGGACCTCTCATGGCATTCTAGCAACTCTGATCAGCTGCACTGCAATATAAGGTTTCAGTGCCCAACAACAACACCTGAAGCAAGTCCATGATGAGTCGTTTCATGTGGACATTTGCTGAAGGAGAAGGAGCAGCCGGGATCCTTGGGAGACCAAGAGGCCCTGTAGCATTCTTTAATGTCCTAAATCTTATCTTAATTTCTATAAAAGATATGGCTGTTCACTGAAGTGAATACTTCCTTTAAGTATGCTTGCTCACGGAATTAGAAGAACGCAATATTGATGTAATACTAAAGTCAAAATATAATTTATCTTTCAACAGTTCTTCTCTCCTTAACTCATTGTTTCTACATAATGACATTAATGTACATCTTTCTCATTAATGTCTCCCAAAGTAAAACTCATCACACAGACCTGATGATATACAGGGTGGTCAAGCCATTCTAATTTAACAAGTTATACTCCATCTACATAAAATTACTGAATACTTTGTGAATGCAAGGAATATTTTATTTTGTTTCTAGACAGTTGTAGTCAGCTATTCATCTAAAATGTTAGGTGCAAAAATATCTCTAAACTGCTGATAGTTTGAAGTACTGCATCTGTTGCAGTCTCTTGATATCATCAATCACTAGATTCAAGTTAGGCTTTCGTATCTGTGTGCCAAACCTAGAGATATTTAACTCAAATAGAACATTTAATTTCAGACTCTTGAAAAGCTTCAGAATGGCATGTTTGAGAGATAAAAGCACTTTAGTTAGCCTTGCCCCTCTCCAATTAAAAGAAAACACAATGTCTTAAATAAACCAAAATAACTATTTATTTGGGCTACTGGGGAAGCATTACGAAATATGCTGAGATACACAAGTATATGAGTTTCTAGGGCCCCTATTTAATTCCCATATTATGTGTTCTGATATACTGCTATCGGATTGGACGCAATAGACAAAAAAAGGAAGCAACAGGGTAGACTCACCTCATCAGGGCTACTGGAATTATGCATTTGCAACAGCGTTTTTCACATAAATATAGATTTGCTGCATTTGCCACATAATCCATACACTGCTGCATATTCTGCAGATTTCAACAACAACAAAAAAATGTGTTTCTAGCTCAAATGGTTCAAAAGTTACTAAAGGAGCATCCACACTTGTTGTCTTGCAGTCCAAGGCCTTTTGTAAAGCCTTTTGGTCACCTTTCTGTTGCCTATTGCTATATCTGGGTGTTAAACGGGTACACTAATGAGGTGCAACCAATGCCCAGGCAATGGTAACAAGTGTAACAAGCATTGGCATAGCCAATAGGTCTCGCCTTTGGGGCCTTATAAGTGTTTAGCCAGAGCTATTGACTTTGCCAATGTCTTCAAGCTGTGCTGTAGAGAAGTGTGGCTGCTGTGCAGCATGCTGAAAAGTTATAATAAAAAAGTGTCAGAAGCATTTTTGTTACTTTATATATGACCAATAAAGCATTATGTAAAACTGAACGACCATATTAAAAAGTATTTACAATAAAAAATTCTCAGTTTTCTTTTGTTCTTGCAATGCTGGCAACTTGTTTCTGCCTATTGCAATGGTTGTTTAAGCTTTTTTTTTGAGGGGGCATAAACAATCGGAGGGTGAAGGTTGGGAACTAGTACCGGTATTATAACACTAGCAGCAGCCAGACGCTAGGGGAGAATCAACAGATGCCAGATTCCGAGAGCGGGCTGAGGTGGTGCTGAGTGATGCTGAGGTGGTAGTGGTGGTGGTGGTGACTGTTGCGGAGATGATGCTGAGGTGATGCTGAATGATACTCAGGTCTTGCTGAGCGATGCTGCGGCGGCGCTGAGCGATGCTGCGGCGGCGCTGAGCGATGCTGCGGCGGCGCTGAGCGATGCTGCGGCGGCGCTGAGCGATGCTGCGGCGGCGCTGAGCGATGCTGCGGCGGCGCTGAGCGATGCTGCGGCGGCGCTGAGCGATGCTGTTGCGGCGCTGAGCGATGCTGTTGCGGCGCTGAGCGATGCTGTTGCGGCGCTGAGCGATGCTGTTGCGGCGCTGAGCGATGCTGTTGCGGCGCTGAGCGATGCTGTTGCGGCGCTGAGTGATGCTGTTGCGGCGCTGAGTGATGCTGTGGTTGTGCTGAGTGATGCTGTGGTTGCAATGATTGATGCTGTGGTTGCAATGATTGATGCTGTGGTTGCACTGATTGATGCTGTGATGGCGTTGAGTGATGCTGTGATGGCGTTGAGAGATGTTGTGTTGGTGCTGAGTGATGCTGTGCTGGCTCTGATTGATGCTGTGCTGGCTCTGATTGATGCTGTGCTGGCTCTGATTGATGCTGTGCTGGCTCTGATTGATGCTGTGCTGGCTCTGATTGATGCTGTGCTGGCTCTGATTGATGCTGTGCTGGCTCTGATTGATGCTGTGGTTGCGCTGAGTGATGCTGTGGTGATGCTGAGTGATGCTGTGGTGCTGCCGAGTGAGAGATAGAGTGAAGATATAATGCCCAATTAGAGAGGGTGGTGAGAGAGAAAGAGAGAGAAAGGGTGTACATAGAATAAAGAGTGGAGCGGGATAGAGAGAGAAAGAAGGGGAGAGAGAGTGAATGAAGGAGTTTGAAAGAGAAACAGATAAAGGGGTGAGAGAGAATGAAAGGCTAAAAAAGATAGAGAGGGGAGAGTTAATTAAGTAGAGAGAGAATTAGAGAGGGGAGAGAGAGAGAAGGAGAGAGACCATAAGAGTGGGGGGTGTGGAGTTTAAATAGAGTGAAGAAGTGACGCGGAAAAAGTAACCTTAAATATAGCTTTGCGCGAATAAATATTTAAAAAAAAAAAAAACAGAGTGAGACAAAAATACTGGTAATTAGGCTGTGACTCCCAATATAAAACAAATAGCGATATAAGGTGAAATCAACCCACCGAATCAATATTTCTAACTAGACAAAAAAAAGCTTGCATTTCATCGCTAATCGCTGTTGTTTTTCATGTGACTGTAGTCCAGGGCCGTCAGTTGGTAATGTGAGCTGCTGCTGCGATTGAAACATCAGAGTCCAGAGAGTTAATGAGCCATGACGAGGAAATGAGGAAGAGATAGGAAACCCAGATGGCAGCTGCGCGCGTGCACGCTATCGTGAACGCAAGCTGGTCGCCAGCCGAAAGCCAGTGGGTTTGCACTTCCAAAACCCGCTTACTAAAACTCTCGGCCAGACCAGCGCAAGCGCTGGTGCAGGCCGAGACCTAAAGCACAAGTTACTAACTTGTGTAATGATATATCTGTAAGAGACAGTAGTTAGTGACAGATTCCTTACCTTAGAATATCCCCAGGCGTCAGGCTGGATCCGGAATGTTTTTTGCGTAGCAGTACCCTTGCGCGTCGGTAGGCGGCGTCGTGCGGCTCCGCGTCCGTCGTCGGCGTCGTGATCGCCGGGATGACGTCGCGGGCAGCACTTAGGCGCCGCCCCTGCGCGCTGACGTCAGTTCTGTACACGACTTTCCGCGCCAGGAACGCAGAGCCATGCAAGAAGCTGACATAGGTGTCTGAAAAATACTAGGGCCCTGAAAGGGATGTCCTTAACCCTAGAAATCAGTTCGCAGAACGGGGAGGATGGGTGGGGCGGTAAGGAATCTGTCACTAACTACTGTCTCTTACAGATATATCGTTACACAAGTTAGTAACTTGTGCATCTGAAAGACACGTTAGTGACAGATTCCTTACCTTAGAATAGATACCCCAGCAATACCAACCCCGGTGGTGGGTCTGCGAACAAAGATCAGACAAGGAAGTCCTGGAGGACAGAACGGCCAAAGAAGCCGTCCCTCCGGACCTGACTGTCAAGGCAGTAATGCTTTGTAAACGTGTGCAGCGAGGCCCACGTAGCTGTCTGACAAATAACGGGCAGCGGAACACTGCGGCCCAAGGCCGTGGTAGCAGCCGTTGCCCTGGTGGAATGGGCACGCAGCCCAACAGGAGGCTCCTTCTTAGCCAAAGAATAGCAGGTCTTGATGCACAAGGTAACCCAGCGGGAGATGGTTCGCTTGTGCACCGCCCGACCTTTTTGGCGCCCACGTAGCCAACAAAGAGCTGGTCATCCACCCGGAAGTGTTTTGTGCGGTCGATATAGAAGGAGAGCGCACGTTTTGGGTCCAGACGGTGGAGCCTCTCTTCCTCTCTGGAAGGATGCGGAGGCGGAAAGAAGGTAGGCAAAGTGATGGTCTGCCCAATGTGAAAGGCAGTAACCACCTTTGGCAAGAAGGACGGACGCGTCCGAAGAACAACCTTGTCTGGATGAACAGACAGAAAGGGAGGTTTGCAAGATAAAGCCTGGAGCTCACTCACCCGCCGAGCGGAGGTGATGGCCACCAGAAAGGCTGTCTTTAGAGTCAGAAGACGAAGAGGACAGTTATGCAGAGGCTCAAAGGGAGCGCACATTAAAAGGTAAGAACCAAGTTCAAGTCCCACTGAGGCATCACAAATGGAACAGGAGGAAAGAGGTGTGTAATGCCTTTAAGAACCTGTTAACAACAGGGGACTTGAAAAGGGAGGGCTGATGAGGGAGCCTGAGGAAGGCCGAGATAGCACAGAGATAACCCTTGATGGTACCCAGGGCAGAACCCTGTTGGGCCAGAGAGAGAAGGAACAGAAGGACCTCAGAAAGAGGGGCAGAAAGGGGGTTCACAGCCTTTGCTGTGCACCATGCCACAAATTTGTTCCACCTGCAGGCGTATACCACCTTAGTGGAGGGACGCCTGGCTGCCAGAATCACATCACAAACTTCGGGAGGCAAGTCGAAAGGAATCAACTGCCGCCGCTCAATCTCCACGCAAGCAGGTGTAGACTGGACAGGTTCGGGTGGAGGACCGTCCCCTGCTGCTGCGACAGAAGATCCTCCCGAAGAGGCAGACGGATCGGGGATCTACGCTCATACTGAGTAGCTCGGGATACCAAACTCTTCGAGCCCAGTCCGGAGCCACAAGAATGACTTGGGCCCGGTCGTGCCGAATCTTCTTCAACACTCTGGGTAGAAGTGGTATAGGCGGAAAGGCGTACAATAGACCGCAACTCCACTCGTGACGAAAAGCGCCGCCGAGCGAGTGCCGCCTTGGAAATTCCAACGCGCAAAACTGATGACATTGCGCGTTCTCTTCGGTGGCGAATAGATCTAACCAAGGCTCTCCCCACTGTAGAAAGAGTCCTTGCGCCACTTCCGAGTGAAGACGCCATTCGTGATCCATCATGCACCTGCGGCTGAGTTCGTCCGCCCTGGCGTTCAGGGAACCTGCCAGGTGTTGAACCATCAGGAACATGCCCTGATGTTCCAGCCATGTCCAGAGGCGCAGAGCCTCCTGACAAAGGGTCCACGACCCCACCCCGCCCTGTTTGTTGCAGTACCACATGGCGGTGGTGTTGTCGGTGAACACCTGCACTACCGTCCCTTTGACAGAGGGAAGGAATGCCTTGAGTGCAAGCCGGATCGCCCGGAGCTCCAGAAGGTTGATATGGAGCCGGGACTCCGCCGGAGACCAGAGGCCCTCTGATCTCCGCCTCTCCCATGTGACCGCCCCATCCCAGAAGGGACGCGTCCGTCACAACTGTGTGCTCTGGCTGGGGAAGGGAGAGGGATCTGCCCATGACCCATTGCCGGTTCGAGAGCCACCACTGCAACTGTCTTGCAGTCCCCTCCGAGATCTGGACGTGATCGGACAGGTTGCCCTGGTGCTGCGCCCACTGGAACTTCAGGTCCCACTGCAGAGCCCGCATATGCCATCTGGCATGATTGACCAGCAGGATGCAGGAGGCCATGAGGCCCAGCAGCCTCAGGGTCATCCGTACCGAAACCCAGGATAAAGGCTGAAAGATCGGAATCATAGCCTGAATATCCCGGACTCGCCGTTCGGGAGGATAGGCCCGAAACTGCGTCATGTCCAGAACTGCTCCAATGAAAAGGAGCTGTGGAGAAGGAATCAGATGCGACTTTGGCACATTGATGGAGAACCCCAGCGAGTGCAGGAGTTCGGCCGTAGTCTGGAGGTGGGAGACGACTGCCTGGGACGAGCCCGCCTTCAGCAGCCAGTCGTCGAGGTAGGGGAAGACTGAAACCCCTGCCCGGCGCAGATGAGCTGCGACCACCGCCATCACTTTCGTGAACACCCGAGGGGCACTGGTAAGGCCAAAGGGGAGCACGGTGAACTGAAAATGCTCGAGGCCTACCGTGAACCGAAGGTAACGCCGGTGGGCCGGCAGGACGGGGATGTGGAAATAGGCGTCCTGCAAGTCCAACGCTACCAACCAGTCTCCGGGGTCGAGGGCAGTCAAGACCTGAGCTAGGGTGAGCATCTTGAACTTCTCCTTCCGGAGGAAGCGATTGACGTTCCGGAGGTCCAAGATAGGACGCATGTCCTCCTTGTCCTTTTTGGGCACCAGAAAGTAGTGGGAGTAGCAACCACGCCCTACTTCTGGGGTCGGAACATGCTCGATGGCCCTCTTGGCCAAGAGGGCCGTGACTTCCTTCTGTAGAAGCACCAAGTGATCCCCTGACATGCGGTGGAATTGAGGTGGCATGGCTGGGGGGTGGTCTCGAAGGGAGGGAGTAGCCCCTTCGGACAATGTCCAAGACCCACCTGTCCGAGGTGATGGGACGCCAGTGGTGAAGGTGATGGCGGACCCTGCCCTCGACTGGCGTACTGTGCACCTGAAAGGAGGGACTAGGGAGGGCTTGGAGGCCGCGGACGGGTTGGAGGTGGTGGCCTGACCCGCACGCTGGTTGCCCGAACCGCCACGGCGGTATCCACGTCCTCGGCCACGCGAAGGAGCTTGCTGCGCGGGCCGTTGGCCGGGCTGTGGACGTGACTGGGCGCCCTTTCCGTGGCCACGAAAGGGGCGAAAAGCAGACGTGAGCGGAGGGCGCACAACAGCAAGGCCCAGGGACTTAGCACTAGCCCGTGAGTCCTTGAAACGCTCCAGCGCATGGTCTGCCTTCGAACCAAAAAGACCGACTCCATCAAAGGGCATGTCCATGAGTGTATTTTGGACATCCCCTGAAAAACCAGTGGTTCTCAGCCAGGCGTGGCGACGCAGCGCCACCGTCGTTGCAAGCGATCTGCCCAGCGAGTCGGCGGTATCAAGGCCACAGCGGATGGTATATTTAGCCGCATCACGCCCTTCCGCAATGGCGCGGGTAAGCAGTGTCTGGACCTCCTCAGAACACTGCGGCAAAACAGTCGCCACCGAATCCCACAGGGAGTGGGTGTATCGGCCCAAGAGGCAAGCGGTATTAACAGACCGCAAGCCAGCACTGGAGGAAGAGAAAGCCTTCTTCCCAAAGTGATCCAGGTGCTTGGATTCCCTATCCGGAGGGGCGGTAGGGAAGGCGGTTTGGGAGGCAGAGGCTTGGACAACCAAGCTCTCAGGGGTGGGGTGTTGGGAGAAAAACAGGGGGTCGCCCGGAGCAGGGCGATGGCGTCGGGCCACGTTCCTATCCACAGGAGCCCCTGTGGTGGGTTTGGACCAGGCACCCAAAAGAACGTCAGTCAGTGCATCGTTGAACGGCAGCACAGTCTCCGAAGAGGAGGCCGCCGGCTGAAGCACTTCAGTCAGGATGTTAGACCTGACGACCACTGTAGGCAACTGGAGATTCAAGGCTCCAGCAGCTCTACGCAACACCGTTGCAAAATTAGCTCCCTCCTCCGTTGCCACGGGAGGAGACAGCATGCCAGAGTCAGGGGAGGTATCCAGACCACTGGCATCCCCAAGTTCCTCAACCCAGTCCGGGTCAAACTCGCACTGTTGTGTGAGAGGGTCCTCAGACCCCTCCCAGCTCTCCTGGTCCTCCTCAGGTTGAAAATATGGAGGAGGAGGGACATCAGGGACCCAAGGTCTCATCGGCGCCGGAAACGGCGCCGGGCGACGCCGGTCCGGCTCCATGTCCGGACCCGGAGAGAACCGGGAACGACGCCGCCCGGAGCCCCGGACGGCGTCGGAAACGGCACCGGGGACATCGGCGCCGGCGGAGGCGTGGTTAGGTCAACCGGCGCCGATGGGGGTTGCGGCACCACCGGAGCCGGGGTCGAGGCCGGGGCCGGAGCCGAGGCCGGGACGAAGGCTGGTGGGACAGGCGACGCCGGGACCGGAGTCGACGGCGACGCCGGAGCAACCCCATCAGGGCCCGCGGGGCCCGAAGGCGCACCGGAGGGACCTTGAGGCCCGAAGAGGCGGGCCATGGCCGACAGGAATTCCTGTATATCGGCCGGAGTCGCCCCCGAGCCCGGGTAGGGCGGGTACTGCGGGGGTAACTCGACAGGCACGTCCGGGGCCGCGGGGGCGGGGACGGTGCCGACAGGGACCTCAGCCGAGTCGCGAGACCGGCGAGGCGAAGTCTTAGAGCGATGACGCCCTCTTGTGCTTCGACTTAGCGGAGGAGCGCGAAGACTTTGATTCCGACGAACGGCGGGGACTCCGCGTCCGGCCCCTCGACCTCTCCCGGGACCGGGGCTTGGTGCGGCGCGGAGCCGAATGCCGGACTTCGAGGAGCTTTCGAGACCGCTCTCGCAAAGCCTTAGGATGAAGTTTCCGGCAGTCAGGACACGACTTCGTGTCGTGGTCTCGGCCGAGACAAAAGAGACACTCGAGGTGCGGGTCCGTGATCGACATCATGCGACCACATTCCTCGCAGGGCTTAAAGCCAGGCATCCCTACGACACCTTAGGAGTCGTGAAGACTCGTTGAAGAAACAGTGAAAAAATTCACCAAAAAAGATAGTCAAAAAGTGACTAGGGCACTGCTCTTCCCGGATCTGCGCTTACTGGCGCGGAAAAAGAAGAACTGACATCAGCGCGCAGGGGCGGCGCCTGAGTACTGCCCGCGACGTCATCCCGGCGATCACGACGCCGACGACGGACGCGGAGCCGCACGACGCCGCCTACCGACGCGCAAGGGTACTGCTACGCAAAAAACTTTCCGGATCCAGCCTGACGCCTGGGGATATTCTAAGGTAAGGAATCTGTCACTAACGTGTCTCTTTCAGATAATGACAATACAATGAAGTATTACAACCATAGAATGTGCCGCATTACGCCGCATACTGGTCTTTTCTTGCAGCAAAATTTACTCAACCCTTGCCGCATAATTTACCCATTCCCAGGCGCATAATTCCAGTGGCCTGGATATATGTTATATTGGAAAGTATGCATTTATGGAGACGTATTGTGAAGGATACTCTGTTTTCTTTACAAATTTTCTTTTTATTAATTGAGGTCAAAAGGATCATGATAAAAAATAAACACTTAATGCAATCACATCTGCTTGTAATTTTGCAACTTCTAATGCTCCTAAAATGTTCCCAATGACAAAGAGGGCATATTATTGTATCTCATCTTTAAGAATGCACTGTTCAGATAAGTCACTTCATTAATTCACTATTTTAAAGAACGCGGTGGCCCAATCACCACAACCACCACCAGTTCTCAATATTGGTGAAACCCACCATCAGCAATTCCCAGAGGAATAATTTAAAGCAAAAAAACCTTATTGGACACTTAATAATCTGATTTATTTATTCACGGATGACAGATTAGAATTGTGTGATAGTGGAATTTAAAGCAAACCTGTATATCTCCTGACGCACATGGGTTTAGAGTGCGGGAATTTTGCAACACTCCTGCAGAGGCATGAAAACAGGCCCTCGGGCGTGTATTATAGTTAAGGTTCCCAGTTTTCCGTTTTTACTGATTTTTACAGATAAATACAGACAAACAACAATGTGTTTCCTGTCTGTATTTATTTTTAAAGTTGGAAAAATACTGAAAAATGTGGTTCTTGTGAGAGAATCTCCATGCTGTCTTACATGAAATCCAGGCAAAAGCTGAGCAGATAGACAGCATGGGGAGTTAAAAAACAGGATGAGATTTCCTTAAATACAGGCATATTTTAACATAAATTTGTAGTATAACGCTAATATGCATCTCTGGGTGTAGTGTTATGTTATATGGGGCTGCTTAATTTGCTAAAACGCGACAGGCATCCACATATGAGTGCACGTCTAAGAGTTAAATAAATACGGAAATATACCATTTTACAACTCCATTTATTCTCAAAACACTAAATAAATATGGATAAATACCAATAAGATAGCCAAAAAATAAATATGGATAAATACTGACCGAAATGTTAAAAAAAAAAAAAATACCATAAAACCGGGAGACCTAATTATAGTTGACTTACTGAGTAGTAATACTGCAATTTATACCGAGCCGTTATTAATATGAAGTGCACTGTCGCACTGAATTCCGAGACTCAGTCAATAATGAAATCAACCAGTCTCTATCCACATTCAAATTGTATGCACAACTGACCATCATTCTCTGATATACCCTAAACAACTGGTTTACACTCAACAGATCGCACTGAAAAAGGAAAATATAAAGTAAACTCTTGCCCCCATGTTTTTAAATTTTCAAGTCTTTAAATGATATACACTTCAGGTGTAAATAGCTGTTACCCCAAAGTTAGCACAGAGCTTTTCCAATCTTTACATCCATCATCATGATATCACAGAGGAGTGTATACCTTGATCCTGGGAATAGGATTTGAAAACATTGGCATCATGACCCTTTCAGTTTTAAGCATAAACTGAGTGATTAGCCTTATTACTTTGTGCAATTCGAGAGAAACCTCTGCCTCCAACTCCTGGGGCTCTGGAGAAAGCAAATCTGAATTCACTCTCCACGGTTCAGTTGAGCCTCATAATGCATTTCAAAACTGGAAAGCACCCAGTCCCAACTATGAGTCACAGAAAAAGGATCTATGTTGTTTCTTACACCACCAAATAAAGTTTCTTTCAGTACATTGAAACTTTGGGAAAATTCTAGGGCAAATACAGTGGAATGGATTTAAAAACGATACTAGGAAATAAAATCATCTAAATCCTATATCAAACTATCAGGTTGCCTGTCAAATGACTACATCAAAGTGAGACAGTGCCATAGGTCACACGGACAAACTCTTCAACTTCACTTTCTAAATATTCTTCATAGCCCGCCCTTTCTGTGAGGTCAGCCACGAAAGAGCACCACACTCAACAGCGATCAACTGTATGCCTGGGAGAACTACACAATTATATGCAGGATTTTTTACAATAGTGTGCACATAAGCCAAGATTATGATAGATCTTGTATAACATGTCATAGCTGAGATGCCCATATTCCAAAACACTGATAATGAATCCTGTAAAATAATCTGCATAGGGACAGGGTGCATCCTTGCTGCATGCCAAAAATATTTTCATTGTTTTATTTTGTTGACCCAGCAGGAATTCTTGCTAAAGGGGTCCTATAACTGGCCTGAATCCAACTTAAAAGAATCATTCCCCATGTTAACCAGATTTAAGGGAGTCTATAGGAATAACATGTTGAACGCTTTTTCTGCATCCCACAATAAGGTATAAACAATCTTTAAATCTACTTCTGCAACATTAAACACTGCAGTAGTCAAATCAAAGTCATGCTGCCACAATGAGACCTTGGTCTCAGTAAAGACAGCCAATCTCTTAGGAATTACCTTGAAATAAATTGGCATCTGAATTGATTTGTGGAATAGCATATCTAGCATATATGCATGGGAACGCCTATAAGGGCCCATGAAGAGACAGTGGTGTTCTCGAGAAATAACTCAAAGTTTCAGTGACAGAGGTGTTCATGGAAAGTTTAAAATCTAGATTGTTGTTTATTCTTCATCTAGACTGCTACAGCTGCTAAATGGGAGACCGAGAGCATATGCGAGGCTTGATTTCTTCACATGAAGTAAATAACAAATAATGTCTTGTACAGCGCACTGAAGCTGTTTGCGCAGTCTGCGAGACTCCAGAATGAACAAACATTCTCCAAGAAGGGGGGGCGTGGCCAGCAACATGGCCGGGTAGCTGCGTTTTCCACGAGCTCCACCGGCCCCGATTTCATCCTGCTTTAAATCCTGACCCTCAACGCCTTAAAACACCATCAGTGGGGATCGGAAGGTGTGCTGCGGCGGACGTGAGCAACAACACGGACGAGCGGACGATATAAGGCGTCTTTAGAGCCTTTTATGCAGCACCGTTGATACGACGCGCACCAAGATGGCGCCTTGCCGGAGCAGCCCGCGGCGATACTGTGGGTCCGCGACACTCTCAAGCTGAGAGATAGACGCGGGTTGAGCCGTAGGAGCACTTGGACACTTTCTCTGGGGTCAGAGACCAGTGGTGCCCTTCCAGACCGCTAACACCGCGACGAGGAGCAGTGCACACACGCTCGGTGTGGGCGGAGAACTTCAGAACCGGAGGCGAACCGAGCGTTGAAACCGTACATCGCGGATGGTGGAGGGGTTCTCTGCCTTCGTGCAAATCACCAGAGTGTGGAGCAGCCTTGACGCTGGAGCCGGGTGAGATGCCCTGAGACCGGGAGTGGGCCCCCCCGTATTTCCTTTTTTGCGGCGGGTGGCGGTGGCTCCTGCAGTGATCACGCGGGCCGACCCGTCTGCATCTGAGCAGACCTGGGGATTCCTCTTGCACCCACACCGAAGGCACCGAGAAACTGGGCTGAAAACACTGCAGCATCGATACGGGAGGTCCGGTGGGACTGTCGACGGACTCCCTCTCCTCCCCCCCCCCCGCTGATTCCAGCAAAGCGGGTGTGAACAATTGAGACACGTACGAAGGGGGATGATGAATCTGTAGGCCCCGGTACGTGCTGTGGGTCCTAGGCTTTATGGATGACGATACTTCAACACTGTGGCAGCGTGTTGTGAGCTTACCATTTCCTGGCTACACCGACTGGCAAATTTCAAAAGCATCCAACTCCAGGTTCCGGACATAGTCCTGAAGGGGCACTGGTGAGAGACAGAACGGTGCGAAGGGCACGATAATCCAACTTCCAGGAGTGGGGGATCCAAGAGGACGTATTACAAGTAGCCCAGTGGGCCTGGGCCTGCTCACTGCCTCCCCCCGCTTTTTCGTGGGTCCCTCCGTCCATCATCAGTACACCGAGACTAGCAGCGGGGAGGTGGATGGCAACGTGAGCCGTGGTGCCCTCCTTGGAACTCGCTCATGGCGGAAGGAACCCTGGGGCCCGTACACTAGCCTACACGACCTGCCTGACACCGTTTAAGCTGTCCTGGGAGCGCTGAGACATTCCAGGGGGTGAGTTTTCGAGAGATCACCAGTAGTGCGACAGAGGCCACGTCTGTGGGAAGGTGTGCTTAACCACAACCTAACGCCAGATTGCTCAAGATGGCGAGAGATAAGGAGCCCAAATCGTCGAGACAGGGGAAACTGGACCGATTTGCCAAAGTGCTCCCCGCGCCGGCGGGTGAAGAGGGAGGTCTTGCTCCCCTTCCAGATAATGCGGCCATACTACAAGCCATTCATGCATCCAGAGAAAGCTTGGAGGGGAAGATGGCGGAGATACGTTCAGAGGTTACACTGCTACGCCATGATCTACGCAAAGACTCCGAACGAGTTACTGAGGCGGAACACCGCATCTCGGACCTCGAGGATACCTCTAACTCCACACGGAAAGATGTGACGGAACTCTTAGCCTCCATGAAGGAGGTGGTCTGGAGGGTCGATGATGCCGAAAACAGGGCCCGCAGAAATAACCTCAGATTTATCGGTTTTCCGGAAAATGCGGAACGAACAGACCCGGGCCAGTTTCTCCTGACATTTTTAAAAGAAATCCTGCCAGATACACACTTCTCGACCTGTTTTGTCATGTAACGGGCCCACAGGGTGCCTAATGTCCGCCCGCCACCGGGGGCCCCCCCTCGATCCTTGATAGCCCGTTTTTTGAACTTTCAAGATAGAGATCTAATATTGCGCGAGCTGAGGAAGTAGGGGGAAGTTAAATACGAAAATACTCGAGTGATGGTATTCCCGGACTATTCACGAGATGTGCAGAAGCAGACACGCACTTTTGACCCGGTCAAGGCGAAACTTCGAGCGCTTGAAATTCAATACATGTTACTGTTCCCAGCTAAGCTTAAAGTTATCTTTTAAGGCTCCACGTTGTTTTTTCAGACCCCAGACGAGGCATGGTCATGGATCGAGGAACGGCCCCAGTTAAGGCGTAGAACACCCCAAGCTTCAGACCAGTTCACAGAAAAGCGGATGGGTTCAAGCCAGGAAAGACCCCAAGGAAAAACGTCGGAGGCGAGTGCTGAAAGTCCGAAACACAGCCGGGGGAACACCGGGGAGGTCTCTGAGGCCTAGAGAAAACAAGTCACAACTATCGGACTCGGATGAGGATGCCGTGCAGGAACGCGCGGCACGAACCCTGCTGAGATCGAGCGACAACGTCCACACTGAACTGTCAGAGAGAGAAGACTCCGCAGATGCAGATAGTGAACACCCATTACTTGAGAGCATTCAACGGCTGGAAGCTCCGGATCCGATCCTGCTCGACACAGGTGCGCAACAGCTCCATCCGCCCAGCAATGGCGAAGAGGACTGAGATGAGGGGCCGGATGGCCGCCAAAAGACAGTAAGACAGCTTTAGGGCCTAGCAGACATTGCAGGGCTTAGGCTTGAGAAAGGGAAGTATATTGTGTGTTGCTACAATATTATTGTGTAGTTAATTGAACGGGGGGGGCTACAGACCTCTTAGTGGACTACCCGTGTCTGAGTTGTCATGTTGACGAATTGGGGGGTGGTGTGGGTACCTGAAGAGTGTGGGGTGGGGGAAAGTTAGACATTGTCACAAGTTGTGAGTTGCGATCATCGCAAGGGAGGGGGGGACTGTTTCATTCAATTTGTTCAAATGAATACTGGGGTTGAGATGGGTATTGGGGAAGCTGCTAATCCTCTGGGAGAGGGCTGGGCAGGTGATGAATCAAACGCTGCATTGCAAAGGCTGAGGATAGGTTCACGGTATTGACATGGAATGTCAACGGGTTAGGAAACAAAATCAAACGGGGTCTTGTATCACACTATCTCAAAAGACTTAAACCCGACATAATATTTTTACAGGAGACATACCTGATGGGTTCGAGGTGTTCCTTCCGGGGAAGAGGCTATTACACCACCCTGGCACACGCGGGTTTTACTAAGGGTTCGAGAGGAGTGGCAATTCTTATTAAAAAGTCGCCTCCCTTCCGTGTCACTCAACAGTGGGTGGACTCAGATGGGACATATGTTGCAGTGCAGGGAATTTGGAATCGTAAGATGTTTTTGCTTATTAGTGCCTATGCGCCCCCGCGACTGCAACAAAGTACACTAGATAGACTAACGGAGCTCCTATTACACTCCGGACCTGCCATACATATTATAGGAGGGGACTTCAACGATGTGGTCGAACCCTCCCTCGATCGAACTCAACTCAGACCTGGGTCCCATGGACCCACAATGTTGGCAAAATTCCAAGACGCTCTTGGACTGACTGACTTGTGGCGAAGGCATCACCCAAACGTACGTGCCTATTCCTATTTCTCGGGGGCTCACAGGGGGTTCTCGAGACTGGACTATCTCTTCCCTCCGGCGGGAGAGGTCAGACAGGTGGAAAAGATAGAATACTTAGCTAGGGGCATCTCAGATCATTCACCGCTCCTACTAACGGTGGGTGGAAGGGGTGACCACCAAGTAGCAAACTGGAGACTGAGCTCATGGGCCTTGAAAGATGAGAGTTGCTAAAGAGCTTAGGGTGGACTCCGAACTTTACTTTAAGGAAAATACAGGTTCAGTACAGTCGGCAGTCACCTTATGGGAGGCATTTAAGACGGTGCTTAGGGATAGAGCACAAAATATAATTGCCCATAAACAGAGACAAGAAACCCAAGAGATGGAGGCGCTAGAACGCAAACTGTTATGTTTAGAGGGAAGTGGCACCTCCGCACTGACTGGCCGTACCCTTCGCCAAATTGAAATAACCAAAAGGGAATACCAGGCGCTGGCGACTAAAGAGGTGAGGGCTCAACAATTGGCAGTCCAGCATCGGCTCTATGAGACAGGTGATAGGGCGTGGAAACTGCTTGCATGGCTGGGTAGGAAAGAAATGGAGTTGAGATGGATAATGTCCATTAAAGACCAAAACACTATACACACCACACCCACAGCTATTGCAGGGGCCTTTGCACGATATTACACTGAATTATATGCAGCTAAACCACAGACAGATGTGGCGCAAATAATCCAATACTTCGATGCAATTGAGCTACCCTCACTTTCCCAGGAGGAAAGGGACGGATTAGAGGAGGACTTCACTCTGGAAGAAGTGACCGAGGCCATCGGCCGCCAAAAGTCAGGGAAAACCCCGGGCCCCAATGGACTCCCGGGAGAATTTTTTTAATTAAATAGTAGTCTGTTGGCACCACACTTGCTAAATCTGTTCAGGACGTCAAAAGAACAAGGGATTCTCCCAAAAGATCTCCGAATGGCTACTGTGGTGGTAATTCACAAGACAGGGAAGCCTCCGGAAGACTGTGGGTCCTACCGACCCATATCTCTGCTTAATATTGAGACAAAGATTCTGGCCACGGTTCTTGCGATGCGTCTTTTGACAGTTATTACTCCCCTGATACATAAGAGACCAGTCCGGTTTTATGCCAAAGCGTGCCACACGTTTTAACTTACGAAGACTAGCTAATTGGATGGCCACGGTTTAGAAACGAGATAGCCCCCATCTGCTCCTTTCGCGCGACGCCGAGAAGGCGTTTGATACTATTCATTGGCCCTTCATGAGATGCACCTTGGAAAAGTTAGGATTCGGTCCAGTATTCAGGGACTGGTTGGCACTTCTATACAATGCTCCGGAGGCTAAAGTCCGGGTCAACGGGGTCGTCTCTACGAGATGGCCGATTCAACGAGGCACTAGGCAGGGTTGTCCCCTGTCTCCCTTACTGTTTGCCCTCATGTTGGAACCTTTGGCCTGTGTGGTTAGAACCCGCCAAGGACTGGTGGGTTTCATTGACTAGTCCCGATTTTTACAGGAAGAACGCATATCGTTATATGCAGATGACATTTTGTTGTATGTCACAAACCCAGTTGAGACACTCCCCCAAATGCTACAAATCTTTGAGGAATATGGCTGTCACGCTGGATATAAGATTAATTGAAGTAAATCCACCTTATACCCGCTGAGCGGGGTGGTGGAGCCCCAGACCTACCCGAGCTGCTTATGATTGTCCACAGAGGGGTTCACCTACCTGGGACTCTATATTACCACTGAGGTAGCAACTAGCTTAGAACACAATATCAGACGTGTTCTTTTGAACTTTCAGGAGGACGATCATGGGGAGGGCCGCTATGTATAAGATGATCACGCTCCCTCAGCTGCTATATATTTTACAGAATACCTATTGCAAAATACCGGAGACCGTGTTCACCACTATTAACAGCGAGCTACGCTTGCTTTTGTGGATGGGGCCCATCCACGAATAGCGCTGCAAACGCTGCAGTGAAACCTGTACAATGGGGGTTTGGCCCTATCGGATATTAGAGCCTACTACAGAGCGGCCCATCTCATTGTAATCCATGAATGGAACCACGCTCCGAGAGACCACCCCAGGTTGGAAAGGTTACAATTCTGAGACCGCACACAATTACACTATATATACGGAGGTAAAGGCTGTACACGGCTCCTACCTGCTTCCCAACGAGTGCTGGAGGCCTGGAAAGTGCAGAGAAGCAATTGAAATGGGACATGAAGCCTACAAGGGAAACCCCTTTATGGGAGGCTACTCGACTGACCGAGATCAGAAAATTGAGAGGCTTTAAGCAGTGGGATCTAATAGGGATCTCCAAAGTAGGGGATGTACTGGAGGCAGGTTCATTGGCTCCGTTCGCCTCGCTTCAAGCCACATATCAGCTTCGCGACACTCAAGCCTATGCTTATCTCAGACTGAAACACGCATGGCAAGCGGAGGGACTAGACACAGACACTGCTGGAGTATGCCCCGTTAGAAGGCAGACTTTTGCAGGAGGAGATTCTGACTCAAGCCATCTCATTGACATATAAAACACTAATTAACAACATGCCTGACAAACTCGGCCCACTTCGAGCCAAATGGGAACTTACCACCGGCCCATTGGAAGACAGTGACTGGGAGGCCGCCCTTATGCACCCGCGCGAAGTAGCGATTAAACTGAGATTACGGCTCATACAGTATAAAATCCTACACAGAACCTATTTTGATAGAGCACGACTACACTCTATGGGGAGAGCAGATAACCCGGATTGCCTCAGATGCCACACAGAGCACAGTACATATATACACACCCTCTGGGACTGCAGTAGGGTTCAAATATACTGGGGTAAGATAGAGCAGGAACTAAACAGTGTACTGGAAGCCCAACTAGAGTTGGACGCAAAATTCCTCATATTGGGCATCCCTACGGATGTAGACCTGCCGCGTCATAAACTCCTGTTGGCCAACTTAGGGCTGGTGGTAGCTAAGAGAGACATAGCTAGGTACTGGGGTACCCACCGACTCCCTACACTCAAGGAATGAAGATAATGTATGGATCTCTACATGGTCGCAGAGAAAGTGACCTACAAGGCGAGGGGTTGTCCCCGGATATTCCGAAAGATATGAGCGCCGTGGATAAAATATTATGGCTTAGAACTGGGGGAGGAGGAGGGAGTGGATTTACCCCTGGGAAGATCGGAGACGGGGCCTTGAAAATCGTGGTGCCTGACCCATTGTTGATGGGTGTGGATATGTTAGATGTGAACCTTCATACATGCATGTATATAACACTGGACTCCAACCTCATGCTCTCTTTCAGAGGAACTGTCGCTATATTTTTTGCCTTACACCAAATGCTATTGCCCAGTAATCAACCTGTATCGTGTATTCATGATTTCTTTGATTGTAAGTTTAAATTGCCAAAAATCAATAAAAACTTTTTTATTTTTTTAATTTAAAAAACATTCTCCAAGAAGTTGAAAATAGCCAAATTCTAAAACTTCAGACACTGAATACAAAAAGAAACAGTGCCTTGATATTTAGGTGTTGTAGCTGAATCTTATGCTATGTTGGAAGGTTTACAAGCAGGTGGGAGTGATTAGAATGAGCCTTATTGCTGCTTGTCTCATTTTCCTTACTGCATAAGGATGTGTAGCAGAGGAAAAGTGTAGGCAAAGATCCCTGACAAATTCATCTGTAGAGCTTTGTACATGACTGTGAATGTGGGTACAAGGGTTTGTGGATGGGGGCGGAATTTGGGCATTTTGTGTTTTATGCGGTGGTGAACAAATCGACTGTGGGTGTTCCTCAGCTCTGAAAGTACTGATGAAGTACTTGAGGATTCATCTCCCTTTCATGCTTTTGTTGATGCATCCTGTTCGGCAGGTCTGCAAAGTCACTGTCCACTACCAGATGTTCCATTAGAAGGAGGACTGGATGACAAATGACCTAATGCCATATAACTGTGCCAAGGCTAACAGCTGGAGGGAGCGCATGCCCCCGTTCCTTGATGTGGTACACTGTTGTCTTGTTGTCTGTCCAGATGAGCACAGTCTTGTTGCTTATTACTGCGCAATATGCTCTCAATGTCAGTTACACTGCCATCAGGTCCAAAAGACTGATATACAGTACTGCTGTTGCTGAGTCTAGATGCATTGAAAGGTCAAGTTGTCTAAATGTGACCACCACGCCATAAAGGAAACATCCGTGGTAATGGTCAGTTGTGGCTGAGGGTGGATAAATGACCTGTCTGGTAACAAATTGCTGTTCCACCATTTTAGTTTGTGCTGAACTATGAGCGCTACAAACACTAGATGCTCCCACCAGCCATCTGACCACTGCCTTGCCAGACACTCTAGTACTGGGTGCATATGAAGGACAGCACTTGGAACTACTGCAATGTAAGATACCATCATGCCCAGCAACTTCATGGCCATTCTCACTGTCAGGTTATGCAACATCTGATAAAGGGGAAGCAGCCTTTGCAATGCCATCACTTATGTTGTTGGTGTGGCCTTTACCAGTCACTGTTCAGTACGACTCCCAAAAAAGGTTTAATTTGTTGGGTACAGCAATACAATTTCTTGTCATTTACTGTGAATCCCAATTTTTTTGAAGCAACACTACTTGTTGATTCAGTGCTAGGCACTGCTGTTGGCCACAGGTCTTAATCAGACAGTCGTCCAGATATAGACAGATAAAAATTGGTCCTGCAACAGAGATGCATTGCACCAATGATAGACATTTGGGAATTATCTACAGAGCTGATGTGATCCCAAATGGTAGTACTCTAAACGGGTAATGTTGACTTGCCACAATCCTGAGGTGGCGACGGTACACTGTGTGGATGGGGATATGGAAGTAGGTGTCTTTAAGAAAAGGGTTGTCGTGTGATCTCCAGTGCAGAGCAGCGGAAATGCATCTTGCAGAGTTGTCATCATGAAGTACTTTCACACTATGTAATGGTTGAGTGGCCTGAGGTCTAGCACTGGCCTTTTTGTTCTGTCCTGTTTTGGGAATATAGAGCAATATATATATAGTAGTAGAGATAATAAACTCCTTGTCATCCGATTCACTATAATCAGTTCTATTGCCCTTTTCTGGAGCAATGTTTTCACTTGATCCTGCAGCAGCCTTTGATGTTCCTGGCTGATGGTATGAAGGCAAGGTAGTATGTTTGATGGTGTGAAATTCCAAGCAGTATCCATGAGTGACTATGGATAAGGTCCACTTGTCTGAGGTTATATCTTCACCAATGGTGAAGAAAGAAGCACATTCTTCCCAAGGCAGGTGTTGTGTGAACGGGGAATGGAGGTCATTGCTTTGTAGCCGAGGACCACTTGGCATGGGCTTCTCTGCTTTTCTGCAACTGTTGCCCCAAAATCCTCTTATTTGATAATGCTTGGAAGTCTGTCCCTCCTGAAAGGACTGCTGATGCCTGAAGGCAAAGAAAAGTATACAAAAAGTGATGGATGCAATGCTTGAATTAATTTCAACCACTGTTAATTACTCAGGGACGCATCCCAGTCCATCATAATTTTCCACACTATGCCACCTCAGTTTGGACCCAGCTATATGCAAAACAGTTTTGACTCTGCTCCAATGAGAACAGTCCAGCCCGAACTGCCAAGCCAGGCCCTCCCTAAACCGGAATACAAGCAACCCAGGACATCTTTTGCCCTTATTATGGGCTCATCAGCCAAGTATAGCGCAGTGCCGGTGACACAGTGTACATGGGATCCATGTATGAGCATAACCGTCCCACTTAGGGTGACATACTAAAGTATACAAAAAGTGATAGATACAATGCCTGAATTAATCTCCGCCACTGATAATCACTCGGGCCTGGTGGTGAAGGAAAAGCACCTCAATAGGACCCCCGGGCAGAGTTGTTCTTATTAAAATTACATCTTTATTTAAGGAAATCAAATGTTTATAGTACCATGGTGTCTGAAGAAAATCTGTTTCCTGAAAACAAGGATACTGAGCATAATTTCTGAGACTGGGAGAGATGCATTGTTCCTTTGCTGTTTGTGACAGAGGTACTCACATGCTAAGCATCATCAAGCACCTGCTCTTGTCAGGGTTACAGCGGATTATCCAGTTTTCCTTTCAGTGTTACTACCAGTCTAAGCGCCGTGCTTCATCTCAATGAATTAATAACCAGCAGTTTTATCATAACCCTACGTAACCAGCACCTCGAATCCCAAACCATAGGACCCAGTTCGGTAGTGGCCTGTGTGAATATAAAAGGGGTGATAATTAGCACTTCAGAAAGCTCCACCATATTAAATTGTCCTCCAACAGTGAATGTGCTACACACTATATGAAAGGAGCAAGTTTCACCAACTGGATGAGACCACCGGAATCCCCAGTATGAATGGATTTCTCCAACTACCTGTTAGTACCTAACTTCACTAGGCTTTAGCAGTATTGCAGGTCTGCTATACACATGCACATTTAAATGAGGTGTGTAAATGCAATGCATTTGTTATTTAGTTATTTCTTCAGGTTTTTCCCCTTTTTTTCCCAAAGAAGAGCAAAGAGCATTAAATTAAAAAGTACATACTATGATGAAGTGGAAGCAATACAGCAGTTCAGTGATTGGTCAGATGTTGCCGTCAAGGGATGTTGCAAAGCAAGGAGTTAGAGACCTGTGAAATCCTCTTATACTGATCCCTAAAGAGATCTGGAAAATTGTACATTTCCTAGCAGGGGCGTCAGACAGACTCACCTCCTTAACCAGTACTCACAGGTGTTTAGTACCAGGATGCTGGAGCATTTTTCAGTTTCAGGAAGCACATATTTTGTCAAACTGACCTCCTGTTCAGAAAAGCAAAGTGGAATTATGCTCTCACCACTCAAGTGACAGAATAGGCCTGGGGCAAACGTGTCCCGCTGGACATTGCCACAGCGGCAGAGCGGTCTCACCTCAGCACTGCTGCTCATTTTCAACCGTTGCATCTGAACGACAGCCACGGCGGGTTAGCCTGGGGCTCACAAGCGGTCTCACAATTCCAAGACAGGGATCGCTGCTGATGCCTTCTTTTGCATACCTATTACAATTTTTAAATTAGGGCAGGAGCCCTTCCGGCTGTTCAAGTGAACAGCGCTGAATGCAACCTTTTTTGCTATGCAGATACATAACTTTCCTAACCCGAAATAATGCTCGATAAAAATAAGACTCCAAATATTGATTTTAATTGGAATGAAGTGCTAGACAACATTATGCATAAAGCCTCGTCAAGCGGCAATTTACCTAAGGGGTTTTCTGACTGAAAAGCTCTCAAACCTGAAATCGCTAGAGAGATAGAAAAGGGAAGTATAAGAAAAATACCTTGAAACTAGCCTTTCTCTGAAAATCTAAAGCAGATGTTAGTGTGCAGGAAATCAATTCGTGGTGGTACAATCCGCTTCAGAAAAATTATTCTGTTAAGATTCCGGCTTTTGAAAGAGCTAAATGTTTTTTCTTCCCCAACCCTGTTTATCAGCTATAACAAGGAATCTTCAAGGAGACTGGAGTTGCAATTACAACTAATCCTCCCCAAAAAATTAACTGTGTTGAAGGCTTTGTAATTTCCCTAGGTACAATTTAGCTGTCACTTACTTTAAAATTTACTCAAACATGCGCTCCGAACAGCACTAACTTCACATGTCAAGTGCTTTCCAGCCAATTAAGTCTAAACTGGAAGTCGGTGTTAAACAACTGAATGATTAGACAAGATAGCTCATTTCCCTGCTCTTTTGTTCAGAATAAAATGCCACATTTACATTATCAGGCTCAACAGGATTTTCTGACAGAGGAAGAAAAAACCCCAGCCAACACTGTCCGTGCTCGGCACATGAAGCCTGTCATTTACCAATCATCCTTCAAAACGCAATGGCCATGAATGTAACTTAATTACGACCCAATGATCCTTGACGAAAAATCATCTTATCACTGTCCTCTTCCTCTAGGGCAAATGAGACACTTTTGTCCCTCAGCACCAGCTATGCTGAAATTTCTAATTGCAATAATGGAACAAAACCTCCTTAATTTCCTCACTGCACTTATGAGTTCTAAAACCACGAGGAAAGCTCAATGAACACGTGAAAGTGGTTTTTTTGTGTTTTTTTTAAAGAGACTCTTTAAATTAGAAACGTAGTTCACAATTATTATAAATTAAAATTCTTCCCAACAGTGGTTCACCATCATCCAAACACTTAAATCCCTGCCCAGATTGTTTCTCACAACAAATGTAATTAAATATGCATAATGTTTGCTTCATGATTTCTCATAACTGCGCTACGGTAATACTCTAAACAGCACCCAAGCTACCAGGAGTGACATTCAACCTACACTCAGGAATATAATAGTGTCCACCCTGCTACATGAGAATTATGCGCATACTTCACCAGGCACAATGGATTATCAGTTAGGCCTGCACTGGTCAATCACAGCCTACAATTAAGTAAGCAACGGCTCTAGGACCCCTAATACAAGCAAAGAGTCATTTTCTGTTCCGTAAGGCCTTGAAGACCTGGTTCTTTACCATCTCAAATCTGTAAGCCTTTTACTTATGGGCATCTCTGTATCCTGATCCCTTTCCTCAGCGCCTTGACGCCCCTGGGCTAAGTTCGCACTTTACAAAGCTTTTATTCATTCATTCATTCAAAGATAGTACCCCTTCCACGACAAACTGATAGTACAATACAGCCATAATAGAGGTGCAATGGACCCCTTACATCCGTGGGCACTGGTACGTCTGCACCTGCACCTCCCTGACCGTCAAAAGTCACCCGAGATTTAGGGTCAGATAAGAGAAAATCAGCCTAGAACCCGATATCACTACCAACTTTTTGCACTCACATGACCGATTCTTTTGAACAGCTCAAGTTACTACTACCAGAAAAATGTAGTACATGTGTATTGTCGGTGGCTAAAGTGTCTCCATTGAAAGAGGAGTGTCAAAGGAGAAAGACAGGAACAACTCTGCACTCATGCAGCAACACAAACGCCTTGGGAAATAAAGTATGACCAAGTTAAACCATACTGCTAAATATTTTTTAATTTATTACTGAAAATTTGAGACATCAGATGAGGTGAAGTGTGATCAACAGAAAACGCGCGAAGACCACTTTACTGTTTACTAACTAGTCTACTAAAGTATTTTGCTGTACAACTCTCAACAAAACAACCCCAAAACTCTGCATACCTGTAGTCCAAATAATTGCTAATCCACATTTCTAGGATGCAATAAGTTGTCAAGTAGAAGTACAAAGCTACATTTTTGTAGTGCGAAATGCAAGCCACTAAAACCAGAGGTCAATGTGCAGTGAACATTGTACCTTACTGAGGGCAATTAATGCTTTGTTATACTAGGACTAGCGCTATATGAAAACCACCACATACATACTGCACATACAGCATACAACAACATTAACCCAAGTTGCAATGTTCTGAGGCATGACAATATACCATCTTGTAGAGCTTCCAATTAATGGAGCCAGTGACTTTCCAAATGTTGGCAAGAGTGAGTATTAAGCATAGCACAGAGAACCCACGTCAAGCCCAGTTAAATCCGTACCCATCCCTACTATTACCTACTAGTAACTGTTCGAAGCGAAGTGCCTATTTTTTTCAGGCCTACATATGCCACCACTACGAACTACAGAAACACATGCAATTTACTCCAAGGAGAGAAGAAAGGCGGTGTGTTTGAGATAAATGTGCATAAGGAAACACAGGATATTAACAACAGGAAGTCAAAGCACCATTGGTGTTCCTTAAACAAACTTACTTTTCAAGGTGAACTGTTACCACAGGAGAACAGAGGTTAGCCACAGGTTTGGCCAAGCCCAGCGTCACGATGACCTCAAGGAGCCGGTTCACTGTCTCAACTTCACCTCTCATGGCAACACTGTTGAGAACATGAAAAAAGGACACCAGGGTGGCATCTTTGATGAGGACATCCTTCTCCTTCATCTCCTTCAGAATATTAATAGCGTCTACAATGAAACAAAACAAAAGGCCCTTAGATAATTTCATGTGGAGAAAACAAACGGTGATTAAAATAGCATTTCAAACCCAGCAGGAATGTAAATTCTGGCGTATAATGCTGTTTTCAAGCTAATTACTACTTGCAATTTTAAACGAGACTACAATTATAAATCCACAATAGCACGGTTTTATCATTTCGCTGCAACTGCGACTACAAATTATAGATAGGAAGTGTGTGCCCACTCTGCACCGCATAACCCTGCGCAGCCTGCCCTAAAGCTGTGAGAGCCAACTAAATGGATGCTTTTATCGTTCAATGCCAACATCTGCTAAATGGCGCCATTGTTTCTGAAGCAGATGGCTTGTCACAAGGCCAGATAATAAAGATGTGTTTACACTGTATATACAGCCACATTAATGGTCTGATACCGATAGGGCCTGTTTGCTGTGTCGATACTAATTAGCCCAGCAGAGCCAATGAAAGCTTTCCAACAGGCTGCACGTTAAAACATTAGGTTCATTAGACACATTAGAAAGGCAAAAATAAACATGTTGGTCTACAGAGCTATGAAAGCGGATTTCTGTTTTATTCAAATAATGTTGACAATGATTCCACAGGCAGAGCATTATGGGCATTTTACATTCTGAAATGCAGGTGGGGGAAGGCTGCTTCAGAGCGTGGGCAGAGCCTTACAGCACAGACAACCAGAGGCATGTGGGCAGGGCGGCAATACCACTGGATCTGACCCTTGGTAGCAGTAGTGGATTACTCCAGGAGCAAAACTACAGGGGACAAACCCAAGTCCACTCCGTGGAACAGCCATACCCTCATCTTAGGGGCCTGTGGCCAAATGTGGAGAAAAAAACAATCCATTTGAGGGTTGTGTATGGAGTCTAATGTAGCCAGCAAGTGGTCCATTGACAGAAAACGCAGAACTTTCAAGTTTCATTGGCTGTAGAGTGGGTACAAGATTTAGTGATGCTCTAAGTCAAGAGATGTTTTGCCATCCGTCTTTATTGGGTGTGGGGCCACATATTGGCTGTAGGGGAAATTAGTAACCACTGTGCCCCACTTGTAGTGCAGCACAATGCCGGTCAACTGTACTCTCCCCTCCACGATCCCAAATGTCACAAATGTATACATGGGTCAAGTGGTTTATAGGTCCTCAAGTAAAGCAGGGGGGGCGGGCTCCTACTGCTCATTATGGCACGGTCCAAGCATTCAACTTCTCAAATGCTCGGCGAATATATCTATGCTGGGGAATTGAGTTATGACGAATCAGTGGCTGTCCTACGGTTGAGGACGGGTCTGCAGCAGTGACCGTCATGAGCTGCCGTTTCTGCAACCACCCCACCCTTCAGGCGTTTTTTTCTGCATGGAGGTGTGGACTGCAGGAAGAGTTAAACTTCATTTCTTAAACGAAAATAAGTCATGTATTTTAAATAGTACATGATAGTAAGTGGTCATATATGGACTGAAGATTCAGCTAGTCTCTACTGCTAATGTATTCATTTTTTTGCCTAAAAATAAAACCAAAAATATTCAAAAATAAAAAAAACACAATGTGTGGGGATATAAATTAATGACTGTAACCGTTACTATCCTCTGACTTACTTACACCAGTTATTGGGTTAGATTAGTCCAACAATTCCCTCCCGCAGTACAAATTCTTTGTACCATGGCATCTTTTTTTTTTTACTTTTGCATTGGGATTATGGCATCTACAGAAAAGGCATTAAACCAGCAAAACTACCTTTTGATGGTCACGGTAGGCAAACCAGTTTACTCTTATGAGCTGTTACAAAATTAGATTTTTTTTCCTCCAGAATGTTCTCTATATTTCTTTCAGAGTTTTTCAAGTACTAAAAAGCTGTATTCCCGGCTATAAATGTGCGTGGGGACAACGCAGCCACAAATGACTTTAGTCCTGCGGACAGAGCTCTCTGCTGGTAGAAACAGGGCGATGCTGCTGAATCGTGTATCCTTTATTTAGCCCCAGAAACACCTGAATATTGTTGACGAGACCACTTTACCTCAGCTGCTGCACCGCGCAAATACTTCAGGCGTTTGTTTGTGGTGGGGGAGGGGACGCTGGGTGGGTTTCTCTGCACGCGCTGGCCCTAACGAAAAAATGACACTTGCAGGTTGTGCGCGCAGCCTTCAGCCCTTCTTATTCATAAACAAAGCCATTAGTCCGGGCACATACGCAATTTGTGCCACAAGTCATGATCTTCAAACTCAATCCAAACAGCGGCGCTAATAAACATGAGCCGCAGAAATGCAAAAAGCAGTCAGCTGTGCAAATGTAAATGACAAGCTTGCCAGGCCATTACAACTAATGGCCTGCACTGTCCAAGCAGCTCGAGGCGAATTCACATGCAAATGTGTATGCAAAATGTCCGGGCACTTTGCAGGACATGATATACCATTACGATCAACTCGGAGATGAATTCACGTGGCAAGACACCTTTATTATACAGCACGTAAACGCGGGTGCGGAGGAAGCGGCCTTACCGTCCAGCCGACCCTGCTTGGCACAGGCCTTCACCAGAGACAAGTACTTGTTTGTGTCCAGAGCGACCGACGAGTCTTCACGTTGGCTGAAAAATAAGCAATGTAAATTATGGACTGAGTGGAAAACAGGTGCAACACTTCCTAAGAAGAGTTATGTGTCTGAAGCTCCCCTATAACTGCCTTCATAACACAACACTACTGAAGTCACCATTATAATTTGGGGGACAAATTCCCATCCGTGTGCCGGCAGGGATTGGGGTACAGATGGGAACTTCGAGTTCCCTGCTGTTTTGCCCTGGCATGTTTCGGAAGGTAATTTATCTGAGGAAAAGCCTGCAATAAAGGCAAAACATGTGGAATTCAGTGTTTTAAAACCCTATTGTGCGTGTCAAATGTTTCATTTTCAAACTGAAAACTTGGAATAGAAGGTATTTACCATGCTGTCTAAAATACCTTGCCCCTGGTGTGGTAAATACCCCACTGTAGCCCTCACAATCTGTAACCCTTGCCTGCGGCTCAGGGTGGTGAACTGTGCTTTTCTGGAGCTATGTTTTACAGAAGTTAAACAATTAATCATTCTCACTTGAAAGGGGTTAGCAGAGACCACTGAAGAAGCAAAGAAACTACAGGCAAATAATAGTGCCTCTTTACCATGTCATTTTGTTTATTTCGGGCACTACCCAGAAAATAACAAATACAACAATACAAATTGCACATAAAACAGTTAAAACAACTGGCATCATAGATCCCAAATCCGACACCTAGTGAGCAGTAAAACGATTACGAGATCCAGCTGCCACGTGATGCCTTGTGAAGAAGTATCTAATAACTCCAGCGCCTATTCACAATAAAAGGCTGGCTTTAACTAAAGAGCAATTATAAAACATTACTGTAGCTACAAAGCCTTACATTGACTCAACCTAAACTTACTTAGGTCATCTGAGAGGTCTATATATTCACAGTCTCCCTGTTTTGCCAAGTCTGTATCCCAACTTACATGTGTTTGACATGTTTTTGTGCATGTACTTACACTTCTCGCTTCAGGTTCAGTGCCTCTTCTACATCATCGTGGCGACAACACGCGTTGATTAAGGCTGCATAACCACCGACAACCATGTCTGCTTCATACTTGCCTTTCACTTCAAGTGCTTTTTGCAGGTTCTAAAGGGGCGAGAACACAAAGGTGAGATGCACACCTCGGGAGAACAAGAAAGCGCGCTAGCTTTAGAAACCCACACTTTATGGACTCTTTGGACACATAATGGGTTTTCTATTCTGCCGTAAGTCAGACCTTTGTCTGCTAAACACATCTCTGGTCGTTGCTCGACATGCCACAGAGGGGCATTGTCATTAGCTACCACTGCAGAAAATGCTTAACAAAACCACCTTGGAGTTCTGCCAATCTGCCATGATATTTATCCAATCGTGAGAGAGGAAAGCAGAATAAAAGGTGGCATTCAAACCAGTCAGAATCAAGACCGGCACAAACACGCAAGAGGAATACTGTGGTCACAAAAACCGTTCAATACACTACCAAAATTCTGCACTGGATTCTAATTCTTTTGTGTTTCACGTGTGCTCATTCAATAAAACACCTCGATGTCCAACTGATCACAGATCTCCACATGTTTTCTTCTTTTTGTAATTCTCTGTGTGGAATGCAGCAAACCAATATCGTATGCGGACCATGAACAGAAGGGTGTTGGTCACCATACTAAGAGCAAATTCAACTCATCATTTCTAGCGCCCGCTGTCAGAGTTCCCGTAGTTAGCAATTGTAAAGAGAACTCAACCGCATACCTGCATTTAAAATGGAGTTTGATTTGTACCTAATTTAAATATAATGTAACCGTACCCGGGCTCCAAACAACGAGCGACTACTAATGCAGTAGATTCTCTGCTACGCGGAGTACCCTTCCGTCATCTTGCGCACAGTGCAAGCTCTTTGTAAAGCCACGGGTATGGTCGAGGCTCACACCGAACAAGGAATTGGACAAGAGGCTGGTGATATCCCACAAATTGCAGGCGTACTCCCAAATGAATATGAGCTACAGCTGGACGCCTGCCTGAGAGAGTCAGGAGCCCCTTCATCTCAGAAAGTGCTTTTCCGCCTCCAGCAGGAAAATGGAATTTCAATCATCACATTAACAAGCCAGTCAGATTTGACTTGCAAATGACGGCTTCATGTATCAGTTGCCTGACAATCTGGATAGAAGAGACCTGAGCCTTGGCTTGAAAGGACATTTGGCATGTATGACAAACCTATCACCGCTGTTGCCATCATTCACTTTGAAGATTATAAACAAAGTCGAGCAAACCCCAAAACATGCCATTCAAGGTGTACATCAAATTAATCTACCTCTACTAATCGAAGTCTGGATTAAATGGTCTTAGAAGAGTATTCATTCATTTGAGTGCTATGCTTTGAGTCTCCACAAAGCAAATGATGGGTAAGAGAAAGTGAATATTTGTATGCATCTCTATTTCGATTGGAGTCTGGTTTCCCTATTCAATTTTACTTTCAAATATGCACGGTTTCCTAACCACATGCATTTTAAAGTGGTAGAAGAATATCTATCCATCTATCTATCTATCTATCTTGAAAAAAAGAAAGGTTAAAGTAACGTTAGTTAGGTGAACAGGTCAGTGACAACATTAACATTTTGAACTAAAAAAAAAAAAACACAAATTCACCAGTTATAGTTAGCAGAGCTAACTATAACTTGCACCTCGCCATGCACTGCTTATGACCTCACATATTACTCATGACATGTTCTATGACAATTTATGACATCACTGATGACATCTCAAACAACATCATTGATAACATCGCTGATGACATTATCCAATGACGATGCTAGTTTGCTTTATAGTTTACATAGTGACACGTAACTACCATAGTACTACTTTAGCTAATTTTTTACAGCTTATTCCGGCTAATGGGTGTAAGTGTTAACAAAAAGTTATAAATGTTTGCACTGAAGAGTAACCCTGTGTGAAGGTGACAGTAGACAACTTGAGGTCACCAGTTTCCACATACGTTTTTAGGCTCTGTAGAAAAAGTTTGCAACAGGGCAAACATTCTACATACAACATACTAAGTATTGTAATCAGCCTTCAGTTATTAGACAGAATCGTCTCAGCATGACAATTTCTACGTAAAATAGAAGACCGTGTGCACCAGGTATTAAGCTACATTGATCTGTGAAGTTTTCACCACAGTATGAAGATTGCAGGTAGTATAATCTTTAGCACCTTCAGCCATTGTTTATTTTAACCAAGTGGGGTCTTTTTTGCCAAGTGTTGCATGAGTGTACACTATTCTTAGTAGATACATTTTAATACTCTGTAGTGTATTTCTCATGAGAGTTTCACTGTCTGCAAACAGTATGGTAGAGTAAACTTCTCTCCAAAGAATGAATACTGTTTACAGTACTCACTTCTCTACTCATATCAACTTCATTTCTCAATGTAGTTTCGGTGACTGTCATGGGTTTGATACAGATAAAAGCTATCCGTAGTAGGGCATTCGTTTTGGAACAGATATTAAGTATTTTAAGGAACTTGGCTTTCACTGAACAGTTGTATACAGACTGAACACCGTATGCAATGAGGGTTTCCCATATATCTGTGGTTGATTGTTAATGTCAACTATGCTACTCGTGTAGTCTATGGTATAGAGTCAATGTGGCCCTGCTCCCCAAGACATTATAGGCCCCAGGGAGCCCATCCCCAGGGCCTTTTTTTTTTTTAATTGAGGAAGAGGGGGGGCTGCATGGCCACCCTCCCTCAGCCTTGTTAGGCCCAGGGAACCCTAACCCCAGGGCTGTTTTTTTTGGGTTTTTTTAAAGCGGGGGGCACATGCCCCCCTCCCCAAACCTCAATAGGCCCTGGGGACTCATCCCCCAGGTCCACTACTTAAAATAAAAGGGAAGGGGGCCACAGGTCCCCCCTCCCTGAGCCTTTCCCACCAAGTTGACCCCATCCCCCAGGGCCCACATTAATAAAGGTGGGTGCCCTGGTGCCCACCCAGGGCACCCACCATACATGTGTTGGGAGCCGCGGTGGGAGGCCCAGGACCCCTGTGGGCTCAGTCTGCACCCTACTTGCAGCGGTAGCCAACATTGCTCCCAAAGGCTGGGAGCAGCTATTTTGTTTGACAAGTTTCGACTCCAGGGGTTGGCTCCCTGGGGCCTGTGATGGCTCCGGGACGGGGGCTGCGCGACTCCCCTCCCCATTTTGAGAATTTTTGGCACCATGGGTGGGCTCTCCGGGGTCTGTGACCGCATGGGAAGAGTAGCAGCGTGGCCTCCCCATCCCCGTATTCAATAATTTCGGCCCCAGAGGTGGGCTACCAGGACCTGTGATGGCTTGGGGAGGGGGCTGCACACAACCCCACCCTTATTCAATAATTTTGGCCCGGGGGTGGGCTTCCCAGGGCCTATAAAGTCTAGGGGAGGGGAGCCGCAAACCCCCGTCTCATTAATAAAACAAAGCGGACCTGGTCGGCATCTTTTTTATTTTACGATCCAGCGGGATTGCGGCAATTTGTGCACATTTTTTATTGTTTTTGTCCCCGGAGGGCCTAGGTGGTTAGGGTATCCCTACCCTGCCCCCTTATATATATATATTTTGTTTTATATGTTCAGAACAGGAGACTAGGTCCGGGAGTCCTGTAATGGCTGGACGCAACATTTTTCTCATGTTGCTGGCAGTCCATTAGAGCGCTTGCTTCCGCAGGAGCATGATGGCCCAAGGGGAAAAAAGCTCTGTGGGCCAATGAGAATGCTCTATTTTTAAAATGGCGCTCCCACGAGTCTCTCTCGCGGACCCAACCGTCCAGATGAACAAGTTACTTACGTTCGGTAACAATGTATCTGTAAGAGACATATGTTAGTTATAGATTCCTTACCTTAGAATTACCCCCAGGCATCAGACTGATTCCGGAGAATGTTTTCTTTTCTTAGCAGTACCCCTGCACGTTGGTAGGTAAAATCGTGTCGACTCCGCCTCCATCATCGTGTCCGCCGGGATGACGTCGCAGTGTCTATATAGACGCCACCCCTGCGCGCTGACGTCAGTTCTGACACGACTTTCCACGCCAGAAGCACAGAGGCAAGACACTGACCACTGGTGTGCAAAACTAGGGCCCTGCAAGGGAGTCCCTGTCCCTAGAAGTCAGTTCCCATAGCGGGGAGGATGGGTGGAGCGGTAAGGAATCTATAACCAACATATGTCTCTTACAGATACATCGTTACCAAAGGAAAGTAACTTGTTCATCTGAAAGACTGTTCGTTATAGATTCCTTACCTTAGAATAGATACCCCAGCAATACAAGCCCCGGAGGAGGGTCTGCGAACTAAGTTCACACCAGAAAGTCCTAGAGGACAGAACAGGACAAAATATCCGTCCCTCCGGACTTGGCTGTCCAGGCAGTGATGTCTGGTGAACGTGTGCAAGGATGCCCACGTGGCTGCCTGACAGATGTCAAGGAGTGGAACTCCGCGAGCAAGAGCAGTGGTGGCAGCCGTAGCTCTGGTAGAATGAGCACGGAGCCCAACTGGAGGTTACTTTTCCGCCAAAGCGTTGCAGATTTTTATACAAAGGACAACCCATCTAGAGATGGCCCACTTTTGAACGACCCAACCTTTCTTCGCACCCACATAGCCAACGAAGAGTTGATCGTCCACCCGGAAATCTTTAGTGCGATCAAGGTAGAAAGACAGCGCGCGCTTGGGGTCCAGACGGTGGAGTCTCTCCTCTTTGGAAGGGTGTGGAGGTGGGAAAAGGTGGGCAAAGTAATGGTTTGTCCAATGTGAAACGGCGTTACCACTTTGGGAAGGAACGAAAGCCTTACCCTAAGCACCACTTTGTCCGGATGCACAGAGAAGAAAGGGGGCTTAGAAGAAAGAGCTTGGAGCTCACTCACTCTGCGAGCAGAGGTGATGGCCACAAGGAAAGCTGTCTTCAGAGTGAGGAGCCTGAGAGGACAGTTGTGAAATGGCTCGAAGGGAGCTCACATAAGATAGGTGAAGACCAGGTTCAAGTCCCACTGGGGTATTACAAAAGGAGGAGGAGGAAAGAGATGAGCAATGCACTTGAGGCATCTCTGTACAATAGGGGACTTGAACAAAGATGGCTGATCTGGAAGCCGAAGGAAAGCAGAGATGGCCGAAAGATAGCCCTTAAGAGTGCCCAGGGTTGAACCCTGCTGGGCCAAAGAAAGTATGTACAATAGGACCTCTGAAAGAGGGGCAGAAAGGGGATCCTCAGCCTTTGCTGTGCACCATGCCACAAACTTATTCAATCAACAGGCTTATACCGTCTTAGTGGAGGGACGCCTGGCTGCCAAGATGACGTTACAGAATTCGGGAGGAACGTCAAAAGATGTCAACTGTCGCCACTCAATCTCCACGCAAGGAGGTGGAGGCTGGACAGGCTCGGGTGAAGAACCCTCCCCTGCTGCTGCGACAGAAGATCCTCCCGAAGAGGCAGTCTGAGTGGAGGATCGATGGCCATACTCAGGAGCTATGGGGACCAGACACTTCGTGCCCAGTCCAGAGCCACAAGAATGACTTGGGCCCTGTCGCGCTTGATCTTCTTCAGCACTCTGGGCAGAAGTGGTACAGGCGGAAAGGCATATAGGAGGCGGCAGTTCCACTCACGACGAAAAGTGTCGCAGAGCGAGTGCCGCCTTGGAAATTCCAACACGCAGAATTGCCGACATTGCGCTTTCTCTTCTGTGGCGAACAGATCTAACCAAGGCTCTCCCCACTGCTGAAAGAGACCTTGCACCACCTCTGAATGAAGACGCCATTCGTGATCCACCAGACACCGGCAGCTGAGTTCGTCCGCCCTGGCGTTCAGAGAACCTGCCAGGTGTTGAACCACCAGTGTCATGCCCTGATGTTCCAGCCATGTCCTGAGACGAAAAGCCTCTTGACACAGGGTACATGACCCCACCACGCCCTGTTTGTTGCAGTACCACATGGCAGTGGTGTTGTCTGTGAACACCTGCACCACTTTCCCTTTGAGAGAGGGAAGGAATGCCTTCAGTGCCAGACGAATGGCCCGGAGCTCCAGTAGGTTGATATGGAGCCCGGACTCAGCCGGAGACCAGACGCCTCATCTCCACCTCTCCCAGATGGCCGCCCCATCCCAGGAGTGACGCATCTGATACCACTGTGAGGTCTGGTTGGGGAAGGGAGAGGGATCTGCCTCTGACCTAAGCTTGGTTCGTTAACCACCACTGCAGCTGTTGCGCAGTCCCCTCCGAGATCCGGATGTAGTAGGAAAGATTGCCCTGATGCTGCGCCCCCTGGAACTTCAGGTCCCACTGCAAAGCCTACATATGCCATCTGGCATGATCCACCAGCAGGATGCAGGAAGCCATGAGGCCCTGCAGCCTCAGGGTCATTCTTACCGAAACCCGGGATAGAGGCTGAAACATCGGTATCATAGCCCGAACATTCCGGACTCGCTGCTCGGGAGGATAGGCCCGAAACTGCGCTGTCTCCAGAACCGCCCCGAAGAAAGGGAGTATCTGAGAGGGAGTCAGGTGTGACTTTGGCACGTTGATAGTGAACCCCAGCGAGTGCAGGAGGTGCGCCGTAGTCTGGAGGTGGGAGACGACAGCTTGGGGCGAGCCCGCCTTCAACAGTCAGTCGTCGAGATAGGGGAAGACTGGAACCCCTAATCTGCGTGGATGAGCTGCGACCACCGCCATCACTTTCGTGAACACCCGGGGGACACTCGTAAGGCCAAAGGGGAGCACGGTGAACTGAAAATGCTCGTGGCCTACCGTGAACCGCAGATAGCGGCTGTGGGCTGGCAGGGCGGGAATGTGAAAATAGGCGTCCTGCAAATCCAAGCCCACCATCCAGTCTCCAGGGTCGAGGGCAGACAGGACCTGAGCCAGGGTTAGCATTTTGAACTTCTCCTTCCGGAGGAAGTGGTTGAGGGCCCGGAGGTCTAGAATAGGAGCAGGCCTTTGTCCTTCTTGGGCACCAGAAAGTAGCGGGAATAGCAACCTCGACCTACTTCTGGCGTAGGAACCCTCCCGATGGCTCCCTTGGCCAAGAGAGCCGAAACTTCCTGGTGGAAAAGTGCTAAATGATACTCCGACATGCAATCGAAAGACGGTGGTATGGAGGGAGGGGTAGTCTCGAAGGGGAGGGAGTAGCCCCTTCGGACTATTTGCAAACCCACCTGTCCGACATGATGGTCTGCCAGTGGTGGAGGTGATGGCGAATCCTGCCGCCCACTGGGGAGAGCATCGGCTGCCCCCTTGTTCACCTTTGCGGACTCTGCCTACTTGGTGTGGCCCAGCACAACCTGTATCCAGCATGCTGCTTCCCTCACCACCATCCGGCCTTCTACCCCTATGGACGTCTCCAACTCCGTGGATCCCTCCAGACCCAAGACCACCACCCTTGAATGCAACACCACCTGAACACCTGGCTGAACGATGGCAAGAATTTCCTGCTCTGTAAATATGTAATATATAATTGTCCTAGCCTAATCACTGTTAAAATGTAATCCTGAGTGAATTTGCAATTTGTATATATGTATATCTCTAACCACTAGTATATGTAGTAGTCCTTTGTACTTACTACCATTCCTATGTGATTTTAGAGTTTATCTGTTTGTATCTCTTCCTTGAGTGACTTTACAACTTGTACATTTGCAATTTTTTCCCTCCTTTCACTCCACTTGTATATATAACTCTAACCACTAGTATATGTAGTAGACCTTTGTACCTACTACCATTCCTATGTGATTTTAGAGTTTATCTGTTTGTATCTCTTCCTTGAGTGACTTTACACTTGTACATTTGCAATTTTCCCTCCTTTCGCTCCACTTGTGCATTTGCAATTTTTTTTTCCTGTTTATATCTCTTATGTAACTCATGTAATTGAAAGTCCTTATGTAACGCAACTGGTTCTTTTGTAAAGCGCTCTGACACCTTCGGGTAATGTTCGCGCTATATAAAATCGCATTAAATAAAATAAACTGGCTTCTGATGGCCCTAGAAGGTCAGACTAGGAAGGTTTGGAGGCTGCAGGGGTGGGAAGGGTGGACTGGCCCCCCGCCCGCTGGCCCCCAGACCACGTCTCTGGGTCGGATGTCCGCGGCCACGCTGAGACTGCGTAGCTTGCGTGAACTGGTGGCTGGTCTGGCCTGGACGTGTTGGGGTACACCTTCCATAGCCACGAAAGGGACAAAAAGCAGACTGAGGTGGACAGGTTGTCGCTGTGAGGCCCAAGGACCTGGCAATAGCTCGAGAATCCTTAAAGCACTCCAGCGCAGAGTCTGCCTTGTCACCAAAAAGGCAACAGCCATCAAAGGGCATGTCCTGTAGGGTTGCCTGGACATCCCCCGAAAAGACAGACGTCCTCAACCAGGCGTAGCGTTGAAGGGCTACCGACGTGGCAATCATTCTGCACAGTGAGTTAGTGGTATCCAGTCCACAGCGAATCGTGAATTTGGCCGAGTCTCTCCCATCCGCTACTGCTTGGGAGAGAACGGCCCGGGCATCCTCCAGGCACTGAGGCAGCACCTGAGCAACCGAATCCCAGAGGGTATGGGAGTATCGAACCCAAGAGGCATGCGGTATTCACGGACTGCAATGCCAAACTGGAGGAAGAGAAAATACGCTTCCCAAGATGATCCAGCCTCTTGGATTCCCTATCTGGGGGAGCAGAAGGGAATGCACCCTTAGATGAAGAGGCTTGGGCCACCAAGCTCTCTGGGGAAGGGTGTTTGGTGAGGAAAACTGGGTCACCCGGAGCCGGGTGGTGGCGGCGGGCGATCGTCCATTCCACAGGAGCCACTGTGCTGGGCTTGGACCAGGTGCCCAGAAGGATGTCAGCGAGGGCTTCATTGAACGGCAAAAGGGGCTCAGATGAAGTCGCCGCCGGTAGAAGCACCTCCGTCAGGAGATTAGTCCTGACTGCCACTGAAAGGAGCTGCAGGCCCAGGGCCTCAGCTGCCCTTCTCACCACCACAGCATAGGACGCTCCCTCCTCCGTAGCCACAGTAGGGGGAGAAAGCATGCCAAGGTCAGGAGAAGTGTCCAGACCACTGGAATCACTCCGGTCCTCTCTCCAGTCAGGCTTGTCTAGCTGGTCTGCTAAAGGGTCAGAAAACCCCTCCCAATCCTCATCACCACCCTCAGGGCGATACGCAACACCTAGGATGAACAAGGGAAACAAAGTAACCTCCGGCATCAGATTAAACGTCGGCCCGGGTCCATCTCAGGGATGAGGATGGGGACGGCGTCGGCCAGGGGAACGGCCGGCGCCGGGGAAGGTCAGGTAGGGTCGACCGGCATCGATCCAGATTTGGATCTATGGGGGCCCTCCGGGGCCGGAGCCGCCGGCATCGAAGGCCCAGGGCCCCCAACCGGCTCCGCGTGGCCTGAAGGCGCACCAGCGGAGTCGGCCTGCTCAAGCACACGGTGGAGGGCTTGGTAGAGTGTACGAAGCTGGGTAGGGGACACTCCGGCTCCCAGAAATGGGGGGAGGCGCGGAGTCGTCCCCGAGTCAGGTGCCGGAGACGGAGCCTTAGAGCGACTATGCTCCGGGTCCAGCGTCGCGTCAGCCGACCACAGAGGTGAAGGCGAAGAGCGACGGTGCTTCTTCGCCTTCTTATGCTTCGACTTACCCGAAGAGTGCGAAGACTTGGACGAGGTGTGATGGCTCCGCGACCAGTCTCGAGACCTTCCCCTCGAGCGAGACCGGGAGCGACGCAGAGCCAACTGCTGGGCCTCCAAAAGCTTTCGGGACCGCTCCAGCAAAGACTTCGGATTCATGGCCCGACAGTCGGAGCACGACTTCTGGTCGTGGTCGCGCTCCAGGCACCAGAGGCACACGAGGTGCGGATCTGTCACAGACATCAGTTTGAGACAGGAGTCACAAGGCTTGAAGCCGGTCTGATGATGGGACATCCCTCACGCACCAAGAGTCAAAGACTCGAAAAAGACGTCGACAAAAGTCGAAACAGTTTAGTCAAAAAATTACTAAGGGGCAAGCTCTTTCCGGATCTGTGCTAGGCTGGCGCAAAAAAAGAAAAACAGACGTCAGTGCGCAGGAGCGGCATCTATATAGACACCGCAACGTCATCCCGATGAACAAGACGCCGATGACGGACGCAGAGTCGACCAACGCCACCTACCAACACGCAGGGGTACTGCTAAGAGAAAAAAATTCTCCAGATCCAGTCTGACACCTGGGGGTAATTCTAAGGTAAGGAATCTATAATTAACAGTCTTTTTCAGATATACAATTCTTTTTGACCCTAATTTCTAAAAACTACTGAATGGATGTTCACCAAATCACAAAAAGCACAGTCTGTGGATCAAGATCTAGCTACCTGCCAAGCATGCTGTAATGCGTTCAGCAGTTTTTGCTGTAGCTCTCCTTAAAGAAGTCTATGGATAACGCCTTGGGATTTTGCGTTTTGGACCCCCCCTTGACTGATCACCCCAAAACTTTCCATGAACAAACCAGTCAAAAAGTAGAACCTTTTTGAAAAAATTTGTGGAGATTCGTCAAACGGGGCCAAAGTTATTAGCAACACAAAAAACTGTTTTCCAATGCAACAGCTCACCTAACTATAACCACCCAGTGGCAACCGCCACCGGGAGATTTTATATATACATATATACACACACATACATTCATACTGGCGGTCGCCAGTAGTTAGTTATAGTTAGGATCTAGTTTCCATAGGAAAAGCGTTTTTTGGCGCAATTTTACACATCTTTATGACATTTAAAAAAAAAAAAAAAAAAAGGAGCACAGTATGTCTTGTTCTGCATGAAAAGTTTTGGAGTGATCTGTCAAACGGGAGCAGAGAAAAAAATGGTGGGAGGGGATCAAAAAAATGTGTGTTTCCCATAGGAATTTTGAACACAACTACAGCCCGCCTAATGGATGGATTACACCAAATTTGGCAGAAAGGTAGCTCTTGGTCCAGAAAGAGCCCTTTATTGTGATTTGGTGTAAATCCCATTCAGAAGTTGTGGCGTTAATAAAGGAAAAACAAAATTGTATATCTAGTGACGTGAACACTCCGCGGATCACCCGTGGTGGATCTGCAAAGTTACGCGCCACCAGCAATGCTGTGATTGGCTGACCACAACCTGACTGGAAGGATGCAGCCATCATTTCAAGTATCGGGAAACGGTCACAGGGACTTAAAAAGTTTCTGAAAAATGATTAAAGGGGTCAGGGTAGAGGTACCCTGACCCCATGGGTGTGAGAGGGACCTATGATGTGTACAACATTTAGTTATACTGAGTTTTTTTCACGCTTAGGGAATCCGCAGATCCCCTGCAGGGCTCAGCACCGCCCTCCATGTAAATACACAATGTATCGAAACTCATGACGCACTTTGAAAAAAGAAAAAAAAAAACACTTTCAGGCCCACTCAGACACCCACACAAGTTCTCACACCCACTCACAGACCTAAGCAGGCCAGGGATGTGAAATTCCTATAACCCAACGCCCAGGACATATTGTTTGGGGTCAAGGGCAACACGTTTTCATGTGCATTTTGTCCTTGGGACAAGTAGGCCCAACCCCCTACAGCACAAACTCTTTGGCTGCTAGTTTACAGTACCACATTATGGCTCAGGGAAGGGCATTGTCTGGAGTTAAGGTAATATTTGTGTCCATGTGTTAATTTTGTTCAAACTTGTATTTATGGTTTATTAATGCAAAGCCTTTATTATTAGGATGAGTGCTCTAAGTAAATGTTGTAAGCTTGGACTGCACTACTGACAGTGGTTCCAGTATAAAAATGTGTACACATGTTTTCAAAGTTTAGCAATATGAGGCTATGTATAATGCTTCCAGAATGCTCTCTGATTAGATGCAATTATTTGCAGAAGCTTGAAAGCAAGATTGATGATTTTTTGCTTTCAAAATAAAATGTTCACAAAAAAAATGCAAGTAGGAAAAGGATAATGTTACTTACCCAGTAAGCATCTGTTCTTGGCATGTACAGCTGTAGATTCACATGCTTTGCATACTCCTGCCATCTAGTGTTGGGTCCGGATGTTTGCAAGTTGTTTTTCTTCGAAGAAGTCTTTCCAGTCACGAGGTAGGCGACTCCTCCTTTCGGTGATATTGCGCATGGGCATTCACTCCATTGTTAGATTGTTTTCCCGCAGAGGGTGAGAATGGAGTTAGTAGTAAAGAATAGAGATGTCCATGCGTATGTATGTATAATAAAAGAGAACTGCAGCAGCTACGGGTAGCCGGGGAGGTGGGTGGGCGCATGTGAATCTACAGCTGTACATGCCAAGAACAGATGTTTACTGGGTAAGTAACATTATCCGTTCGAGGCATGTGAGCTGTAGATCACATGCTTTGCATAGATTATATAGTAGTATTCTCCCAAAGCGGTGGCTAACCTGTAGCTGTTGGAGTAGTCTGAAACAGTGTTCTAAGTACTGCTTGGCCCACATTAGCTTGTTGTCTCGCTAACACATCTACACAATAGTGCTTGGTGAATGTGTGCAGTGTGGACCATGTTGCAGCTTTACAAATATCAACTATGGGGATGTTTCCTAAGAAAGCCATAGTAGCCCCTCATTTGCGAGTGGAATGCGCTCTAGGGGGTACAGTTAAAGTTCTTTTTGCTTTTGCATAACAAGTTTGAATGCATTTAACAATCCACCTTGCAATACTGGACTTGGAGATAGGATTGCCTTTGTGTGGTAGTGCAAAAGCAACAAAAAGTTGTTTGGTTTTGCGAAATGATTTTGTTCTTTCAATATAATATAAAAGGGCTCTTCTGACATCTAAGGTGTGTAGAGCTTGTTCTGCCACAGAATCAGGTTGAGGAAAGAATACTGGTAATTCAACCGACTGATTGATGAGAAAGGCAGATACTACCTTAGGTAGAAATTTAGGGTTAGTACGAAGAACCACTTTGTCTCTGTGCAGTTGGAAAAAAGGTTCTTCTATGGTAAGTGCCTGTAGTTCACCCACTCTCCTCAGTGAAGTGATTGCAATGAGGAAAGCAGTTTTCCAAGAGAGAAACTGTGGCTCACATTTATGCATGGATTCAAAAGGTAAGCCAATTAACCGTGTGAGTACTATGTTAAGATTCCATACTGGGGCAGGTGGAATTCTCGGTGGTATGACACTTTTAAGTCCTTCCATGAAAGCTTTAATTACGGGCACTCTGAAAAGCGATAAATGTTGCCTATTCTGTAGGTTGCAATTGCAGCAAGATGTAGTCAGATAGAAGTGTAAGCCAATCCTGACTGCTGCAAGTGTAACAAGTAACAAATGATGTTTTGTATTGAAGCATCAAGAGGATTGATGTTGTTGTTATTGCAATAGATAACAAAACGTTTCCATTTAGCTGCGTAACAAGCTCTTGTAGTTGGCCTTCTGGCCTCCCTGATAATGTTCATTCAGTCTGGTGGAAGATTTAGATAACCAAACTGACTTCAGGAGGCAGTTCGCGAAGTTTAGTTGCTTTGGATCTGGGTGTCTGATTTCTCCATGGCTCTGGGTGAGGAGACTGGATGTGAGATGCAGCTTTTGATGTGGAACTAGTGACAGCGCTAACAGGGTTGTGAACCAGGGTTGACAGGCCCATGTGGGAGCTACCAGGATCAGAGCGAGGGATGTTTGCCTGAGCTTCTGAACCATTAATGGAATGAGTGGGAGAGGCGGAAAAGCGTATGCAAATATCCCGGACCAGTTCATCCATAGTTCATTGCCTTTGGAGAGCAGGTGTGGGTACCTGGAGGCGAAGTTTGGGCATTTTGCGTTTTGGTGTGTGGCAAACAGATCTATCTGAGGGACTCCCCAACTTTGAAAGTATGGGAGAAGAACCTGAGGGTGAAGTTCCCATTCGTGTATTTGCTGTCTCTGTCTGCTGAGATCGGCAATCTGATTGTCCACTCCTGGGAGGTGTTCTGCTAGGAGGTAGATTTTGTGGTGAATGGCCCATTTCCAAATGTCATGGGCCAATTGTGATAGCTGGAGAGTGTGTCCCCCCCCTTGTTTTTATATGTAATGCATAGCTGTCATGTTGTCGGTACGAACTAAGACAGCTTTGCCGACCAGGTGAGTTTGAAATGCTTGGAGCGCTAGAAAGACTGCTAGCAGCTCTAGATGGTTGATGTGGAACGATTTTTGCTGTTGGCTCCACAGGCCTTGCATTGTGTGGTGCTGCAGGTGAGCCCCCCAGCCAGTGAGGGATGCGTCTGCTGTTAGCATTATCTGTGGAACTGGGTCTATGAAGGCTTGTCCTTTTGATAAATTTAGTGTGTTCCACCACTGCAGAGAGTGACGAGTACAGCTTCTTACCAACATTAAATCGGTTAAGAGACCCTGTGATTGGTTCCACTGACTCGCTAAGCATTCCTGTAGGGGACGCATGTGAAGCCTGGCATGGGGAACGATCATGATACAAGATGCCACCATTCCCAGTAGTTGCATATACACTTGAGCTGGAAGCGAGTGATTGGATTGAAACTGGAGAATTAGAGCCTGAATGTTGCGAATTCTGGCTGCGTTGGGAAAGGCCAGAGCCTTTTGAGTATCTAAAGTGGCTCCTCTGTAATTTTGAGTATTGGAAGGTTGGAGATGCGATTTTAGCACATTGACTGTGAACCCCAGTTGATGTAGTAACTGTAGTGTTCTGTGAGTGCGTTGGAGACAAAGTTATAATACGTACTGGCTTTGATGAGCCTGTCATCCAAGTAGGGGAAGATATGAATGTGTTGTCTTCTGAGGTGAGCAGCGACTACTGCTAGACACTTTGTGAAGACTCTGGGAGCAGTGGTGACTCCGAACGGGAGTACTCTGAACTGGTAATGTTGTCCTGCTACCACAAATCTGAGAAATTTGCGATGAGCAGGATGTATTGGAATATGAAAATAGGCGTCCTTTAAGTCTAGAGTAGACAGAATGTCTCCCTGTTGCAGAAGCGGTAGCATCTGTTGAAGTGTTACCATGTGAAAATGGTCTAACTGTATGTAAAGATTTAGTTCTCCGAGGTCCAAGATTGGTCTGGGAGAACCGTCCTTTTTGGGTATGAGAAAGTAAAAGGAGTATACGCCCGACCCATGGTATTGTAGTGGTATGGGCTCTATAGCCCCTTTTAGAAGGAGAGACTGAACCTCTTGATTGAGGAGGTGTAAGTGATCTGGTGAGAGTTTGTGTGACCTTGGTGGAATGTTTGGAGTATTGTTGGTGAACTCCAGGCAGCAACCAGAACAGATAATCTCCAGTACCCATTTGTCTGTAGTTGTGGACTGCCGGACGGGTAGGAAATGTGAAAGACGACCCCCGACAGGTGTTAAATGGTCTAGGGGAGGTGTAGGGAAGTCACTGTTTGGTGTTGGAGGGGGAGGCACGTGTATTTGAACCTCTACCTCTACCTTTGCCATTGTTGCCTCTGTAACCCCCTCTGAAGTAACCCTTAGAGGCAGGGGGTTGATTGTTGCCTTTATAAGTGCTGGCGGTAGTGTCTGAGGAGGTATTCTTAGATCCTCCGCGGTAGGAGTGCCGAAAGGAACCACGTCCTGGTGTTAATTAAAGGGCTCCCATGGATTTGGCCACTTCTGTGTCCTCCTTCATTTTCTCCAGTGAGGAGTCTACCACAGGGCCAAAGAGGTGTTCCTTATCGAATGGTGTGTTCAGGATAGAAGTTTGAACCTCTGGTTTGAATCCTGAAATACGCAGCCAGGCATGCCTTCTTAAAAGGACGGTGGTGTTTACAGCTCTGGCAGCAGTGTCTGCAGCATCTAGGGCGCACCTGATTGAATTATTTGAAATGAGCTGTCCCCTCCTGCTCTAGGTCTTGCGCTTTGGACTTGTGCTCATCAGGTAGAAATTGGAGTAAGTGCTCCATCTCATCCCAATGCGCCCGGTCATACCTAGCTAACAGAGCTTGTGTGTTGGAGATGCGCCAAAAGTTTGCAGCCTGTGAGGCTACCCTTTTCCTCGAAACGTCAAGCAGCTTTGATTCTTTATCTGGGGGTGGAGCATCTCCTGTTTGCAAATTGGCCCTTTTGCGTGCATTGGAAACCACCAAGGAATCCAAAGGTAATTGCCCCCTTATGTATGGTGGATCAGATGGTGCCAGCTTATACTTTTTATCTACCCTAGGGGTGAGGATACGGGCCTTGATGGGGTCATTATTAAAAATATCATCTATGTGCCTGATCATACCCTTGAGCATGGAAAGTGTGTGCGAGGACCTTTGTGTGGTGCTAAGAGTCTCAAAAAGGAAATCCTCTTCTAGGGATTCCTTATGCAGCTGAACACCATGGTAGTTAGCACCTCTACCCAGCAGTTCTATGTAATCTACACTGTCGTCCGGTGGAGAGGGCTTAGTAGGGTACAAGTCAGGATCATTCCCTGTGGGGGAATTGGTGTTATAATCAGTCCAGGGGTCTGGAGGTATTGGTTCATTGTCCCCAGCCCCCTCCCCATCATCCTGATCTTCAGGTGTATGTTGTGATGAGTGCTCAGGTGAAATCAGTAAGGGTTGAAACTGAGGAGAAGGAGGAGGAGGAGGAGAAGGATTGACATTTTTCCTTTTTAAAGGAATGTGGTAGGTCTCTTCTGTGTCAGGTTTCCGTTTTATGGTCACTTTTGTGGAGATATGTCCAGTAGTTGGGTGGATATATAGCTCTCTCTGTTTCGGATCCGGTTTGGAAGGCGGAGCATCTTAATGTTGTTCCTTAGATGGAATCGGCCCATCCGTTTGTTTCCGTGCCAAAGTTATTGGTGCCGGTGTTTTGGACGCCGGGATTTTGTATGCTGAGGATTTCGGATCCGAAGTTGTTTTCGGGGTCGAAGAGGGTGGGGCGTAGCCTGTCTTTGACTTTGATCCCGAAGCTTTCGGCTCGGTGCCCATTTTCGGCTCCCATGGCGTCTCCGGCCTCTGTTTCTGAATCTTCTCCAAAGCGGTCCGGAATGGAACTTGTGTGTTGGCTCTGCATGTCGCGACGTCGAGCCCGACGGTCGCAAAGTGTCTTTTTCGACCGGAAAGCTTGACACGCGTCGCAGTCCTGTTCTTTGTGCTCCAGAGACAAGCACAGGTTGCACACTTTGTGTGAGTCGGTGCGCAGAAACTTCGCGTGGCACCGAGGGCAGAATTTGAATGGAGTCCGTTCCATCGACTGCGAGGCGGACAGACGCGGGTAGGCCGGACGGCCTTCCACGAGCTACCCGATCGAAAAAGGGTTTAAGTAAATACGATACGCGGAGAATGGGATTACGCGATCGAAAACAATACCGTCGAGGTGGAGTGTCTTGCGCACTGAGGGAACCCGAAGAAACCGTGTCAAACCGGAGCGCAGCAATTCACTTCTGAACCCGATGGCGGAAAAAAACAATCTAACAATGGATTCGATGCCCATGCGCAATATCACCGAAAGGAGGAGTCACCTACCTCGTGACTGGAAAGACTTCCTCGAAGAAAAACAACTTGCAAACATCCGGACCCAACACTAGATGGCAGGAGTATGCAAAGCATGTGATCTACAGCTCACATGCCTCGAACATAACATTTAGCTAAACTACTGTAAAATTGTAGGTACCATTTCTTGCAGCATCATTGAGTAAAATGTGTTGATGTACGCTAGTATTGCCCAAAAATATTCATAATGGAAAAAACTGTTTCCAGTTTCAATAAGATTATGGGAAACAAAAATAAACAAGCATTGGCAAAGCCAGTAGGTCTGAAATTGGTGGTCAGCCTTTTGGTTTTGTCAATGTGCGACTTGTTTTGGCATGGTTTTTGTAAAACCTTATTGGTGTGGGAGCTGCCGGGCCCTCACCATTAGAACAAGCATTGGCAAAACCAAAAATTGTTTTTGGTCTCAAAAAGTACACATTGTCACAGTAGTTCCAGGCACTGAACAAAACTACTTTGTGTGCCGATTGCTCCTTGTCAAGAGCAGAATGCGGTCACTCAGTTAAGCCAGCTGATCGACAGACAGACTTTTACTAAACACAAAAGGTCATAGTTAACATCAGACTTAATTAGAAGCCTAATTATTAAAGAAAGTCTCAAAAGTGCACCCGTGATATATGTCCTTGCATTAAGTACAGATATACAGCTTTTGTGAATTCACAAGAATTTACATAAGTAGGCAAAGATATAGTACTCATAGAAAATATTTGTGAACTGCATTTTAGCATGAGCAAATATGCATGTGAAAGTCAAGTGTTTGTAATTTCATTTTACCTCCAGCCACTTTTTTACCCAACCCTGGAAGAAGTTTTACGTCTGCCATTGTCAGGAGTAAATTTCCAACATTTCTCAGTATGGGAAAAGATAGAACAGTTGGTGAAAACCCTTAAAAGATGCAAGTTAGTAGGTTTGCACAGACACAAAAGGGCAATCCAACCCTGGAGCTATTGCTTACCACTACATTCAGCCTCAGTATGTAGATCTGCGGAAAAGTGACAACATAAGGGAATTGCTAGTTTTCAAACCCTACTATGGTATGAGCCCTGGCATAATCAGAGAGGATATATCAGAGCTCTTATGTAAGGAGACTGCTGCCATACTTTGTCACCGCATTACATGGCACAAAACGGACAAGTGGATTTTGTTACAGGACAAGTAGATATATGAAGCACCCTGCCCTATAGACAAGTTGATATGTTATTAAATTCCACACCCCTGGCAGGCATTCACATACCTACTCACAGAGCCACATAGGCACTCACAGACCTACTCAGGCATTGCCAAACCCACTCACAGACCCATGCAGGCACTCACAGACCCCCTCACATAACCACGTAGCCACTCACACACCCACTCACAGACCCACACAGGTACTCACATACCCACTCTCAGATCCACACAGACACTCTCATACCCACTCACTCACAGACCCACACACACCCACCCACTCACAGACCCACACAAACCCTCACACAACCATTCACAGACCCACTTAGGCACTCACACCCACTTGCAGATCCACATACAGTTATACATTCACTCACAAACCCATACAAGAAAATCCTAAATGTGCTTTGCAGTAAATGTGTGCTTTTCATTTGTGGAACAGTAACGTCAGGTAAAATTTAAAAAAATTGATTTAAAAAGAAGAATAACCAGTGCTTAGGAAAAAGGGTGGCTCTATAAAGAGCCTTTGTGTTTATGGTGTGTAGATAATAACTACACATAAAACAGGATGCAGTCTTTCAAGATGTTGAGGAACACCCTGTTGTCTTTCTCTGTGAAATAAACTCCATAATTTCTGTATATATCGTCCATATCAAAGCGTAAATTGTTATTGTATATTGAGCCCATGTTGTGGTCTCCGAGGAATGCAGACACAGTTTATTGACATGTTTCCAGGATTTGTCTATCTGTGGATAGAATTCGTTTGAGCACTTCTGCCTTTGGCAAATGTTGGAGAACACCACGGAAATGTGTGGGAAAAGGGGCATTAATTTACCAAAGGTATTCTTCATTAGGATTTCAGTCTAACCCCAAGTAAGTGTGCCTAGGTCGTTGCAACCACAGTGCACGATCATAAGGTCTGGATGTTGGCAATCTACAATGCTTTCAACTAAAGGCAGAAATTGATGCCACTTTAATCCTCTGTGGCCAAGCCAAGTAATGTCTACATTGGGTAAACCCAAGTCCCTGTCAATGCCACTCTTTCTGGCACTCTCTCTGGCCAAAAACACAAAACTATGGCCCACAATCCACACTCTAACCATTTTGGAGGCAAACTGAAGTAGCACATAGGAGAAGGCTTTAGCTGAATGAGACAGTTTTTAAGTGAAAGGCAGGTAAAAAGGAGAACAGCACCGGAACAAGAACATACTCAAGAAAGTTGACATTGCAGGGACATAATACTTTGAAAATAGAATTTGAAAAACCTTTGAAATTCACTGAAAAAAACAAAGGTTACAGGTACGTTATAGTTAGGCTCAGATTATATATGCACAAAACCATAGAACTTCAATAGTTATAGTTACCTGAGCTAACTATAACTTACGCCCTGCAATGCACTGCTTATGATCTCACATATCACATCCCTCATGCCATTGTCAGTAACATCACTGATGACATCTTAAATGACATCACTGATGACATCATCCACAGAACCACTCAAATACCCACACAACCACTCATACTAAGTAAGTAATTTATAAAGTAAGTAATTTATAAAGCATGCGATCACCAAGTATCTTGGCACTGGCCACCCACTCTCACACCCATACAACCACTCACTCACTCCTCCATGTAGCCACTCACTTACCCATACACCTACTCACACAGCTACTCACTCACCAAAACAGTCACTCACAGCCATTCACTCAACCCTACAGCCACTAACAAACCCAACTCACTCACCCATATAGCCTTTTAACAGTCACTCACCCATACCACCACTTACACACCCACTCATACACCCACACACCACTTACATACCCATTCACAGATCCATACAAGCACTCACATCTACTCACACACCCATACAGCCACTTACCCATACAACCACTCACACACCCATTCACCCAGCCATACAGCCACACACTCACCCATACATCTACGCACTCACCAATACAGCCACTCCGACAACCACTCACTTACCCACACAGCTCCTAACACACTGACTTATTCACCCATACAGCTACTCACACACCCACCCACTTATTCACCTCACATGGATACCCAGCCACACAGCCAGTCACATAATGTTAGAAATAGTATCACTCATTAGTAGTACACAAAGTATGCTAATTTAACTTTTGTAGTACTTTAGTATATATGTTTAACATTCAAACTTTCAGAAAACACTCACAATCACTAAATGATATCATCAGTGATGTCACTGATCAAGTCATGAGTGATGTAATATGTGAGGTCATAAGCAGTCCACTGCGAGGGTGTTAATTATAGTTAGCTCAGTTAACTATAACTGCTGAATTTCTATGGTTTTGTGCATGTACAATCTGAGCCTAACTAGAACGTCTCTGTAACCTATGCTTTTTCAGTGATATATATATGTATATATATCTCCATATCCTACTGGCGATAGCCAGTAGGTAGTTATAGTTAGGACCAACTTTTTCCGTAGACAAAGCGCTTTTTGTTTAGCTAACAACTTTGGCGCCATTTGACGATTTTTCACATACTTTTCAGAACTAGTATGCAAGTTAGTCGAGCTGCTGTCTGGAACGTTTCGGGGTGATTCGTCAAGAGGGAGGGTCGAGAAAAAGGGGGGGGACAAAAATGATTTACCCCATGCAATGTTTATAGGGATTTTGCAATTTTTAGACACAGCTACAGCTCAAACCACTTAGTGGAATTACCAAATTTGGCAGTAAGGTAGATCTTGGTGCAGAAAGCAACATTTTTGAAAGCTGGTGTAAATCTGTTCAGTAGTTTTGGAATTATTAAAGGAATACAAATTTGCATATCTCGGGACGCAGGTCCTTCGCGGATCTCGCCGGTCCGAGGCCAGATGGAAAAAACAAACAAACCCCCAAAAAAACCTCACCGCACACACCATACCCTTACGGCCGTGCGCAGCATGGGGTTGGGTGCATGCGAGGGGGTTGGCCGCAGGCCCTACGGCCAACCCCTGCTGCACGTCGGTGGTTGTATTAACGTACTGTAATTATATATTACTTTACGTTAAAAAGACCATAGAAATTCACTGAAAAAAACAAAGGTTACAGAGACGTTCTAGTTAGGTTCACGTTTTATCCACACAAAAACATAGAAATTCGGCAGTTGTGGTTATACTTATAGCTATACTTATCTGAAGAAACGATAACTCGTGCAGTAAAGTAACTTTAGGCCACAAGTTTAGTTTCTTAACATAAGTAAAACTATAAGTATAACTTAAACTGCCGAATTTCTATGTTTTTGAGTGCGTAAAACGAGAACTAAACTATAACATGCCTGAAACCTTTCGTTTTTTCAGCGAATATATATATGTATATACACACGCACATATATACAGACAATTTTTTTTTTTTAAATGCCTCCTGGCATTTATAAATAGTGCCCACTAACCGTTTAAATGTACCTACCCTATTTACTGATGTGTTCCTGTGGTCTCTCACCATCTTAAATATTTTTTCATCATAGAACCAAGAAGCCAGTGGTATAAAAAAAAAAAAAAAAAAAAAAGAAGAAGTGATAGCTTCATTGTGATCATTGCCTATTATAGCTCAATAATGACCTCCTAGAAGCTGCCCCACAACTCGTCTACTTTACATTAAAATTGAGAATTTCCAGTAAAGCTTCCTTTCCCATAAATATCTAGAAAGTCCAACATTTGACGAGGCTCTCACATTTTTTTCAAACGGTAGACAACCACTATCCTTTTCTCATGGAGTTCTATGATTGTTGTTAGCTAGCTGAAGGCTATCTTCCCAGACATTATGACTGCAAGACCTTCTATTTAATACAGAGTATTTGAAATCTCAAAATTACAGTTAATAGTCCCGTCCCCCTGATATACCTCCATAAAAATTGTGGTCCAGAGATATTCATTTTTGATTTGGGTTTTTGGATCATTAAAGAAGTAATGTAGCTTGAGTAGACATTGCTGATCCGGGCCACATTTTTCTGTATTACATTTTTAAAAATGTCGGATGTGTTGCAGTGGTGATGTAATATTTCAGGAACCATGAGACCTATATACTTCATTTTGGTGGCAAAACATAGGCTTTTGGGGTCAAGTAGTCTTATAGAGACAGAAAATAACTCCTCAGAGCAACCCTTCTGCCATTTTTCAAAATGGCAGCTATTATAGAGGAAGAAGAGACCTATATAGAAATGAAACAAATAATGGATTTTAATCCTTTTATGTATACACCAATGTTTATGATCTGAATATGAAAAGAAAATGTTTATCACTCCTGTTTTAGACACATTTTTATAGTTCACTTTGTTTCAGTAATTGCTCGTGGTACATTTGCAGAATGCTGAACATTTCAAAAGACCATATCGAGGGGGACATCTTTTTGTAGCACAGGTTTTGCAAGTACATGTACGTGTAGGTTCTGTGGGTAGAGGCTTTAGAAATTTCATAGCTTTTAGCACCCAATCAATACCTTCCCAACCCAATTCACATGGATCTTTCTTTACATATGCATGATCCAAAACATTTACACATCTTCTGGTCAAGTAGAACGTTCTTTTAATGAGTCCATGCACAGAATACCACTTTGGTTGAAGGCCACTTAGTGGGACTGATCTCTTGAACTAACTGTACCAAAGATTGTCAAATGAGTGACAGTCAAAACTCGTTTTCCACACACGCACAAGGTATTTTTCTAAGTCTTTAAAGTCACATTCTTCTTCTGTCTCAGCAAATCCTTTTAGAAACTTCACAGGATCAGCAGTTAAAGCTGCAAGCTTTGTTCCAATTTTGCTCAGTGTCCTCAGCAGTAAGAATATGTGCCTTGATAAAAACAATGGGCATCTCTGGGTCAAGTTTCTTGTACAGTAGAGAAAGTGGGATTAAGTATCTTTTCTTGCCGGTTCCATAGCATATCCATTAACTCCGGCAATCCTTGACTAATAAACATTGCAACAAATCTAAATAGCACAATAATAACAGCTGTGTCATTTGACAGTACAATGGCTAAATTGGAATTATTTCGAACAGCTCACTCAACATGTAGCACAACACAAAGATCAGCTTTCTCCAATTTGCTGTTAACTTCTTGAACAATAGGGCCCGTACCTTTTGAATATATCTCTGCAGACAATTCATTCCACTTGCAATAATTAGAAATTCAGTGTTCACTGAAGCATCAGCAATGTTTTAGCGAGTTAACATCTCCAAGCTCATCTTGGTCGATGTTGATGACCAGTATAGGTGTTGAATTTTTAATGCAGGCAAGGTCAATTGTTCTACTTGTAGACATTCATCAGATTCTCTCACATACTTTGACAGATAGTTCAAGACAACTGTAAAAAAAAAAAAAAAAAAAAAGTGCAATTCTTGCAAGGTGCACACTGACTTTGATATCGGTAGAACTGTCTGAACGACCTCTCCGAATTTTTTCATGGATGAAATCTTGGCCATTCGCCATTGACATAGTCCACAACAACAGCAGTTTTCAATTAGGACACCTTTTCAAATTGAAATTCCCCAGTTGAAAGTTTTTTTTTTCGAGCTCTTGTACGAGTTTGTGCTTCACTGGTTTGGTTGCTGCATTTCCATCAAATAATGCGTTTGTTGGAAGAAGATCATGGAACAGAATGTCCTTGATAAATTCACCCCTTTCTTTAGTTACATATATCTAGGTGCCTGCAAAAGTTGTTTTCTTTGTAACCTGTTTTGTAGTGGATGGTTGGCCAAAACTTTTACCATGGCAATTAAAGCGTAGAAGTTTAGCTTTAGTGATTATGCCAAAAGCTTTTTCTCTTTCAATACAAATCTCTCCTGCTTCAGTTCTGTGTATAGTTTCTATCCATGTTCCAGGACATCTAGAAGACGTGTCTTTATATCGTTATCCACATATTGTTTGGTTGGGTAGTCGCACAGGCTCAGTCATTCTTGCTGCTGCATGAAATGAAGAAGGCTTTCAACATGTTTATTAAAACGTTCCCCTCTCCCACAAGTTCGTGGTGAGGAACAGATTCATGATGGTCCATTAATTTTAAATCTGTCATCTCTCTGAAAACATTGCAAATAGAAAGGACTTCGTGGTAAACTAGCTGCCATTGAGCAACATATTCACTTTTATGTGTCTGACCAACAATTCCCTTGGAGCTTTTCTGTGATCTCTAGATAGTCTGTTCCAGTTTCATATCTGGAGCCACAGCATTGAACCTTCTCTCTCCGTCTTTCATCTCAAAATGTCTTTGGATGAATTTTCTGTAGAGGTATGGTTTTTCCACCTCTAGCTTCTTCACTCTTTTTAAATACTAGGATCCATATCTCAGATAGTTTATGCAATTGAATTCGCTAAACACAGTAATTAGTGACTCCACAGTATTCACATGCAGCTCCCAATCATCTTTCCGATCAGCATGTACCACGCTTTTCACTAGAGCTATCATGTGTAAAACATTTCCTCAGTACTTGCGAAATTCAGATTTTTCTTCACTTTCTTTGACAAACTCTGCAAACCTAGTTTTCAGTTTTTCTAATTTTGAACTGAGTATTGAACATTGCATGGCTCAAATGTCTTTATTTTTCTGGAAATACAACTGGATTTTAGAAAAGCCAGGTGCATGTGTGTGAGCAATGTTATGTTTGAGACTTATATGTGTATTGAAAAACTACATTTTTGGCACTTTTCTTTAAATAATAACTTACATAACATGCATTCGATCACACAGCATCACATAACACTTGGACACTTCAAGTCCAGCAATGTTAAAAATGTTACTCTTGAATAAGCCCCAATGTAACAGTTTAAGTCTTAAAATTCTCCATAGGCTTAAAATAGTGCTTTTTCTCGCTATCTCTTAAGATACGCCATTTACCTCATCATTGCAGAGTACATAAATTAGCTGTTTTAAGACATCTGCCACTGGTTTATTCTCTGCTTTCAGCTGTTCCACCTTTTCTTCCAACTCGGGAGCTTTTAATCCAGGAGTCTATCAAAAAGTTTGAGAGAAAAATATTTTCTAAATTAAAGTTGCTCAAAGTGGGTAAACGGAGGAAACCCAAACTGAAATCTCAGCATAACACTGAACATAGCAAGGTATTCTAATTATGCGGGAGAGACAGTGACTGAAAAAAGAGATAAGCACCCCGGAAATCATTTGTGTACATGGACTAGGGGTGCAAGATAGGACACAATACACTAATAAAACATTCTGAATGGGAGATTTCCATTGATATTAGTACTAATTTCTTAAGGTCAACAGAAGAGACAATTAAAAGTAAGTGGCTGACATTAAATAAAAAGCCATTAAGCTACGTAAAATATATTTCTTAAAACAGCACACCTGAACATTCAAAATCAAAAAATTGGCAAAGGATATTCGATCATTTGTAATCAGTACCCCGTGATCTCAATTAAACTGCTTTGTGGTAAAATGGAAAATAAATTAAAGATAAGCACACAAATACCTTTGGAATATCACTGGGTGACAGTTTTCCTTCAGTCGTCCACCAACACGAGTACATCCTAAAAGAAATTATTAAATGCAAAATATGACTTATACAGACAAACAAATGAGACCAGATGAGATGGGTAAACCAAAACCTAAACTTACTTCACATCTGATGTGATGTCAACAGAGCACTTCAACATGATTAAAGAGCGCACACTTAAGGTACATAATATCAGTGAGCTTGTTTCCCCTATACTGCTCTGACTCTAGAAAATGTTATATGCTCTTTAAGGATTTGTATCTTTTGAAGAACCACCTTAAAAATACAGACAGGTTTTGCTTCTACAAACGACACTACCACAATAAAGGCTACCCTCTGTATGATCTCAAGGGAACCTCCACCTGTAAAAAGGGCCCTTTGCTACACAACATATGCATTAAGGTACTTTCCAAAAGCTCTGTAGTATCCGCTCACCAGCGCGGCTACTCGCTGCTGTTTTCTTGCACGATTATACTCATATGAAATGTCAAACATCAGAAAATTATTCGTTAGCACTGTATACCATGGACACTATCAACAATGACTTCTTCGATATATGGGCTTCTTGCCAGGTCATATTACGCATTTGTTAATCTGTTGTGACAGAGAATCATAGGAGGTGTTTGCATTCTGGTTATTGATATGAATTTAACGCAAACTATCAAATTGCTGATGCATGTTTTCACAGGTTAATTGATGAGATTAGGGTAGGAGGGAGGGTGTATAGGGAGAGGATTGGAGTTCATAGACTGATTTGATGATTAATTGATATATTTATTTCCTGGATAGTGCTGCTACCCAAGATTCTGAGTCCTGCGCAGATCAGAAAGCTGTCGGTGAAAACATATGTATTTTATACTTTCTAAACTTCAGTATCTCTTCTCCCTTGTAGAGGGCTGGCTCGGGAGTTGAACCACAGCATTAGAGTAAGGAAAATGCTACTTACCACAGTATGCGTCTGTTCTTGGCATGTAGAGCTGTAGAATCTCATGCTATGCATAGATCGCCATCTAGTGTTGGGTCTGGATGTTTGATCTTTGCTTTTCTTCGAAGAAGTCTTTCCAGTCACGAGGTAGGTGACTCCTCCTTTCGGTGATAGTGCGCAAGGGCATAGACTCCATCCTTAGATTGTTTTGCCGTAAAGGGTGATGATGGAGTTAGTAAGAGTAGTAAAGAGAGATGTCCATTATATTGTATCTAAGTAAGATAGTACTGCAACAGGTATAGGTACCCGGGGAGGCGGGCGGGCGCATGAGATTCTACAGCTCTACATGCCAAGAACAGATGCATACTGTGGTAAGTAGCATTTTCCGTTCGAGGCATGTGAGCTGTAGATTCACATGTTATGGATAGACTATATAGCAGTTATGTTCCAAAGCGGTGGCTAACCTGTAGCTGTTGCAGCTGTCTGAAATAGTGTACGTAAAACTGCCTGGCCCACACTAGCTTGCTGTCTAGCTAACACATCTATGCAATAGTGTTTTCTAAAGGTGTGTGGTGTAGACCATGTTGCAGCTTTGCAGATGTCATCTATGGGTATATTTCCTAAAAATGCCATAGAAGCCCCTAGTTTGTGAGTGGAATGCGCTCTAGGGGGAATTGTTAATGTGCGTTTAGCTTTAATGTAGCATATTTGAATGCATTTAACTATCCACCTTGCAAAACCTGATTTTGATATTGGATTGCCTTTATGTGGTGGAGCAAAAGCAACAAAAAGTTGTTGTTTTTTCCTGAAAGGTTTTGTTCTTTCAATGTAGTATAGTAGGAAGAGTTACTTACCTTCGGTAACGATATATCTGGTAGAGACAGTCTAGCCGCAGATTCCTTAACTTAGAATATCCCCAGGCGTCAGACTGGATCCGGAAAATCCTTTTTCCCAGCAATACCTCTGCACGCCGGGAGGCGGCGCCGCTTGGCTCCGTCCGGACGTCGCCCACGTTAGTGACGTCAATGGAGCCATAGAGGCCGCTTATGGCGTGCTGACGTCAGTTTTCTACAGGAAACTTTTCCGCGCGATAACGCGGAGCCATGACAAAAAACTGCGATAGTATAGGAACAGTGTGTGTTAAAAAAGATGAAAATTATGTATAATGAGGAACAAAATTATTTGAGAAAGCCCCCAGTACCAGAAAGGACTGGAGTGAGCTCACAGAGCCTGTGCTGTAAGCAATGGCCGAACAATGCGCCAAGCTGTGCCCCAGTTTGAGAGGGCTACGGCTGGTGCACAATCGACATAAGGTAGACAGAGTGAGGTTAAAAGAATCATTATATGGAAGGAACATGTCGCCAGACAAGTGACTAGAAGTGAACGGCCACTTGAAAGTTCACTACCCAGACCTTACGGTGATTAAAGGACTATAAGACCAAGAGAATTCCAATGTAACTGATTGCCATAGATAGAAAGGCATGGGCGGTGGGAGGGAATGAAAAGCAGAAGAACCCCACGTATTTGGAACACTGGTGAAGCAAGCTAAGTGGGCAGTGGAAAACAGAGACTTTAACCACCTAAAAACATTAATGGAGTGGAGAGCCAAAGAGCTCGAAATCCGAACAACACCCCCAGCTACAAAGGAAGGCACGATAACACGCTACCAACCAAACACAAGAACAGATCGGAGTCCGAAGGGCTTGAGGCAGAACAACACACCCTACCCCAGAGTGAGGAGCGAGAGCACACCTCTGGAAGACCAAGGCCACCCAGAAGAGGGGGGCTAGGCGGAAAGACACCATATGAAAAGGTCTTCGCAGAGTGGGGAGGATGGGCGGGCGTTAAGGAATCTGCGGCTAGACTGTGTCTCTACCAGATATATCGTTACCGAAGGTAAGTAACTCTTCCATCTGATAGAGACATCTAGCTGCAGATTCCTTAACTTAGAATAGATACCAAAGCCATACCCTATACGAGGAGGGTCTGCGAAACAACCACCAAGTGCCATTAGAACAAATTTGTCAATGGCCGAGGAAACACGGTGGGAACCGCAATGCCAGGGCAGCTGACATTAGATCCAGGAAACTCCGAAATGAACATGGCCAAGGGACGGCAAAAGCACCACAAGCCTGCGAGGGATGGTGTGAGACCTCTCTCGTCCAGACACAGACGAAGGAAATGTGGAACTAGAAGGGTCAGTGCCCACGTAAGAGAAAATGCAGCGACTCCATGAAAGGAGCCCAGCACTGGTTCTCCTGATCCATGAGGAACAAAGGCCCAAAGGGACCCTACAACATGAGAACGGTACAGCAGACCGCCTGAACATACACTACCTGGGATGCCAAAAAAATAAAACCAGGGGACAGTCCGAAGACTGACCGGGGAAGTACAGGAGCCGCAAGAGAAGGCTCGTGTGCGTAATAAAAAACACATAACAATGTGTACCCTGTAGGACATGTGACAACAGAAGAGTTGTCGTGGAGCAAGCTCATGAGGTAGGCATGCAGCCAAAGGTATCAAAAGGTGCCACTGTGAGTAGATAACTGGCAGGGCCAGGAACACATAGGGGACTGTATCCCGAAAAGAGAGTGTGTGCAAGAAGGCCGAATACTAGGGCAAAAAGAACCTAGAATGGGAACACCGTTGTGGCGTGTATAACCTACGATATGTACACTAAGAGGCATGAAGTCTGCCACTTAAATGTGAATTGAAGAAACGTTAAATAGGAGATAAGGCACAGACATAGGCCTGTCGCCCAAAAGCACACTCCGCCATAGACCGACCCCATTCAGCAAGTAGGAGAATGTCGAGAAGAGGTACTCCTTGAGAATGAAGAAATATGCGGAGGATAGGAACGAGTTAACCGGACCCTGTGTTCTGCAAGAAGCAAGGAACCGGAAAACTTGCCGGGTATGCACCAAGAATGCAAGTATTCATAGAAGACACCGTTCCGGAACGGACCAGAGGAACCTGCCCCCCAGGGGCGCATGTCCACCCGTAGACTAGCAAGATGCGCACAGCGAGGCTGTAAGAACACGCCCGGAATGAACAGGTGTGACAAAACCCTGAAGCAAACATCAGGGAACGAACGTCCCTATGGAGGCAGGGATGTGTCACGGATTCACCGTAGACAACCAATACGCCACCCCTGGAGAGAAACCAAGCCCATGGATCTCACCAGATTTGATATCCTACAATAGTAGGAAGCGTGAACTTGCAGCAAAAGTTCCTAGGCAAGGAAGAGTAGCAATATAATTGCCAACAAATACCCCACATAGGGTAAGGTACCACCCTACATAAAGAAGGGTCCCTCTTGAGACACGCTCGTAGGCAGAGGCTCAAACGAAAGGCAACACAGTCATACCGATGTACCAGAAGAAGGGAAGAAAACGGCTGAACAGCCACGCAACTGAGAACCTTAGTAACCCACAAAGGGCAACACAAAAGAACGTGACGGCACCGTCACGTATTGTAAAATCCTCCAACAGGATTAAAACCTGGGAAGACCGTCAACCAAAGACAGGAGTCGTCGGACCGCCGAGCCAGCATGGGCGTCAAAAAGAGTGATCCCATCAAATGGTAGATCCCTAAGCCGCTCCTGAATATGTTGTGGGAAAACGCCATCGCGCAACCACGCATGGCGGCGCAAGACAACCGACCTGGCCATAGCACGACCTACCGAGTCCGTGGTGTCCATGGCAGACCGAATTGAAAAATGCGCCATATCATGGCCATCACTGATAATGCGGACCAGATCGGCACGCGAGCTGTCTAGCAAGGAGGGAAGGAGCTGCTCGACAGCATCCCAAAGGGCAAAGGTAGCCCGAGCAAACACACAAGGTGTTCAGGGACCGGAGTGCGGAGCTGGCGGATGCAAACACATCACGGCCCCATGACTCCAAACACCAAGATTCTCGAGTGGGAGGGTGCAACGGAACAGGAGTGATAGAGAGGGCTGGCTCAAGCACAAGACCTCCAGCTCCAGGATGGAGGGTCAAACAGGCGGGGTCAGTGGGAGCAGGCCGATGGCGATGTGCTACAGCACGATCCACGGGGTCCTCCGAAGAGGGTCTTGCCCATGTCCCAAGAAGGATGTCAAATAATGACTCCGCAAACGGCAATAATGGCTCCACCTTCCACGCGCCCTGGTGGAGAAGTTCCTGCAAAGGCTCTGAAGGCCTAGAGACAGAGGGCAGTTGCATGCGTAAAATGGCTGCAGCCCTGCAAACAGCCCTGACAAATGTCCCACCAGCGTCCGTGGCACCACGAGGTGGGGACAGCAAGTTATCCGTAGGGGACGGGCGCAAGCTAATCCGGCCGCTCAAAAGAAACTCAGCAAAAGGAGTAGGCCAATGCCCCATCTGCGTGCGATTCGGAGAGCGTTTAAATGACTCAGGGGGCGGTGAATACACCGTAAGTACATCCTCCACCAATAAAGCCGGAGATGGTAATGGCGTTGAACGGCGCCGAGGGGGCGAGTTGGGCTCAGCTGCCGTAGTCGAGCCGGCGCCGACGACCTCCGAAAAGGCCTTTGCCGCCGGAGTCGAGCCGGCGGCCTCGGCTGCCGGAGTTGAGCCAGCGCCGGTGACCTTCGAAAAGGTCTCGGCTGCCGGAGTCGAGCCGGCGACCCCCGAAGAGGCGTCGGCCGTCCGAGTTGAGCCGGCGTCAGCGACCTCCGAAAAGGTGTCAACTGCTCGGAGTCAGACCGGCACCAACTCTATATCAGCCGAGGTGGAAATCTGCGGGGAGAGAGTGCGCCGAAGCGGTGATGTGCACCGCGCCGCAGCCACCTCCAGCGATGTCGCAGGGAGCCCCGTAAGGCTGTGCGCCGGCGCAAAGGAAGGGCTAGACACCGTGGGATGCCCCTCCGGGCCGTGTCCCGATGTAGCGGCAACTCTGGAGTCAGAGTCAGTGCGCTCGGTCGGATAATCCTCCCAAGGGTCAGTGTCCTGTAGCCTATCCTGATACTCATCCCCAACCCCTTCATCCTTTGGGTCAGGTAAAAGTGGTGGTGGTGGTGGTGAATTTGATGGTGAGATGAGCAAGTTGGGATCAGTGGGAGAGGAGGTGGAATATAAGGGGGAGAAGGGTTAGTACCCACACTCTTCCTTTTGAGAGGAATGTGGTAGTCCTCTGATAGGTCAATTTTCCATTTTTTTGGAAGAGTGTTATGAATATGTCCTGTTTCAGGGTTGATTACCAGCTTTTTCTGCTTCGGATCCGAAGGTGGGGCATCGGGCCGAGGCTCTTTAGAGGAAGTGTCTTTCTCTTTATGTGCCGGTTTCGGCGTTGAAGGTTTCGGCTTCGAGCCTTTCGGTGTCGAAGGTGGAATCTTCGATAATGATGGTATTGTGACCAATACATGCTTGGACTTGTGTTTCGGCGCTGAAGGTGTTGGTTGGGCGCCAGAGTGAGGACGGCTCGAGCGCGAGCCGGAAGGCTTCTCTTTCTGTTTCGGAGCCGGGCCCGAGGGCAGGGCGTTGGAAACGTTTTGTTGGTGCCGACCTTGGCCCGAGGGCAGAGGAGGGACCGGAGCCTTTGTTTTATGTTGAGGGGGCAAAGGGGTATCTTTACTCACGGTACGCTGACCCGGAGTAACCTGCTCCTCTTCTTCCATGTCGGAGTCGGCCTCGGACACGGATATCAGTTCTTCTTCTTCGGCTCCTTGAGCTTGATGTTCAGTGTCGGAATCTTCACCAAAGATGTTCGGTGCAGAGCCACTCTGGTGTTGCATCTCGTGGTGTCGAGCCCGACAGTCACGAAGTGTCTTTTTCGATCGAAACGATCGACACGCGTCGCAGTTGTTCTTGTCGTGTTCCGGGGACAAGCAGAGGTTGCACAAGTCGGTGCGTGGAAACTTAGCACGACACCCGGGACAGAATTTGAAAGGAGTCCATTCCATCGACTGCTAGCGCGGTCGGCGCGGGTAGGCCCGACGGCCTGCCACAAGTTTCCCAATCGAAGGTTTTCCGAGGTGAGACGATGTGCGTCGAATGGGGAACTGCGATCGATAACAATACCATCGAGGGTAGTGGATTGCGCGTCGAAGGGGTCCGAAAACGGTACCGAACCGGAGCGCAGCAATACACATCCGAACCCGATGGCGGAAAAAAACAATTTAAGGATGGAGTCGATGCCCATGCGCACTATCACCGAAAGGAGGAGTCACCTACCTCGTGACTGGAAAGACTTCTTCGAAGAAAAAAAGTGCAAACATCCGGACCCAACACTAGACGGCGATCTATGCATAGCATGTGATCTACAGCTCACATGCCTCGAACAGAGCGTTTTTGCGGAATACAGAATCATGTAGATTTAGGGTTACCAACAACTGTCACAAAAGACCTGTTCCATGTCAGAATAGTGACTTTTTTGGGCCTCTAAGCTAGTGCTCATTTGTATAAAATAATTTTTCCTTTTTTTCCTTAGAGCAGCTCTTGCCTTCTTTGGTTTTCACTGTTGGGAGTTAATTGAGATTAAAGAGTCAGTATTATCATACGCTGTGTCCATAAAGCACAAGTTACTTACCTTCGGTAACGATATATCTGTAAGAAACATTAGTAGTGATAGATTCCTTACCTTAGAATATCCCCAGGCGTCAGACTGGATCCGGAAAGTTTTCATCAGCAGTACCCCTGCGCGTCGGTAGGGGCGTCGTGCGGCTCCACGTCTGTCATTGGAGTCGTGGTCGCCGAGATGACGTCGCGAGCGCTACTTGGACAACGCCCATGCGCGCTGTAGTCAGTTCTGTACACGACGTTCCGCGCCAGGAACGCAGAGCCATGCAAGATACGGACCACTGGTGCATTGAAACTAGGGCCCTGAAAGGGATGACCTTAACCCTAGAAATCAGTTCGCAGAACGCGGACGATGGGTGGGGCGGTAAGGAATCTATCACTACTAATGTTTCTTACAGATATATTGTTACCGAAGGTAAGTAACTTGTGCATCTGAAAGAAACACATAGTGATAGATTCCTTACCTTAGAATAGATACCCCGGTGGTGGGTCTGCGAACAAAGATCACACCAGAAAGTCACGGAGAACAGAACGGCCAAAGAAGCCGTCTCTCCGGACTTGGCTGTCCAGGCAGTAATGTTTGGTAAACGTGTGCAGCGAGGCCCACGTAGCTGCCTGACATATGTCTTGCAGGGGGACACCACGTCCCAATGCAGTAGTGGCTGCAGTAGCTCGGGTGGAATGAGCACGCAGCCCCACCGGAGGTTCCTTTTTAGCCAAAGAGTAACAGGCTTTGATACACAAGACAACCCAGCGGGAGATGGTTCTCTTATTGACCGCCCGACCTTTCTTGGTGCCAACGTAGCCAACAAAAAGCTGGTCATCCACCCGGAACTGCTGTGTGCGGTTAAGATAAAAAGAAAGCGCACGTTTTGGGTGCAGACGGTGGAGCCGCTCTTCCTCTCTGGAAGGATGCAGGGCGGAAAAAAGGTGTGCACGGTAATAGTCTGCCCAATGTGAAACGCTGTAACCACTTTTGGCAGAAAGGAAGGGCGGGGCCTGAGCACAACCTTGTCCGGATGGACTGAAAGGAAAGGAGGCTTACAGGGAAAGAGCCTGGAGCTCACTCACCCGCTTGGCGGAAGTGATGACCACCAGGAAAGCAGTCTTTAACGTCAGAAGACGAAGAGGACAGTTGTGAAGTGGCTCAAAGGGAGCGCACATCAAGTACGTCAGAACCAGATTCAAGTCCCACTGAGGCATCACGAAAGGAATAGGAGGAAAAAGGTGAGTAATGTCTTTAAGAAACCTATTTACAACAGGGGACTTGAAAAGAGAGGGCTGATCAGGGAGCCTGAGAAAGGCCGAAATAGCAGAAAGGTAGCTCTTGATATTGCCCAGAGCAGAGCCCTACCGGGCCAAAGAAAGAAGGAACAGTAGAACCTCAGAAAGAGGGGCAGAAAGGTGATCCACAGCCTTTGCTGTGCACCATGCCACAAATTTGTTCCACCTGCAGGCGTATACCACTTTAGTAGAGGGGCGCCTGGCTGCCAGAATAACGTCACAAACTTCAGGAGGCAAGTCAAAGGGAATCAACTGCCGCCGCTCAATCTCCACGCAAAGAGGTGAAGGCTGGACAGGTTCGGGTGGAGGACCGTCCCCTGCTGCTGCGACAGAAGATCCTCCCGAAGAGGCAGTCGGATCGGGGGATCGATGCTCATACTGAGTAGCTCGGGATCCCATACTCTTCGAGCCCAGTCCGGAGCCACAAGAATGACTTGGGCCCTGTCGCGCCTGATCTTCAGCACTCTGGGCAGAAGTGGTATAGGCGGAAAGGCGTACAACAGACCGCAACTCCACTCGCGACGAAAAGCGTCGCCGAGCGAGTGCCGCCTTGGAAATTCCAACGCGCAGAACTGATGACATTGCGCGTTCTCTTCGGTGGCGAATAGATCTAACCAAGGCTCTCCCCACTGCTGAAAGAGACCTTGCGCCACCTCCGAGTGCAGACGCCATTCGTGATCGAGCATGCACATGCGGCTGAGTTCGTCCGCCCTGGCATTCAGAGAACCTGCCAGGTGTTGAACCACCAGAGACATGCCCTGATGTTCCAGCCATGTCCAGAGACGCAGAGCCTCTTGACAGAGGGTCCACGACCCCACCCCGCCATGTTTGTTGCAGTACCACATGGCGGTGGTGTTGTCTGTGAACACCTGCACTACTCTCCCTTGACAGAGGGAAGGAATGCTTTCAGTGCAAGCCTGATCGCCCGCAGCTCCAAAAGGTTGATATGGAGCCGGGACTCCGCCGGAGACCAGAGGCCTCTGATCTCCGCCTCTCCCATGTGTGGCCTCCCCATCCCAGGAGGGACGCATCCGTCACCACTGTGAACTCCGGTTGGGGAAGGGAGAGGGATCTGCCGTCGACCAAATGCCGGTTCGTGAGCCGCCACTGCAATTGGTGTGCAGTGCCCTCCGAGATCTGGAAGTGATCGGACAGGTTTCCCTGATGCTGCGCCCACTGGAACTTCAGGTCCCACTGCAGAGCCTGCATATGCCACCTGGCATGATTGACCAGCAGGATGCAGGAGGCCCAGCAGCCTCAGAGTCACTCTGACCGAAACCCAGGACAAGGGCTGAAAGATGGGAATCAGAGCCCGAATGTCCCGGACTCGCTGTTCGGGAGGATAGACCCGAAACTGCGCCGTGTCCAGAACCGCTCCGATAAAGAGGAGCTTCTGGGAGGGAAACAGGTGCGACTTCGTCATGTTGATGGAGAACCCCAGCAAGTGCAGGAGGTCGGCCGTAGTCTGGAGGTGGGAGACGACTGTCTGGGGCGAGCCCGCCTTCAACAACCAGTCGTCGAGATAGGGGAAGACTGACACCCCTGATCTGCGCAGGTGAGCTGCGACCACCGCCATCACCTTGGTGAACACCCCAAGGGGCGCTGGTAAGGCCAAAGGGGAGCACGGTAAACTGAAAGTGCTCGTGGCCTACCATGAACCGTAGGTAACGCCTGTGGGCTGGCAGGACGGGGATGTGGAAATAGGCGTCCTGCAAGTCCAACGCCACCAGCCAGTCTTGTGGGTCGAGAGCAGACAAGACCTGAGCCAGAGTGAGCATCTTAAACTTCTCTTTGTGGTGGAAGCGATTGACGTTCCGGAGGTCCAAGATAGGACACAGGCCTTTGTCCTTCTTGGGCACCACAAAGTAGTGGGAATAACAACCACGACCTACTTCGGGCGTCGGAACGCGCTCGATGGCCCCCTTGGCCAAGAGGGCCGCAACTTCCTGCTGAAGCACCACGTGATCCCCTGACATGCGGTGGTATTGAGGTGGCATGGCTGGGGGGGGCAGTCTCGAAGGGGAGGGAGTAGCCCCTTCGGACTATCTCTAAAACCCACCTGTCCGAAGTGATGGAGCGCCAGTGAGGGAGGTGATGGCGGAGCCTGCCACCCACGGGCGTGTGATGGACCTGAAAGTTCGGACTAGGAAGGTTTGGAGGCAGAGGTGGCGGGGGTGGTGGTAGTGGTCTGACCCGCCCGCTGGCCCCTGTGTCCGCCACGGCGGAAACCGCGTCTGCGCTGGGATGACTGTTGCGCCGGCCCGTGGCTCTGTTGCGAACGCTGCGGGGCGCCCCTTCCTGTGCCACGAAAGGAGCGAAAAGCAGAAGGCGGAGGAAGGCGGACTGCGGAGAGTATCAAGGACTTGGCCGTAGCCCTTAAACCGCTCCAACGCGCTGTCCGCTTTGTCGCCGAAGAGGCGACGGCCATCAAAGGGCATGTCCATAAGGGTGCTTTGGACATCCCCGGAAAATGCAGTTGTTCTCAACCAGGCGTGGTGACGAACCGCCACCGTCGGTGCCATGGATCTGCCCAGTGAGTCGGCGGTGTCTAGACCACAACGGATCATGAACTTGGCTGCGTCTCTCCCCTCTGCAACAGCTTGGGCGAGAGCAGGCCGGGCCTCCTCCGGACACTGAGACAGCACGTTCGCCACCGTATCCCACAGACAGTGGGAATAACGGCCCAAGAGGCATGCGGTGTTCACGGACCGCAGCGCAGAGCTGGTGGAAGAGAAAATCTTCCCAAACTGATCCAGCTTCTTGGATTCCCTATCCGGTTGTGCGGAAGGGAAGGCGGTTGGGGAAGCAGAGGCTTGGACAACCAAGCTCTCGGGGGTGGGATGTTGGGAGAGGAAAAGAGGGTCACCCGGAGCCGGACGGTGGCGTCGGGCCACGTTCCTATCCACAGGAGCCCCTGTGGTGGGCCTGAACCAAGTGCCCAAAAGAACGTCCGAAAGGGCTTCATTAAAGGGCAGCAGCGGCTCTGCAGAAGTAGCTGCTGGCTGAAGCACCTCTGTCAGGAGGTTAGTCCTGACGGCCACAGTAGGGAGCTTGAGGTGTAGGGCCTCCGCCACCCTACGCAACACCACTGCATAACAGGCTCCCTCCTCCGTAGCCACGGTAGGAGGAGACAGCATGCCAAGGTCTGGTGAGGTATCCAGACCACTGGCTTCCCCCAGTTCCTCAGCCCAGTCCTGTTCAGACTCGCCGGCTGCAGCGAGAGGGTCATCCGACCCCTCCCAGTCCTCCCCTTGCTCCTCAGGCTGTACAACAGGCCGAAAATAAGGAGCAGGGACATGGGGGATAGAAATCCCCAAACGGCGTCGAGAACGGCATCGAACGACGCCGGACCGACGCCGCGTCCACTTCGGGGCTGAACCTGAGGTCGACGTCGTCCCGAGGAGCGGGCGGCGGCAGAATCGGTGCCAGTGAAGTCGGTGGAGGTGTAACGAGGTCAACCGGTGTCGACCGGGATCCAGGCCTGGATCCAAGGGTGTCCTGAGGTGCCGGAGCCGACAACGACGCCGGAGCCGCCGGCGATGAAACGCGAGGACACCCAGGAGGGACTGCGGGGCCTGAAGGCGCACCGGCGGGACCCGACGGCCCAAAGAGGCGAGCCATGGCTGACGGGAAGTCCTGTATCTGGGCCGGGAGTCGCCGCCGACCCCGGGAAGGGGGGGGGTAGTCTGGCGGCGACTCCATGGACTGCGCCGGAGCCGCGGGGGTGGCACCACCCGTACCCTCAGCCGCATCGCGCGACCGGCGAGGGGAAGTCGAAGAACGATGACGTTTTTTCGACTTCTTGTGCTTCGTCTTACCTGACCCCGAGTGCGAAGACTTCGATCCCGACGATCGTCGATGGTGACTCCGCACACAGTCCCTCGACCTCTCTCTAGACCGGGACCTGTCACGGCGCAGAGCCGACTGCCGGACTTCAAGCAGCTTTCGGGACCGCTCCCGCAAAGACTTCGGAGCCATGGACCGGCAGTCGGGGCACGACTTGGGGTCGTGGTCGCTCCCCAGGCAGAAGAGACACACGCGGTGCGGGTCCGTCACCGACATCCTCCGATGACAGTCCTCGCAGGATTTAAAACCGGGCATCCCTAGCTGCACCAGGAGTCGATATCGACTCGAAAAAAGGTGAGAAAAAGATCTCAAAAACTTAGTCAAAAAGAGACTAGGGGTACCGCTCTCTCTGGATCTGCGCTTGCTGGCGCGGAAAAAGAAAGAACTGACATCAGCGCGCGTGGGCGGCGTCCAAGTAGCGCCCGCGACGTCATCTCGGCGACCACGATGCCAACGACGGACGCGGAGCCGCACGACGCCCCTACCGACGCGCAGGGGTACTGCTGATGAAAACTTTCCGGATCCAGTCTGACGCCTGGGGATATTCTAAGGTAAGGAATCTATCACTATGTGTTTCTTTCAGATCCAGGTTTCATAGCCTTAACTCCACTTCCTTTCATTGCCATTTTTTTATGTAAAGCCCATTCTCAGACTATGCCATTTTTTTAAACTGTGTTTATAGCTTTATTTTTATACCAGTCACAACTATCCACCAACGATCTACATAAATGCCACAAGATATACAATATAGTGTCCACTGGGAGTTCTAGTAGGTCAACAAGGCATGTCCAATGTACAGCAAAGTCTGCAGCACAGCTTGGGCGAAGGCATCACTTTCAGTCAGGAGGGGTGTTCACCAGGTCCTCTCACGCACCCTCTCTTTCACCTGCCTGAGGAACCAGCCTCCTTAGAGAAGACCTTAGGGTCACTCACCCTCCCTGGCCAGCCCATAGTAGGATATCCACCTTTCCCAAACCTTTATATATTTCCGGGGCAGTCCCTGGCATCATACACCACCCTTGCTGCCTCCATGCAATGGGTGATGCCTATCTTCCACATATCTTTGGTAGGCACCAAAAGGGCTCCCGATCTTTTTACTGTGTATTTTCTCTAGAGCAAAACCCACTATGCAGAAGAGCAACTCTTTCCTCTGGTATCCCCAAAAGGACAAACTGCGGTTTATTTAGGGCTGACACCTCCTAGATCGTGGAGTTCATTAACTATTCCTTAACTATTCCCTGCCAGTACTGGAAAATAGGTGGGCATTCTCAGATCATGGGGACTTTCCCATTTTTATGTTCATGTTAGACTATATACAATCTTTCCCCTTTCTAACTTAGGGATGATAAAACTAATACATCCTTATGATTAACTTAATTTTCATCTTTGAAGTTAAACATCCATTGGCAATGTTTATTATCATACTTCAATACATTTCAATACATTTCCAGTCCCTGGGAATTACAATATCAAATATTTTCTTCACACAGAAAGAAAGGAGGACAATCTGAATCTTTCATTAAGGCCATCTGGTTGTAATGTTTGTAAGTGGTATATTCACCAACACCTGTGTTGCAATAATGTTATGTGTAGCATGTCCTCTTAGTGGAAATTTGACTACTTCACGTGTTTTCCTCATAATTATGGATTTGCCCCATCTGTTACGTAGTTCATCATCAGCTGCACAAAGAGGAGATTTTAACCCAAATAAATTGTTTCTAGCTCAAACAGATCAAAAGCTACTATAAAAGGCAGTGACGTGTTGCAGCAGAGTGAAAAGACCCTCTAAAAGGTTGACTAGCCACCTTGCCATTGCTTATTGCTAGATTTGGGTGCTGAACTGGTACTCATCTGGTGAAACCTTTGCTTAGACAGTGTTAACCTGTGCAAAAATAAAGCAATAATGAAGTAATACTGTTAGAAATGGGGTTTTTAGTTGGCAGAGGTTTGCACCCTGTACAAGTAGGGACCGCCACCCTAGTCTGGGTAAGTCAGATACACACCCTAAATTAACCTGTGCTCAACCTCTAGTAGCTTGGCACAGAACAGTCAGGCTTAACTAGGCAATGTGTAAAGTGTTTGTGTAACACTTACATTACAACTCAATAAAAATACCACAAAAATACTCCACACAGGTTTAGAAAAATAGAGAATATTCTGAGCAAAACATGACCAAAACGACAACTCCAAATCAGTATTAGTCGAGATATGAATTTTTAAAGAATAAATGCAAAAACAGTGCTTAGAAGTCAATAAAGGTTACTTGATGTCTCACTAGACCGGGGTAAATATGAAAAGTAAAGCCGACCGCAACAGAGCAAGGGTTTGGATACAGTTCCTAACAGGTCCCACTGAAGTTTTACCTTCTCAAGTTGAGCCAAGAGTCCTGTTTGTGAGACGGGGAAGAGGTTCGTTGGGAGCACAGTGAGCTTCAATGGCCCCCTATGCGCAAAGAGCAGTCGGGCATCGCAGACAGGCAGGCAGGGGCCTTGCGGTCAGCAACGCTGCTGTGTGAAGAGACGAAGTTGCTCCCCCTCGTGCGATCCTTCATGAGAGCAAGGCGGTTCCGAAGCAAACGGGCCCATTTGCGGTCGCAAAGAGCGCAAAAGCTAGATTTAAGGGGCCCAGGAGCTGTGGATGATGAAAGCAGCTTCAGAACCCATTTCTGAGGCCCAGAGCTTGGAGGGGCACCCTAGGCAAGGGTAGGACTCATAGAAGGCAGAGTCCAGCAACTCCAGCAGAATTGTAGAAAGTCTTTTGTGTCACTTAGATTTCAGAAAACAGGAGGCAAGCCAGCAAGCCCTTGGAGACACTCTGGGATAAGTCCTTGGTCTCAGCAGGGCAGAGATCAGCAGGCAGCAGGGCAGCGCAGCAAAGCAAAGAAGCAGTTCCTCAGGACAGTCAGTAACAGCAGAGTGGCAATTCTTCAGCACAGCAGCCTTTACTTGATTTGATGGGGCGAGAGCCCTGGTACTTATAGCCAAAAGTGCCTTTGATGTAGGGGGTGACTTCAGAGCATTTCTCTGAAGTGCACATGGATCCCTTTCAACCCAGCCCTGGCTCTACCAGTGGAGGGTAAATCAGCTCTTTGTGTGAGGGCAGAACATAACCTATTCAGATGTAAGTATGAGCCACCTCTCTCCCTTGCTGCCCAGAATGGCTATCAGTATGCAGATGAATGCAGATGAAACCGCTGTCACACCCAGCCCTTTATTGTGTTGTAGCTGTCTAGAGGGAATGCACAAAGTGTAGCTGTCATCCAGCCCAGATGCTTATTGGAGACAGACCCCAGTCACACAGAGCAAAGTTAGAGCAGAGAAATGGCCACCTTCTAAAAGTGGCATTTCCAAAATGATATGTCAAATCCAACTTTACCATTAAAGAGGTTTTATCACCACCCTTCCAAAGATATTAAACATGGACTAGCTACTCCTTTTCAATAAGGAATTACAGCTTAAAAGGTGTTTTAAGGAATCCACAATGCTAGCCTATGGAAGGAGTAAGCCTCACAGCAGTTAAAAACAAATGTTGCTGTTTGTCACTGCCAGGACATGTAAAACGAGAGTGCATGTCCTGCTTTTTAGTTACATAGCACCCTGCACTTTGGGTCACATAGGGACTACCTTTGGGGTGACGTATTTGTAATAAAAGGGAAATTTAAGGTTTGGCAAGTGGTTTTAAATGCCAAGGTGAAGTGGCAGTGAACTGCACACACAGGCCCTGCAATGGCAGGGCTGAGACAGGTTTGAAAGGCTACTTGTGTGGCTGGCACAACCAGTGCTGCAGGCCCACTAGTAGCATTTAGATTACAGTCCCTGGGTACATGGTGAACAAGTTACTTACCTTTGGTAACAATATATCTGTAAGAGAAGTAGATTAGTTATGGATTCCTCACCTTAGAATTACCCCCAGACGTCAGACTGGATCCGGAGAATTTTTTCCTCAGCAGTATCTCTGCGCGTCGATAGGTGGCGTCGGTCGACGCCACTTTGTAGTTGGCGTCGTGGTCGCTGGAATGACATCACGGTATCTACTTAGACGCCGCCCTCGCACGCGGATGTCAGTTCTTTACACAACATTCCACGCCAGAAGCGCAGAGCTATGCAAGACACTGGCACACTGGTGCACAAAAACTAGGGCACTGAAAGGGAGTCCCTTACCCTAGAAGTCAGTTCGCATAACGGGGAGGATGGGTGGGGCGGTGAGGAATCCATACTAATCTATGTCTCTTACAGATATATCATTACCGAAGGTAAGTAACTTGTTCATCTGAAAGAGCCAATTAGTTATGAATTCCTTACCTTAGAATAGATACCCCAGCAATACCAACTCCGGAGGTGGGTCTGCGAACCAAGTTCACACCAGAAAGTCCTGGAGAACCGAACGGCCGAAGAAGCCATCCCTCCGGACTTGGCTGTCCAGGCAGTAGTGTTTGGTAAACGTGTGCAGTGAAGCCTACGTAGCTGCCTGCCAGATGTCAAGAAGGGGGACTCCACGTCCCAAAGCAGTAGTGGCTGCCGTCGCCCTGGTGGAATGGGTACGCAACCCAACTGGAGGTTCCTTTTTCGCTAAGGGATAGCAGATTTTGATGCAAAGAACGACCCATCGGGAGATGGTTCGTTTTTGCGCGGACCGACCTTTCTTGGCGCCCACATAACCGACAAAGAGCTGGTCATCCACCCGGAATTGTTTTGTGCGATCCAGATAGAATGAAAGCACACGTTTTGGATCCAGACAGTGGAGCCTCTCTTCCTCTTTAGAAGGTTGCGGAGGCGGAAAGAAGGTGGGCAAAGTGATGGTCTGTCCTATATGAAAAGAGGTAACCACTTTGGGAACGAAAGAAGGCCTAGTGCGGAGGACAACTTTGTCCAGATGAACAGCCAGGAAAGGAGGCATAGAAGAAAGGGCTTGTAGCTCACTCACCCTGCGAGCAGAGGTGATGGCAACCAGAAAGGCAGTTTTAAGACTCAGGAGCCTGAGAGAAAAGTTATGTAGCGGCTCGAAAGGAGCACACATAAGATAAGTAAGAACCAGGTTCAAGTCCCACTGGGGCCTCACGAAAGGAGTTTTAGGAAACAAGTGAGTAATGCCCTTAAGGAAGCGATTTACAATGGGGGACTTGAAAAGAGAAGGCGGGTCAGGCAGCCGAAGGAAGGCCGAAAGGGCCGAAAGATAGCCTTTGAGAGTTCCCAGAGCAGAGCCCTGCTGGGCCAAAGAAAGAATGAAGAGGAGAACCTCTGAAAGGGGGGCAGAAAGGGGATCCACAGTCTTTGCTGCGCACCATGCCACTAACTTGTTCATCTACAGGCGTATACCGTTTTGGTGAAGGGACACCTGGCTGCCAAGATAACATTACAGACTTCGGGAGGAAGGTCGAAAGCTGTCAACTGTCGCCGCTCAATCTCCACGCAAGGAGGTGGAGACTGGACAGGTTCGGGTGGAGGACCGTCCCATGCTGCTGCGACAGAAGATCCTCCTGAAGAGGCAGTCTGATCAGAGGATCGATGGCCATATGTAATAGCTCGAGATACCAGACTCTTCGTGCCCAATTCGGGGCCACAAGAATGACTTGGGCCCGGTCGCGCCTGATCTTCAGCAATCTGGGCAAGAGTGGTATATGCGGAAAAGCGTATAGAAGACCGCAACTCCACTCGCGACGAAAAGCGCCTCCGAGCGAGTGCAGCCTTGGAAATTCCAACGCGCAGAACTGCTGACATTGCGCATTCTCTTCGGTTGCGAATAGATCTAACCAAGGTTCTCCCCACTGCGAAAGAGACCTTGCACCACCTCCGAGTGAAGACGCCATTCGTGATCCATCATGCACCCAGCTGAGTTCATCCGTCCTGGAGTTCAGAGAACCTGCCAGGTGTTGAACCACCAGGGATATGCCCTGAAGTTCCAGCCATGTCCAAAGGCGGAGAGCCTCTGAGTGGCCAGCGACCATGATGGCCGCTCGGAGCTGTAGCTCCGAGGGGAACCTGCACGCCAGTACCCGGAGCGGCGCTTTGCCGTGGTCAAATACCTCCAGAATCACCAGTCCAGTAATCGGAATGCTGGCGGATCTCACAGACGTTTAAACCGCCTTTCTGCGATCCTGATCAGTAGAGTTATGAGCTGTGATGTTCCCGTGAGAAAGTGAGCTAAGATGGCCGTGCGGATGTAATCTAGGACTGCTCCGCTGCCACCAATTTGAAACTGTAGGAAATTTGCCATTAATCACCGGCTTTTTACAGACAAACAGTGCATCCGTGTCCCAGTGGAAATCATGGGGATTCCGGCGGCGCCCGGGGCCCGTGCGAGCCCGGATGGACCTGGGGGCTACTGAGCACGGTGCGCTTGAAGGCAGCCGTTGTGCACACTAGCGAGCCGGGAGTCATGAGGATCCGCTGTGGAGGAGCACCGATACCGCGGCGAAAGAGGACCCTGCAGGGACCGATGCTCCGGAATGACTGCCTCATTACGGTGGTCCCACTGGCTGTACCGGAATAGGCGGACGATACTGTGAACATGCCGGAAACCGGGGAAACGCGGCCCTCAAGAACTTAGCGTTCAGGAGTCACGACTGGCAGTGTTCCCTCGTGCACATCTCAGCTGCGCAACGCAGAGGTACTGTGAGAAGGGGAAGCTGCCTGGGCTACGTTCCGTCGGTACTAAAGACGCGTCTGACCCTAAGATGGCGGCTGGGTGGCCCGTGAAGAGGCGGTGAGTGTGACGGTGTAGATCCGGGTAGCAGGCTACTCCTGGGGGGAGACCAGCTCAGCTGAAAGCGGGTGGCCCCATAGGCAATTAACCCTGCTGATACACATGAAAGCCTAAATGAAGTCAGTGACCCCGGTGCCTGACCCTGACATGGCGGCTTGTGGAGGACGCCATGAGATAGAACAACAGCCTGAGTTAATGAAGGAAACCAAGCATAGTGAGCACACCGAAGAGACGCCAGCGGGGGAGGGGTGGGAGACGCACTTTGAAACCAGGATCTGGAGGCTGAGAGACAGTCTGGGGACAAGTGCAAACTGCATCTGAATGGCTTGCTCCGATAACATACATTATAGAAGATACATATATCCTCTATGGAAGCGAAATTAGGTCGTTAGGGCCGCCTCCGGGGACATCTGACACACCAATTTTCTAATAATGGCCACCATGAGTGGGCCCCTTTCCAAAGCACTCCTTCTCCCCTTGTTGGGGAGGGATCCAGCATTTATACCCTGGAGTCTCAGAGACCCCTCTGAGCCCACAGCGACAGGGAGTCTCACACAGCGGAGGCCTGGGTTTTTACCCCATTACCGCTGGGAGCACAGCACCGTACACCGTGACCGGCGCGCTCGATGGAACTTTTTGGACTATGCCCCTCTAGGCGGAAACTATAACCTTCTTTGTATGTACTGAGGTGCCCGAGCGACCTTTGGCCGATGATCGGTGGAGCTGTCCCACGCAGCTATAGAGGAGTTTGGCTTTGGTTCACCCCTCGGCCGTCACCTACCCAGCCAGACGTCGTACACGGTTTTTCCTCGTCTCCCAGGTGTGCCTCCTATACCCTCCCCCTCCTCTTCCCTCCATTATTCTCCCCTACCTCCCCTATTCCTTCCCTCTCTCTCCTATCCTTCTATCCCCTTGCCTATTTTTTTTTCCTCTTGTTTATGCTATGCTTTTGTACTCATAATTCCTGTAACTAAGCTCCAGAATCTGATGTAACTTTGTAACCATGTTCCTCATGTAAAGCGCTCTGATACCTCCGGGTCTAACCAGCGCTATATAAAACTCAATAAATAAAATAGGGTCCACGACCCCACCCCGCCCTGTTTGTTGCAGTACCACATGGCGGTGGTGTTGTCTGTGAACACCTGCACCACTCTTCCCCGGACAGAGGGAAGGAATGCTTTTAGTGCAAGACGAATCGCCCGAAGCTCCAGAAGGTTGATATGGAGCCCAGACTCTGCCGGAGACCAGAGTCCTCTGATCTCCGTCTCTCCCATGTGGCCGCCCCACCCAAGCAGTGATGCATCTGCCACCACTGTGAACTCTGGTTGGGGAAGGGAGAGGGATCTGCCGTTGACCCAATCCCGGTTCGTTAGCCACCACTGCAATTGGTTTGCAGTGCCCTCCGAGATCTGGACGCAATTGGAAAGATTCCCCTGATGCTGTGCCCACTGGAACTTCAGGTCCCACTGCAGAGCCCGCATGTGTCACCTGGCATAGTCCACTAGCAGGATGCAGGAGGCCATGAGGCCCAGTAGCCTCAGGGTCATTCTGACTGAAACCCGGGATAGAGGCTGAAAGATCAGAATCATAGCCCTAATATCCCAGACTTGCTGCTCTAGAGGATAAACCCGAAACCACACTGTGTCCAGAACCGCTCCGATGAAAAGGAGCTATTGAGAGGGAATTAGGTGGGACTTCGGCATGTTGATAGTGAACCCCAGCAAATGCAGGAGGTCCGCCATAGTCTGGAGGTGGGAGATGACAGCCTGGGACGAACCCGCCTTCAACAGCCAGTTGTCGAGATAGGGGAAGACTGGAACCCCTGATCTGCGCAGATGAGCTGCGACCACCGCCATCACTTTCGTGAACACCCGAGGGGCGCTGGTAAGGCCAAAGGGAAGCACGATAAACTGAAAGTGCTCGTGGCCTACCGTGAACCGAAGGTAACGCCTGGGGGCCGGCAGGTCAGGGATGTGAAAATAAGCGTCCTGCAAGTCCATCGCTACCATCCAGTCTCTTGGGTCGAGAGCAGACAGGACCTGAGCCAGTGTCAACATCTTGAACTTCTCCTTCTGGAGAAGGAGACGTTCCTGAGATCCAAGATAGGACGCAGGCACTTGTCCTTCTTGGGCACCAGAAAGTAGTGGGAATAACAACCAGAATCTACTTCTGGGACAGGAACGTGCTCGATGGCTCTCTTGGCCAAGAGAGCCGTAACTTCCTGTTGGAGAAGGGCCAGGTGATCCTCAGACGTGCGATGGAATTGAGGTGGCATGGATGGAGGGGTAGTCTCGAAGGGGAGGGAGTAGCCCCTTCGGACTATCTGCAAAACCCACCTGTCCGACGTGATGTTGAGCCAGTGGGGGAGGTGATGGCGAATCCTGCCGCCCACTGGCGATTCATGGGCCTGAAAGGTTGGACCAGGAGGGTTTGGAGGCTGATGCAGAGGAGGCGCTGGTGGACTAGCCCGCCCGCTGGCCCCCCGACCCACGGCGGTGGGATCCATGTCCTCGGCCGCGCAGAGGCTGGACAGCTTGCGCAGGCCTGTGGCTCTGGGCAGAACGTGGCGGGGCACCCCTTCCATAGCCACAAAAGGGGCGAAACGCAGACTGCGCTGGGCGGGAGTTGGAAGCGAGGCCCAAGGATCTGGCCGTAGCCCTAGAGTCCTTAAAGTGCTTGAGTGCGTTGTCTGCCTTGTCGCCAAACAGGCGACGGCCATCAAAGGGCATGTCCAAAAGTGTTGCTTGGACATCCCCTGAAAAACCAGTGGACCTCAACCAGGCGTAGCCTCTCAGTGCTACTGACGTGGAAATCGTCCTGCCCAGTGAGTTGGCGGTGTCCAGCCCACAGCGGATGGTGAACTTCGCTGCATCTTCCCTCCGCAACAGCACGAGAGAGCACGGCCCGGGCCTCCTCCGGGCACTGTGGCAGCACCTGCACAACCGTGTCCCACACGGAGTAGGAATGCGGTGTTCACCGATCGCAGTCCCAAGCTTGAGGAAGAAAACATCTTCTTCCCAGGTTGGTCCAGCTTTTTTGGATTCCTTATCAGGTGGTGCGTTAGGACATTGAGGCTTGGACTACCAAGCTCTCAGGGGTAGGATGGGAAGAGTGGAAAATGATGTCGCCAGGGCCCGGCGGTGGCGTCGGGCAATCATCCTGTCCACAGGAGCCTCTGTGTTGGGCTTGGAGCAAGTGCCCAAAAGGATGTCCGTAAGGACCTAATTAAACGGCAGCAAGAGCTCCGAAGAGGCCGCTGCCGGATTGAAGCACCTCTGTCAGGAGGTTAGTCCTGACCGCCACCGTAGGAAGCTCGAGGTTTAGGGCATCGGCTGTCCTACACAACACCACTGTGTAAGATGCACTCTCCTCCGTAGCCACGGTAGGGGGAGATAGCATGCCAAGGTCTGGGGAGGTGTCCAGACCACTGGCCTCACCCAAACTCCTCTCTCCAGTCCGGTTCCTCCAACTGGTCTGCAAGAGGTTCCACAGACCACTCCCAGTCCGGCTCAGTGTCCTCTTCGGGGGAGAAGGGGGGGACCGGGGTCGATGCCGGCTGGGGAAACAACCGGCGGCAGGGGTGTCGTCACCGGATACAGCACCAGAGGTGTCACGAGGTCGACCGGCGCCGATCCGGATACAGGCATGGATCCCTGGGGGCCCTGCGGCGCAGAAGCCGCCAACATCGAAGGCCTAGAGCCCCCAACCGAGTCCGCAGGGCCAGAGGGCGCGCCGGCGGTGTCGGGCTGCCCGAAGATGGAATGTAAGGCTTCGTAAAAGCTTCGAAGCTGGGCAGGGGTCTCTCCGGGTCCCGGAAAGGGCGGGAAGGCCAGAGTCGACCCAACAGGCTCCACGGGCAGAGCCGGACGACTACCTCCTGCGTCGCGTCAGCGGACAAACGGGGAGAACGCGAAGAGCGACGATGCTTCTTCGCCTTCTTCTTGTGCTTCGACTTACCCGAAGACTTCGATGAAGAGTGGTGGTGGTGGCTCCGCGACCGGTTCCGCAACCTCCTTTTCGACCAAGACCTCGAACGGCACGGAGCGGACTGCCGGACCTCGAGAAGCTTCCGGGACCGCTCCTGCAAAGACTTCGGGTTCATGGCCTGGCAGTCGGAGCACAACTTCGGGTCGTGGTCGCACAAGGTGCAGGTCCGTGACAGACATCAATTTGTGACAGGAGTCACAAGCTTTGAAGCCGGTCCAACGTGACAACCCTCCGTGCACCAGGAGTCGATCGACTCAAAAAAGGTGTCGACAACAGTCACAAACAAGCATTGGCATAGCCAATAGGTCTCGCCTTTGGGACCTTATAAGTGTTTAGCCATGCAACACTTGATGTTGTTGCACCAAGGATATTGTGCTGGATAACTAAACACTTCTAAGGTCCCAAAGGCGAGACCTATTGGCTATGCCAATGCTTGTTTCTTATTCAATGGCTTTCCTTATTCCTCTTGTGTTTGTCACTCCCCTGAGGCACAGCCTCTTTACTATGCTTGTGTTTTACCTTTATGCTTCCATTGCTCACTTTTGGGGAATTACTTAATTTTCTTCTTTGTTAAGCACTCCATGAGAGTGCATGTGTTTTCCAGCTGTGTTGCTCACATGTGTCTCCTCTGACCCAAATACCCATGCTCTGTGTTGCTCTCTCCCTTTTGTGCAGCTCTCTCTCTCTCTTTTGTGCTTCTCCCAGCTTAATCCCCCCCCCTACTGTATTGCTCTCAACCCCATGTGCTGTGCTTCCACCTCTTCTTAATCCTTTCTTCCACCTCCCGGCTTTATTGTTATTTTATACCCCCCGGCTCACTCATTATGGCATCCCCGCACCCGCTCCTCCGTTGGTTGCCCAGCCATAGGTTTCAGTTAAATATTTATTGTTTCATTTTTGATGTTTTTTGCAGGGCCCTGCAGCTCCCATTTGCTGTCGGGCTGCTCCATTTGCACAAATGAGCCGTGGAGCAATTGAAAATGTATTTTTTTATTTACTGCACCAAGTGGCATCTGCCCTCTAAGATCAGTAAATAAAACAATAAATAAAATGCTGCCTCCATCATTCAGTAGGCGTGCATGCATGGTGATGCATGTGTGCTATAACTCATCACGCATGCGTGCAGTTTCAGAATGACGCAGGCATCAATAGTCTCATGAAGTGTTAACGCTATGAGCATTTCATGACACATTTTTTCATTTTCTTTTTTACAACGCTTCACAGCATTGGAAAAAGCATTTTGCTTTTTGGTGATGCTGTACAGCATTGCTAAAAAGCATTGGCAAAACCAGTAGGTCCTAAAGGCGAGATGTATGGGCTTTCCCAAAACTACTTTAATAGTGCAAGAACCTTTACCAACCTATTTAAGAATTATATGGACCCTCTGATCTTATGATTTGTTGATGAGCGACAGGGCTACCATTATCACATCGAAAAACATCAACTATTCAGTGCCATGGATGGTTTCAAAGACATTACAGTTTCTATCACCAGCCCCTAATATATCAAGGATAAAATGAGAAGGCCTTGGCTTCATTTGAACACCTCTAAAACCAAATATTAAAGCATGAGTCCATGTATCCCTATATCTAAGAAAATCAAATTAAAATTAGTTTGTCTCCTTGTTGAAAGACCTACTTAGTACAATAGCAATACCTACAGAGGACTTTGTGCCAGGCCGTTGCTTGTCATTGGTTAGCTTTCTTGTCAATCTTATTTACTTTCCTTTTTTTGATGGCTTCCTTCCTCTTCTTGAGTTTGTCCCTCCACTAAAACATAGATCTGTCAGGTTTCCCAGGGAAAATGTGTGAATAGTTGGTCTAGTTAAGTTATTTCTTTTGATTCTGAGATTTGTAGTCTTGTTTATGCCATTAGAAAACTACAGGACTACAAGCCCTACAATATAAATAAAATACCTGGACTACAGCAACTAGTTATGCATGGACCAGGGACACATGGCAGCTATGCTTGGCATAAAAATAATCGAGCAAAATATGATAAAGTCTCTCACAATTCTTGACATTTATAGAGCACATTATAGCAGTGCACTCAGGAGTACTAATCAAAAGTGATAGGGCCATATTATCAAGAACGGCGATAACATAAAGCGGCGATAATGTTATCGCCGTTCTTGATAATATGGCCCAGAGTTTGTACAACTGTTAGTCTGAACTCACAGATTTGAAAGCGCTTTTATACTCGATAATGAAAAAAAGAGTTTTGGTAAAATAAAATAATTGCCTAAGATCACACAATTTATGCAGGGAAGCTGCAATTTAGCCAGGTTAATCAGCCAGTAAATTGATATCTATTTATCTTCCCGCATGTTAAGGCTTTGCTTTTACCTCTTAGTGCATCTTTTAAAATGTAGCGCAGACTCTACCTAAAGGTATTGAATCACTTTACATGAGCATCATTTAAATTACAGAAGGTCTCATGCATTGTTTATAAGCATGGGGATATTAAGTGATATGACCAGAATCACAGGTTATTAAACTGATGCTGAGATTCAAACCTGGTTCCCTAGTTCCACAGTTTGCCACTGTGGCACTAAAACCAGATCCTGGGTAGAGGGAGGTAGTGAGGATGGCAGGTAGAAGCAACATGAAAGCTCGGCTCGCCATGGGCTCAATGTTTCAACAGGACCACGAGCCGAGCCAGGCTTCAGGCTCGAACCTGGCTCGAGCTTTCAGTGGCTCCCCCACTAGGGTGACCAGGCGTCCCGGATTTGCCCGGACCGTCCCGGTTTTTTAACAGTTGTCCCGGCGGATTTCGGTAAAGTGGCTCATGTCCCTGTTTTTGGAGTGGGTTAACTGAAAACAGTGACAGGCACATTTTGGTGTTCCAAAGCAGGGCTAGTAAGCAGCTGTTACGAGTAAGCAATTTAATTAACCGGTATTATGCTGATTTTACAAATTACATTTTATTTAATTTTTTAGTGCTTCTTCTGTGTTTCTATGCGGATGAGGGCTGTCATTCTTTGCCACTTTATTGATGTAAATTTGTAGTCCTTTCTCTATTTTTGCGAAATGTCCTGGTTTTTGGGTCGCAGATCTGGTCACCCTATCCCCCACCCTTACCTTGCCGACATTCATTGACCTAGGGCTGCATGGAGCTCCGTTTAAGTGGCGGGCCCCTTGAGGGGCGAGGGAGGCTGTTCCACAGGGACTGCAGAGGTCTGCGTTCTCCCCTGCCGCAACAATCTCATTTTATTCGAAAAACTGCGCCTGCTGCCCTATCGTTTGTTTTACTGCCCGCACCTCTTACGCAACAGTCTGTTGCAAAACTGCTTTTTTTCTTCTACTGTTGCTTCTGCCTGACACCGATCTTACACAAGACCCGCAGTGATAATTACCAAGATTATGTAACCGCCAATTGGAAGAAAAAAACATGTTCTTGCTATGTCTGTGTGTGTTTTTCAATACTTCTGTTTTATTGCTCTATGGCTCCCATCTGGGCTGGCACAGATACCATATTAGTCCGCAGGAGGAACATCTTGTCAGATGCCCTCGGACGACAACAACAGCAATCAATCGCAGGTCTTTGTGGCTGGGTCTGAACAACAGAGATCCGGCCCAGCAAACACCGCCCATCACCGCTGGCGAGGTGCGCGCTGGAAGGGTGCTGCAGCCTCTGGAGGCACCGCGCAGAGATGGCCATCTGCGCCGCCCTGGAATGTTTACTGAGCACAACAAGACGCCCCACGGTCCCACCGCCACCCCTCAGAGAGATAAGCGCTTTATTTATTGCGGGCCGTAAACAAAGGCATGTGCGGAGCTTCCTAATTGCAGTAATGAGAACAAGTCTTGCCTTTCGTGCAGCCTGCTGAATCGGTAATAAGCCTGACCAAGCTAGCTCAGCTGGTTGAGCGCTTACCACGGAGGTGTCTCTTCAAATTCCACAGAGCTGGCTTTGGCTACAAAAACTCGACAGTCAGCTCCATTTCCATATAGGTTATAAAGTGCAAAAGTAAAAACGAGAGGAGCGGGGCGAGCGCGGCAGCCTGCTCAGCTGACCAGACGCCGTGCGTCATGGCTCTTGCCGGCATGTGTTTACAATTATCGCGCCCGCGTCTGGGCACGATAATTGGAAACACACGCTTGCTGCGCGTACCCATCCCAAAAGGCCAGCCACGACGCACGAGCGTTTGGACTGCTTTTCAAACTCACTTACTAAAAGTCTTCGCCTCTAGCAGCGCTTGCGCGCTACTCGAGGCTCGACCTAAAAACGGAGTAAAAAAGTGACTTGAGGTACCACTCTCTCCGGATCTGTGCTGGCTAGCGCGGAAAAAGAAAGAACTGATGAAGGTGCGACAGGGTGGCGTCTAAGTAGATACCACGACATCATTTCGGCGATCACGTAGCCAACGACGAACGCGGAGTCGACCGACGCCACTGTGAGGCAGCAAGCACAGGGGCGCCGTTCTTACCTGCCGTCATAGACCGGCATCGACCAACCTCTTCCTCGAGTAGGGACCGGACTCCGAGGGTCGGATTTCGGGAAGCCCAGTCCAGGAGATTAGAGACACCCACCTGCCGTGTTTCCCTACAGCGAGAGCGAGACCAGGACCCGGAAGCAGGAGGAGCTGACCCCGGAAGCAGTTTATTCCGGCCAATGAAAACAGGCCAAGACCAGGAGGGAAGGTCGTCGACCAGAGAAGGAGCGGAGGTGTATATCGAGCGGAACGCGGAGAGTGTGGAGAACGAAGACGGAGACCAGAGCGGAGTGATTGATGAGGAGATGGACGAGCGGTGGAGCGAGGAGTGGTGGTGTCCACCGGAGAAGGCTGGAGAGCGGCCGCAACTCAGGAGAGTTACGGCGGAGACGGTGAGCGACTGTAGCTCTGGGGAAGGCGGGGGAGGGTACGAGGGTGGTGGGAGGAAAGCGGAGATAGAGGGCACGGGTTGACCAGGCGGAAACTCCGACCAGCACGGACTGCACGTTTAGGGTTATACCACGACCTGAGACCTTTTCTTTTTTTTGTCCCTCACCATTCTTATCCTTTTCCATATATATCTCAGGACATTCTGTGAACCCTGGCAAAGGTAGACCACTCACCAAAGACTTAGTTGAAGTCTGTATTTCTTCCCCTTTTTGCTTTCGACCATCCGGTCAACACTCTTCTGGTGTGGTGATGGGTAGTAACTAAATCACCACCCCACAAGTCACACGAATACTGACGGCTTCCTTTTCTTCTCTCTTATGAGCCTCCGGGGTAACATCAGCGAGACCGAGGAGCCGGGCTCAGTGTCAACCCAAACCCGCCCGGGAATCACGAAGCCGGACGAGAGAGAAGAAGGAAGAACACCTACCACTATATCGAAAACCTCACACCCTGTCAATAAAACACTTACCTTTGGAAAGTATATTCAGCCTCCGCATCTGTTCTTCCGGCCCGCCCTCCCACAGGTGGTGTCAGAAGTGGGATCCCCCGGAGACATGGAGGCTGCACTCGCCAAGATGGCGGAAAACCAAGAACATCTGGGAAAAGTAATGGAGCGCTTCCTCACTGTGGTGGAAGAGGACCGGGACAAATTACAGCAAGTGCTTACGGGACAGAGTCAATCGCATGGGGCTGCTATGGATAAAATCACCGAGGCCCTTGGACATCAGAGGGGACCTACTACTCTTCCTTCCGTAGTCCTACAACGGTATGTGAGTGGTGAAGACCCGGATTATTTTTTTAATAATTTCGAGCGAATGGCCACCGCGGCTGCCTGGCACGTGGACAAAAGGGGCCAGTACCTGGGCCCCCTCCTGTCCGGCGACCTGCAAGCGGCCTATCAAGCTGCAACCCCACAAGGAGCAATCCTGTATGCCGACATCAAGCGATGTATCATGGAGCGATTGGGTGTAGATGATGAGTCATACCGGATGAAGCTGCGTCAAATAAAAGAGGGACCCCCAAGAAACCCCTAGAGCCTTGTACTTCCGGGTAAAAGACAGGGCAGATCGCTGGCTGAAACCGCCACTACCGACAAAGACGGGATTATGGCTAAGATTTACTTGGAACAATATCTGTCCTCCCTTCATCCACCCCTCCAGAGGTGGGTCCGACAACAGGCCCATTTCACTCTGGAAACGGCAGTAGAGATAGCCAAAGCCTACAGTCGGGCACAAGAAATCCAAAAGGGGCGAGAAGACCCATCCTGGAGACCTGGGGGAGCCGGGGCTCATCGTCCACCCCGTCCTCTAACTGTGAAGAAACCCGAACCTGTCACCATCATCCCCGGGACCCCGGTGTTCCGACCCCCTCCTGTTGGCCCTCAATGTTTTAACTGTGGAGGGTTGGGGCATATCGCCAGGTTCTGCCCACAAAGGGAAGAGCCAATGGAGATAGGGATGGCCCGAAACTAATATTGTTCTCCCTCTGGGAAAAGACCATCCCCTTATCACTGCAGAGTGACTGTAAACGGACAGCCAGTAATGGCATTGGCAGACACGGGCTGCCACCAGAGTGTTATACAACCCCAGGATCTGGAACCAGGGATCGGACCCATTGATGGGACCGTAGCCATACGATGTGTTCACGGGGATACGAAGCAGTATCCCACCACCCGAGTACGGATACAACACCAAAACGACCCTGGGACCTCGCTGAAGGTGGGACTCATTCCCAGTCTACCCGAACAAGTCATTCTTGGGAACGATTACCCGAACTTATCACAAATGATAAAGGATACCCTAACGAAAGATGAAGAGTGGTGGACCACGGCGTCCTTTTCCAGAGAGGAGGACCAGGAGTGGCCACCCTCTAAACCACGAAAAAGTAGAAAACAAAGAAGGGCGGAAAAAGGGAAAACCCCCGCGACGTTGCCTGTTTTGCAGGATGACAACCCCTGGGAAGCCGACAGAAACTTTCACGCCACTCAAAGGGAAGATCCCGTCCTACGAGAAGCCTGGGATACAGCCCTAGCGAACGAAGATCCTCTTCATGTAGGTCCCCACTTCTTTATTAAAAATAGGTTGTTATACAGAAAAGGAGGTCCCGCCCAAAATCCCCAATTATTGATCCCAGGACCCTTCCGAGAAAAGGTTTTATTTCTGGCTCATAGCCACCTGTTAGGGGGACATTTCGGGAACTAAAAAACAGAAAAGCAGATCACAGAACGTTTCTACTGGCCTGGTATATACCAACAAGTAAAAAGGTACTGTCGAGAATGTCCCGTATGCCAGAAAAACAGTCGGTACCGGCCTCCCCATGCACCCCTTCATCCTCTCCCCATCATTAGTGAACCCTTCCGCAGAGTGGAGATGGACATTATAGGTCCTTTGTTGCCTTCCCGAAGCGGGTGTCGTTACGTTCTTGTCATCGTCGACTATGCCACCCGTTTTCCGGAAGCTATGGCCTTACGCCGTCCGGACGCCACCAACATCGCAAAAGCCATGTTGACGGTATTCTCACGGGTAGGATTCCCAAAAGAGATCTTGACGGATCAAGGGACTCCGTTTGTGTCCAAAGTAATGAATCAGGTGTGTGCCCAGTTGGGGATCAAACAGATACGGACCGCGGCATACCATCCCCAGACGGATGGACTAGTCGAGCGGTACAATGCCACCATTAAAACCACCCTCAAGAAACTCCTAGCCTTAGAATCCAGAAAATGGGAAGATATGTTACCCCTGGCGTTATTCGCGGTTCGATGTAAAGTACAAAAAGCACCGGGTTATTCCCCATTCGATTATTATACGGCCATCAGCCACGTACACTGTTGGAAATGGCTCAAGAGAAATGGGAAACAAAATCAGACGACTCAAAACCACTGGTGGATTATGTGTCCGACTTGAAAACGCACTTAGGACAAATCAGAGCCATAGTCCGTAATAACCTGAAAGATGCACAGACAGCCCAAAAGGGACAATACGATAAAAAAACGAGAGAAAGGTCCTTCAATGTGGGAGATTCCGTTTTGCTAATGATGGCTTCCTCCGACCACAAATTGTTGGGACAATGGCAGGGACCCTACACAATGATCGAAAAGGTGACACCCGTGACCTACCGCATCGAAACGGATACGGCTAGGGGCACCTCCCACATCTTTCACATTAATCTGTTGAAGAGATGGGAGGGGCCCTTGCCGGCGCTCGTGAGCAGGGCGAAGGCACAAACCCCTTTGTTTGATCAGTGTATAGACCCTGTTCTCCCTTCTAATTTGAGGCAGGAGTTGACGCTCGTCCTTTTTCCTCTCCAGGACAACTTCTCCTTAACCCCGGGTAGAACCTCCCTAGTGAAACATGCCATTAAAACCCCTTCCGAGAAATGGGTGCGTCTCCGACCGTACCGTATACCCGAGGCACGCCGACTCACCATTAGGGAGGAAGTACAGCAGATGCTACGGATGGATATCATCGAGCCGTCCATAAGCGAATGGAATTCGCCTATTGTTCTTGTGCCGAAGCCAGATGGCTCGGTACGGTTCTGAATCGATTTTAGAGAAATGAATAACATTTCTGAATTTGACACAAGGTAGATGAAATGGTCGAGAGAATAGGCAGAGCCAAATATATCAGTACCCTTGACCTCTGTAAAGGGTACTGGCAAATCACCTTACGCGAACAAGACAAGGAAAAAACTGCGTTTTCCACCCCTGATGGTTTATATCAATTCAAAGTGCTACCCTTTGGGTTACACGGGGCTCCGGCTACTTTTCAAAGAGCCATGAATCAGATACTACGGCCCCATGAAAACTATGCCGGAGCGTATATAGACGATATCATAATCTACAGCGACACCTGGGAACAACATATGTCACATCTGTCCCAGGTGATACAGGCCTTAGGACAACATGGTTTAAAAATAAACCCCGCCAAAAGCCATTTAGCAGCTCAGACAGTGCGATACCTGGGATACTTGTTGGGGGAAGGGGTTATTAGACCTCAAAACACCAAACTTACAGCCATCTCACAGATCCCGTTACCGAAAACCAAGAAAGACCTCCGAGCATTTCTAGGTTTACTCGGTTACTACCGAAGATTCATTTCCAATTTCTCCCACCTGGCGGCCCCCTTTACAAATCTGCTACAGAAAACCGTAAACACCGAGGCTTTGTTAAAACACCCTTCTCCCGACATCTTACAGGGCTTTGAGACCCTAAAACTGTCCCTCACTTCCGACACTGTTTTGGCCAGTCCTGATTACTCCCTTCCATTCGTTCTCCAGACTGATGCATCAGAGCAGGGGATAGGGGCCATATTGTCTCAGATAACGGACCAGGGAGAGGAGAAACCCATCCTGTACATCAGCCGAAAGTTGTTCCCTCTGGAGCGTAACTATGCTGTTCTGGAAAAAGAAGCCCTTGCGATCAAGTGGGCCATAGATACCCTACGGTATTATCTTGAAGGGAGGGAATTCACCTTATACACGGACCATGCCCCCTTAAAGTGGCTAGCACGGAACAAGGGCAACAATGAAAGGGTGTTGAGGTGGTTCCTCTCTTTACAGCTTTCATACAAAACACTGAAAAGGAACAGAACAAGGAAACGTGGACTGTCGAGATACCCCCAAGATCACAACCCTAGTAGAAGGACAGCAAGGGTTAGGGGATGTGAGGCAGCAAGCACGGAGCCGCCGTTCTTACCTGCCGTCATAGACCGGCATCGACCAACCTCTTCCTCGAGTAGGGACCGGACTCAGAGGGTTGGATTTCGGGAAGCCCAGTCCAGGAGATTAGAGACACCCACCTGTCGTGTTTCCCTACAGCGAGAGCGAGACCAGGACCCGGAAGCAGGAGGAGCTGACTCCGGAAGCAGTTTATTCCGGCCAATGAAAACGGGCCAAGACCAGGAGGGAAGGTCGTCGACCAGAGAAGGAGCGGAGGTGTATATCGAGCGGAACGCGGAGAGTGTGGAGAACGAAGACAGAGAGCGGAGTGATTGACGAGGAGACGGACAAGCGGTGGAGCGAGGAGTGGTGGTGTCCACCGGAGGAGGCTGGAGAGCAGCCGCAACTCAGGAGAGTTGCGCCGGAGCCGGTGAGTGACTGTAGCTCCGGGGAAGGCGGGGGAGGGTACGAGGGTGGTGGGAGGAAAGCGGAGATAGAGGGCACGGGTTGACCAGGCGGAAACTCCGACCAGCACTGACTGCACGTTTAGGGTTATACCACGACCTGAGACCTTTTCTTTTTTTGTCCCTCGCCATTCTTATCCTTTTCCATATATATCTCAGGACCTTCTGTGAACCCTGGCAAAGGTAGATCACTCACCAAAGACTTAGTTGAAGTCTGTATTTCTTCCCCTTTTTGCTTTCGACCATCCGGTCAACACTCTTCTGGTGTGGTGATGGGTAGTAACTAAATCACCACCCCACAAGTCACACGAATACTGACGGCTTCCTTTTCTTCTCTCTTATGAGCCTCCGGGGTAACATCAGCGAGACCGAGGAGCCGGGCCCAGTGTCATCCCAAACCCGCCTGGGAATCACGAAAACGGACGAGAGAGAAGAAGGAAGAACACCTACCACTATATCGAAAACCTCACACCCTGTCAATAAAACACTTACCTTTGGAAAGTATATTCAGCCTCTGTTCATCCGGCCCGCCCTCCCACAGCCACCTATCGACGTGCAGAGGTACTAGTGAGGAAAAAATTCTCCGGATCCAGTCTGATGCCTGGGGGTAATTCTAAGGTGAGGAATCCATAACTAATTGTCTCTTTCAGATATACCACTTTACAAGGGACTTACAGGTAAACTAAATATGTCAATCCAATATACACCAATGTCAACATGTTTAGGAAAGAAGCACATTCACTTTAGCACTGATTAGCAGTGGTAAAGTGCTCAGAATCCTAACAACCAAGATGGCAGAACATTTCTTCCACTGTGCAGAGCTCTTGTGCCTACCTCAGAGGTGTGGCCATGGAAAAGAGCAGCCAGTTCTGGGGGCAGCTCTTCTCCCCCTGGGATTGGTTGCCTGTCTGATTTAGGGGTGGAAACAAAGGGAAGGGGGCAGGCCCAGGTGTTAACTACATCTGCTTGTGACAGGGTAGGCCTCTTTAAAGTTAATCAAGTTCCTGGGCCCCGCCCATAGGCCATCCTGACAAGGGTACAACAGCACCTCCTCACACCCAAGGATTTTATCTGCTATAGAAGCAAGTTCATACCTCACCAAAGGGGCTTATTCAGCTGGCAGGTGATATTTGGAGCTCATGCAAATGGGCTTCCAAAGGTGTAAGTCCACACAAAGTTAACTTTCTAATAGGACCTGTTCCTTAATAGTTATTACAAACTTGATGTTTTTGAATTATATTTCTAGCTGCTTCCTAAATTAGCATTATTAAATGTAATAATGTAACTTCAGAGCTTTCATGTCGAACAGCCAGACTTGCAACAGTGAAAATAGTTTTTTGGGCTTTTTTGCTGTAAGGACATTTATAATATTAAACTTTTACATGTTCTACTTTGAAATACCAGGCACCCTGCCTTAAGCGTAATAAGGGCTACTTAGGGCTGACTTATAAATATTTTAAAAGAAAGTGGACTGTCCAAAGGGGTAATTTTGACAGGTCAAATTTGCAGTTTAAAATTGTTGTTGGGGGCAAATCAGAGGCCGTGACCTACTAGCAGATTTCAATCTTGTGGGCAAAGAGGAGAGTTCCTTCTTCATTTTATGGCCTCTCCTCTTTTCCCGCGAAGATTTTGAAAAAGGGAAAGAACAAGTAGGTGATCAGGAGCTCATTCTGGCTCTTGATGCTGACGGTTTAGGACACCTGTCATTCCTGGTGTGGGCCATAAAAAGATTAGCCTCATGCTGTGTTATGACCTTGGGGATCATCTGTGGGCAGAGGCGAACAAACAACAAGCCAAGACACCACAAAAAGTCACTGTGTGAGACTGTGATGGACATTTGCCAATCACACCTGCAACAATGTTTTAATGTGGAGTTCTCTGGTGAGATGTTCCAGGCACTGCAGCACAAACAATTTGGAGAGCAAATTCTCTAACGTCATAGTTGAGGAGAGAAGCTCTGGACCTGCATTTAAAGGGAAAGAAAAAAAAGAATAGAGAACTGACTACCAGGCGCCAGGGTGAGTGCATTATGGCACCAATGACACCACCACAATCCTATTTCTGGTGTCAATTCAGAGCCAGTGCCCCCTATCAGAGATGTAGGGCTATGTCAGAGGTTTCTGGATCCACAACTGGGGCCTGGGATATTCAAAAGTGAACAATCTGCATGTAGACGTATCCACCACAATTGCCAGCTGTCATGGTGTTAGTAGAGGATGATTGACAGATGTTTCTCCAACAAAGGAATTATGTTGATGAAGACTGCCCCTCACAGCATGCCGAAGGACAGGGTGGTAAACTGGTAGTGAAAACAGGCAAACTGGACATCCAGGGGCATGAAACTGTCTTGTATCTCCAAAGCTTGGATGACTCAAGTGTTAAGGAGGAGGAAAAAGATGGCTACCTTTCAAGTCAATTTCCTCCTGAGCGGAAGGTAGTAGTAGTCTTCCACATTCTCATAATTATCTCTAGATATGATAAGACATTCATCCGTGAGCCTAGTGGTATAACACACTAGACAAGGAATGGAGACCTTGGGCATGAACTTTATTATTTTATGTCCAGCGCTTCTTGGGCTGGCCCACAGATGTGTATAGGAAACCTTGCCACATTAGGAAACATCAGAGACTTTGTGATTGACATTGTCTGAGGAGGCTTAAAAAAAATCTGAGTTTCTTAAGAAAAAAAATTATTTACTTTGGGTCGCATCACTTAACGAAAGGTATTAGTAGCACCCTGCACAACCCTTAAGCTG